>CAVLGL010000088.1:13615000-14215000 GCA_963668995.1 Parnassius mnemosyne | reverse complement strand
TCTCGTTCTTTTTTTGTAACCCAAATTTCACTACATTTAGGTAGGGATTAACACAGCACTGTGAATAGCCATGTCTGCCTTTTTGGACACAATAAAGTGAATAGCCCTATTTACTCTGTGCCCTGCGTTCACTTGATACTCTATATCCTTGTGTTATCTGCCATCATAAATACACAAATGCATGTACTTGCTCAACCAATTTCTCTTCTATTGTTATTTCACATATTGTTTTACTTTCTTCTCGTCAAAATCAATCTCTTTCATCTTACTTGAGTTCATTTTCATTCTCCTTTCTTTTAATAATACACACAACACAAAAAACACAAACACTCACGCCTGTCATCCAGAGGGGTAGACAGTGACTACGGACTTCCATTTGGCGCGATCCTGACACACCTCTCTCGCCTCCTTTACATCCATATATGTACGCATACACGCTCGTCGTTTAAGGGTACTCCTAATCTGGCCCATTTTCGATATATCGCCGATTTGGTCGATAAATCTTCGTCTAGGGCGTCCCTTCCCGACTCTGCCGTTCACTTCTGAAACATAAATTTGCTTTGTCACTCTTACCTCGTTCATTTTTTCTACATGACCAAACTCTTTTAATAACCTATTCATTAATTTAACCATTTGCAACTCAGCCGCCGACTACGAAAATATGATTTGATAATCGGCGTACAAAAGACATTCGATGGTTAACTCGCCGATTTTTAACCCACATTCTTCAACTTTCAGAGTTTCCAAACAACCATCCATAAATAGGTTGATCCGTCATGGGAAAGCTGCACAACCCTGTCTGACAGCTTTATAGATACCACGCCAGTCCAAGTAGGCCCCGTTGATTCTAACACAAGTACTAGAGTCCCTATAAAGAGATTTTAACGCCTGTATCAACTCAGTGCTCAACCCAAACGAGTTCAGTGATTGTCATAAAACATCATTGTCCACTTTGTCACCAGTCTTTTCCAATTCCATGAACCCATAGAAAACTTTCTGGATTTTGCCAAAAACTTCTCTGTAAACATGCGCATAGAAAGGACCTGATCTATACACCCCATTACTCTTCTAAATCCAGCTGAGTTAGGTACCTAGTTAGTTACAGCCTATATACGTCGCACTGCCGGGCACAGGCCTCCTCTCATTTCTGAGAGGGTTTTTAGGGCAAGGAAATGTCCACCGCACTGCCCCTATGCGTGTTGGCGAACTTCACATGTCTTCGAAATTTTTTTTCTTTATTTCTTTACATGCCGGTTACCTCACGATGTTTTCCTTCACCGCCACGTACGTGGTAAATCAGCACTTAAAATTACAATTAACCATTTCATTGATGGTGCCGGCGAAGATTGAACCCGGGTTGATCGCATAGTGTGGAATTAGCAGCGAGCAACTAGCCCCTGAGCTTCCACGGCGCCAGCTTGTATTATCTAACTACCTGTTTCCTCTTCTTTCGGAATTTCAAGTTCATTTAATACAGACGTCTACACACTCATAAACACGCTCTCAAAGTATATCTTCCATCTCTTTAAACTCGAAATTCCATTACAATTATACATACATATGTACATAGATAGATATATTCAAGTCAAGCTAATATAAGGCGTGCAATAATAAATTAATATAAAATAAGGAGCCGTAGTGGCTTAGGGGCCAAGTGCTTGCCGCAAATTGCACAGTACGCGAGCATTTACGATATATCGATGCCCGCCGGCACCAATTCAATTGTAAATTACAATTTGCCAATAAGTGCCAATTTACGACTCGCTTGGCGGTAAAAGAAACATCGGGAAGAAACCTGCATGTTTTAATATAAGAGGGGTGAAATGAGCATGCGGCTCACCTGATGGTGACTTCCACCGCCCGTGAACAACTCCAACACCAGGGGGATCGCTGACGCGTCGCCGGCCTTTTAAAAAAGAGTAGTTTATTTTCTTGAAGGTCCCTAAGTCATATCGGTCTAGAAAAATTGCTGGATGTAGCCGATCCCACAAAGAATTTGTGCGAGGATGTCTGAGAACTTAAATAAAAAAATAAATCAAAGACATATTATGAAGTCCGCCACAATGCACTGGGGCAGCGTAGCGGACACCTAAAACCCTCTTAGAAATGATAGGACCCCTGATCTCAATAGTCGAACATAGTAAGCTGTAATTTTTCTTTACTTTTTAAGCATAAATAGCCACATTTGTTACGCTTGTTCACAATTACATTGTCCACCTTTTTTCCTAAAGAAGTTGCTTCACACTATGGATGTTAGTATTCTAGGACTGATATATCTGATGCTAAAAATTATTCTTATTGTTAATCAGTTCGTAATAGTTCACTACTAGCCTGGTGCCTCTCTATCGAAAGAGTAAAAGAAAAGGTTTGCTATTAATATTATGTTGTCAGTATCGTAAAACCCGAATGGTCGAATGGTTATGATCGATTAAGTCTGATATACAGTATCCAGACAGGCGTTATTTGAATTTAATTCTTCATTAATTATAATTATTATTGCTGTGATGAGGCGGCGTTAAAGATTCCACAATCATATATCATCCTTTCGTTGCCGTGAAGGCGGCAGAGGAAAATGAAACAAGAGATGGATAACAACATCTACATGATCACAAATCAAAATAATAAAAAAGACATCCTTTTTTTTCTACATGGGGATATGCCTACGCATACCCGCCTCGCGGGGGCAAGGACGGGTTATGTCGGACTCGCACCGACTAAAACCCCATGGTGTTCCACCTTCGCCGCATATTGGCAGGGCCACGGGAACGTTTTCGCACACATCCGCGACTCCACCAGCGCTGGCCACCCCATAGCAGCCCCTTCTCGGGGGAGAACCTCTCCCCTCATTCTCCTTCGCAGGCAAGGCGTACCAGGAACACAAGGCACGCCCCCCTCCACGGCCTCCAACTCCACCTGCGTATTGGACCCCCCCCCCCCGAGTCCGATACGCGGAGGCCATGGGGCCAGTAAAATTGAGCGCTTAATAGCGCCCGCTTACCCGACCCCAGCGGCGGATCTGATCTCTGACTCCGCCGCCAACCAAGTTTCGGCCGTGGAGGGTAGGGATGCCCGCCTTGCAATACCGACACTCCTCTCCCCCCGCAATCCCACCACCACCGCATTAACGGTGCGGCCCCGTCAGAGTCGCTGAGGATACTCCACTCCTCTTCCTCCGCGACTCCACCTCGGCTGCAGCGGTAGGGGGAGAGGACACCCCTCTCACCGCAACCCACCGACACACATCAGAAGTGGGCTCGCCAAGCCCACTCGGAGTGGCCACTTCGGGTCGGCCCTTCACCATGGGCTAGCCAAGGGGTTCCTCTTTGTTCGCCGCGGGTGACCAAGCCCCCCCGCCACGACAAGGTGGGAACCCGTTCGGGGGGAAAAAAAATATCCTACTGGAAAGTTAGCAACTAAGATTTAATACAAACATTTTAGACTTCTATATTTTACGATCGTGTCTACTACGACTCCTCTAGTTGGTTGGTTGGATCATGAAAGTTGGTTGTTAGCGGACTTTAATTTCTTCGGCGTAATAACAATCCGCATAAAACGTGATTTTGTGCATTGATCGCTAATATAAAACTAGAACTAACACAATCCCATACAAAAGTTCTCTAAAAACTGTCGCTAATTGTTTTGACGTAATTCTAGTTGAAATAAATATACATTAATGTAAATTCAACCTTAAATGAATTGAACCTAAAGTTGTACTCACAAAGCTACTAACAAATTAAAAGCGCACTCAAATATTCGAGTGGGCGCTCATTCGGTAAGGACATTTTCGTCACTGATTGTGTATCCAGTTTTTTATTAGTGTTGCTGCTACTGCGTTTTTATTTACTAATTGGACGACTTGTAGAATAAAGTATATAGAACTGAAAAAAAAAACTACGTATAAAGGATATGTAAAATTGGGCTACTACATGTTCGAAAGAATCTTATTACAAAAGGTAGTTTTTTATTAGTCTCAGGTTTAAAATAAACTATGTTTCAATAAAGAAATCCCGTGGAAAATATACGAACTAAAATATAAAGTACGGAATTTGAAAGAAAAGTTTCAAATCTCAAGAAAACTGTTACGCTGCGTTAATAAATTATTTTAATCATTTACTTGTCATTCCCATGACTGACTTTGGCAGAATTATTTCAAGAGAAGGGAAGAAGAAGAAGATTTCTTTTGCGAAATAGACTTTTTTAAACCTTAGACTATCACTAAAACATGTTTTGTAATACGTAGGAATGAATGTGTTATTAAAGTAAACGCGGAACTAATAACCACGCAAGTAAAGCAAAAGGATTTGTAAGCTTTCGGTGTATTCTAATCCGGAAAGCCTTTTAATGCTCCACTACCTGTCAAACCTTTTTCATATGTAATTTACCTGTCTATAGATAGGATTGATAAAACTTATTTTGATCTTTTTTAATAAAAACTATCGTAGCCACAGTATTTGTACTGATTTAATTACTAGGGTTTCATGATTGAAGGTAAATGATTATTAATAGTATAAATTACTTTTTATTACAACTAGGACGCTACTTTACAAAGAAATTATTTAGATTCTAGGACATCAATGAAACATTCGGGCAAGCCTTAAACATCGTACTTAAGGTTAGGATCAATCTTGTGAATATTTTTATAAAATAGTGATTTTTTTATGGATAGAAACCTATTACATTTTTCTTTTATTTATTAACAAGTTATACCACTTCATCGTCATCACTACAGCCTTTCACAAGATAAGTCCACTTACCCACACCCAAAAATAGCCACAAATCAGTAGATTTATCTCAGCCATATTTTTTAGATACTCTCCATTCGGCTATAAATCCATCTCTTAAAAATTGTTGCGAAGAAAACTGGATATAACTTCGTAGCATTTCTAAGGGAAAATTTTAAATATGATTAAATATAAATTATTAATTTTTGTACGTTTGAAATAATATAGTTGAAATAGTGGTTGAAAGTTAAAACAGCTTAACCCATTGAAAATTCGGCATTTTATTACTTTGATATATTTCAATTATTTATTTAAAATACTTTCAGGTTTAGTTACTCTTAGTTTTTACTTCGCAATTGCTTTTCCGAAAAGCAACAAAGAGATCTTTTACGGAATTATGTAATTTTTTTTATCATAATTAGGCCTACATTTTAAACCAACCCTGATGTTAATATGCATATGGTGTGGGTCGTGGATTGACAAAAATTTAGCCTATATAATTTAAAATTTAAAATTTTGTACAGCCGACTTCAATATACTATTGGTCTGGCCTTGATCAAATTATTAACATATGGGACCACACGAAAAGTATCAGCTTTCAAATAAAAAAAAATAATCATTGAAATCAGTTCACCCAGTAAAAAGTTATGAGGTAACACACAAAAAAAAAACATACAGTCGAATTGAGTACCGTCTCCTTTTTGGAAGTCGCCAGAAAATGTTTATTAATTTGTATCTTGAAAAGTAAACTAAAAACAATTAAATAATTAAAAAATACTACTTTGAAAAGATACTTATAAATATCTAATTAAATTAATCATGGTAGATAACAATATTTGTAAATTATATAAATAATATTAGTACAATGGAAATGAGAAATGTGAGTTTTCAACGTAGGTTGGCCATGTGGTGGTGGTGGTGCAAGAGTATCTATCTATCAGGTACCGTAAAAGGCTCCTATGGGATACGCCAGAAACATCTTATGGCTTCCGATAGAAGACGGTATAATTATTTCGTTTACCCCAGATGTAAAATATCCCGAACGGTATCGTGGAGTGTCGTTTAAATTTCAATCCGCCTGTCAAGCGTGACGATTAAGGAAAATCCCGCCTATATCGAGATAGACCCATATCCAGTGGCGGACTTTTGGCTGGCTGATAAATACGAAGCAGAAGGAGAAGGTATACTTAAAAAAAATAGCAGTACAGTCAGGTCTGGCAACTTTACCAATGGATGTTAACTTTGTCATCAGGGGTGTACTGGTACAAAATTACGATTAACACGGAAAACGTAACGTTTTTCGAGATAAGCCATGTTTTGGATGAAAATACAATAACTAATTGACAGCATTGCTTTCGATGTGGCAACATAAGAGTTAATTTTGGCATTTTATTTTAACACAGAATTGTGCCGCCGAAATAATCTCTCTGTTCAATGCTCCCGAACTTTAGTTTTCTTTGTTGGAAATACTGAACGTCTAATCTATAATTTTGTAGTAACGTTATATTAATGGTTATCATATACATGTAATATATTATTTTTAATACGTTGATCTTAATATTTATCTATAAAACTAACATGGCAAAGTTACCATACTAGTGATGCCATGATGTGACGGTTACTTTAGTAGTGTAGTTGTACCACTTCTAGACCACCTGAGTCAGACGTGGTTCAACGACGTTCGTCGACGCCCGATCCGAAAAAAAAAAAAAAAAAGGCTTTGGCATGCTCTGATCACGAATCCGCGGTCCATTTTTGTGTAGAATGCACGGTTCCGGAGATGTGTAGATCAATTAGCTAATATCTAATTGATATCCGGTAAGGGCCTCCATTAGCGTCCCATTGTTCCTATTTCTATTGTTCTATTAATTTAATCACCTTAATCACCTTCATTGCAGCGTGTGCGTCGACTATATCAGTGCTATTGTTTATTATAATTCTTTGTTTATACAACGCTAATCTGAATCATCAATAAAACACATTACATAATTTTGTTACAATTTTTATTTATAAAATACAAAATCTTATTAATTATTATCTATAAAATAGGAGCGAAACATCTCATCCACTAAAATATCGTTGTACAATGTGTTCCTTGTAAATATACTCGTAAAACTATGTATTGAACATCCTTGACACTTATATAGTAAATACATTAAGCAATATTCGCCACAAACTGAAGTCCACTCATTCTGAATCCTATCAACATTCCAGTTCCATCTTTTACAATTCCTTTTTAAAAACTCTAGATGATATCGTACAGGTGATCGTCCATATGAATCAAAATATTGACCGACGTCATTCGTATCGATATATAAAGCTACCCAATGTGACCCTGGTTTATCATCTGTATCCAAATTACATATTATATACGTTGGTACGTGGGTATACATAGGCAGTCTATTAGCTGCATAAACATTATTTTCTAGACTGGGGTGAATCTTTTTCAGATGTTGTTGTACATCTAGTGTATCCATGATATTACTGCTATTAGTAGATTATTACAGTACCTAGCTACTCAATGAATAACATAGGAATGGTCAATTATAGTGATTTATACATATTAAATTGCATTTTTGTGATATACAAATCGTACTTGAGTCATTGATCACCAAACAAAACACAATACGAAGAAATGTTGAGATAGGCAACGGAAATGTGAGATAAACTGATATGTTTCTAAATATTAAATTGCATTTTTGTGTTATACAAATCGTACTTGAGTCATTGATCACCAAACAAAACACAATACGAAGAAATGTTGAGATAGGCAACGGAAATGTGAGATAAACTGGTTGACGCATAAAGTAATTATCAACTCATTACGGAAATACTTTAGATTAGAATTTTTACGTACTGGTGGTATATAAGACCAACAAACGCAGTCATCGAGTTAGTGTACGGTCGTTTGGCTACAGTGGATCTATCAATAGTACATTTGTGTTACTTCAATACACCAAAGGCTATGGATGTAAGTGTTTATTCTATTGACTAAATTACTTTTTTTCTGTTATTTTCATGTGTGTGTATTATTTTATTTAAATATTGTGTATGTATATGATTAAGCCGTGGTAACTCAGATGGTTAGCGCTAGCTGTAAATTTCACAGTACGCGACCCGGGTTCGATCCCCGCCAGCACCAATTAAATTGTTAATAGCAATTTTAAGTGCTTATTACCACGTGCTTGGTGGTGAAGGAAAACATCGTGAGGAAACCTGCATGTCTGAGAAAATTTCGAAGGCATGTGAAGTTCGCCAACACACATTGAGGGAGCGCGGCGGACATTTCCTTGCTCTAAAACCCTCTCAGAAATGAGAGGAGGCCTATGTTCAGCAGTGGACTTTAATAGGCTGTAACTTTAACTTTTTTAACTTTTATGATTAAGTGTTAACAAATTGATATTAACATGATAACTGTGTTGTTGCAGAAATCATTGAGCTTCGATGAAGATACCTATAAACAGTATTACTACTCGCCACTCTCCCCTCAAGAAGAGAGTGATAACCTCGTCATTAATAATAACACATGCGATGGTGGAAAAAGAAAATCGCAATCGATTGATCATTTTTTTGAAGCTGAATCAAAAATAAAAAAGAGGAAGCTGTTATCATCAACCGTAGCACGAGCCGCTAGAGATGGTGTATCATACATTTCTACTAATTCTGACGACGGAGACCAAGCGACGCATCTCATCAAAATTGAAATGTACGATATGAAGAAGCTATCCAAGATTCCAACTACTGATCATTGGAAACATGCTTCCACTAGAATTAAATATTACGTAAAGACTAATAAGGATAGCATCTACGACAACACAAACGCTCTCGTATACAATATAACAAAGACAATAGCAGAAAGTGAAAAAGTTAAAAAATACTTTTTTAACAATGACAGTCATTAGCTGATCATTAGTGAATGTGATTCTGTTTACTTCAATTACAGGAAGACAAGAGCGGAAGGAAGAGATGAGTGTGGCATACGTGTACAAAACACATCATTGAATAACAAAACTACAACACTGAGTGGAGAAGAAAACGAGAAGAGTATGCAGTACTCAAGAGCTGAATATCCATTCTTCAGTTCAAAATCTAGCCGTTTGCTTAGTTTCGAAAACTGGCCTCTAGTTATGCGACAGAAACCTGAAGATCTTGCCGAAGCTGGTTTCTTTTATACTGGCCATGCAGACGGGACCAAGTGTTTCCATTGTGGTGGTGGTTTAAAAGATTGGGAAGATGATGATGATCCTTGGCAGCAGCATGTTCAGTGGTTTAGTCAGTGTGCTTATGTAAAATTTCAACTCGAACAGTGTTTTGTATTAGATTAAATAGAAGATTTATAAAGAAATAAAAAAAATATATTGCATACAATTTGTTTTATTTAATTTTATAACGTTTCACATAGTTACATACACACAAAATGCATTACACATAACACATAAAATCTAACACACAACACATATTATAACCTTAACTACTATAGTCTACAGTAACATTTCTGTTTTTATCTATCTCAATAATATTATCAAACTCAGCATAAACTATACAGTTAATTGTTTGTATTAATGAGGATTCAAATCGTACTTCTATTCTTACACTACCATGCTTTATGAGATTCCAATGAGTTGATGAGTTAGCTGATAAATCAGGAGTTAAGTCAAATGCTAATAGACAGTAACCTTTGCCATACTGTTCACAAGAGATTCCATTTCCTTCATTAAGAAAGTGAATACCAGTTCCCGAGAATAGAGTATGATATGCTGATGTAAATATGCTATTATTAAAAGATGGTTGCAAAGCTTTTGAAGGTATTTGTTGACCATCAATATATAAGCTGAAAGAATTAATACCATAGTTTTCAAAGTTAAATGGATTTTTAGTAAGGGAACCATTAAATGCAGAATTGTTCACAAATCCAATTATACATCTTTTCGGTACCTGTCCTAAAAATATATTATCAAGAGTTTTTCCTTGAACACCTGAAGGAATTGTTAAAACTTTTACTTCAGCTCGAGTAATAGGATATTTAGCAGTGGTAGAAGCTAAAACTTTTTGATGTGCGAGTAATACACTTGGATTAATTCGTGCTCGTCGCACAATAAGAGTTGCGTCCGTAATGCAAACTTTAAACTTTATATCGTTCGACCCAACAATTAAATTAAAACTCTCTCTTGATCGAACCAGTTTAACACTCATTTCAACACCATTAATTAAAAATTTATCTTGGTTAAAAATGTCACCGTGAAGATGACCAATCATTTCTATTTCCTTACTTTCACTAATCAATTCCTGTCTTTTAACAAATCCTATGTTTTTACCATCTGTAGAATCCATTTTTCCTGCTGTATCCTCATACCAAAGACTACAAGTAAGATGAGATTGTTTAGCAGCAGGGGCATAGTTTAAAAGGGTTTCCATGTATGCTCGATATGCATAGGTATTATTAGGTGGTGATACAAGTTTTTGGTTTAAATAAACATCAAGTTGACTAAAAAGTGAATGCAACCAATTATTTACAGGTGCTACTATTGTAGTAGATACCAAGTTAGTTGAATCTTGATTTAATACTTTTGCCTTTATGTGGAGTAATGTATGAGACAAATCTATGTAGTCATCGCCGGTCCCAGGAACTTGAAACTCGATAGGTCCATCATCACCAAGAGATGAAATTGGTTTATAATGAATCCACAATCCATTTTCAATGCTAGTTTGTGTAGACGGTAGTGCAAACAAATCCAATTCTGACTTAACGCACTCGCAAGAATGATTATGAAGGAAAGACATATTTAGTTTGAAAATATATCTTTGATATTTTTTGGTTTTAGACTAAGTTTTTTCGCAGCTTTCACTTTAGCAGTTAATGGTGGAATGAACGATGTCAATCGTTTTCTTTTAGTTTTATACCCAGATCCAGTCATGTTAAATTGATCAATTTTCTCATCAGCCTTTCGTTTTAAATTCGTACTAACTTGCTTTAGACGATCTTTTATTGAGGCTTCCATAGGACGGGCTTGACCCATATCCGATAAAAGTCCTACTCCAGCGCTTAATGCCTCCTTACCAATCACTCGAGCACCACTTGAAAGTAAAGGTAAAACTGATCTGAATAACCCCCCTAAGAAGCTCCCAATACCATGACCGCGTTGATATGGTGAACCCTTATAAATTACTCCAACTCCTGATCCAGCTTGATGTGTATAATAATTTTCATATGGACATTTATGATGATCACGAAGAGAATTCATTATTATAATTTTCGGAAATGTAGTTTAATACACACGGTTCCAAACTGGAATGGTATTTTTTGTCCTGTACTCGATCTTATAACTATTTCCAACGTATCGAACTCTCTTCGCATAACAGGTAAGTAGTGAGGTTGAGAGAAAACGTGCATTTTATTTGCACCATAAATGTATTTTGTAGGATCTAATGAAATGACTCTTAATAAAGGAGTCATAACATCACCCACAATCTGAGGATCGATAATATCGCAATATAGAAATAGTTGAGATGGTAACCCTAAGTGTAAATTAGCAGGACACTTTCCAAAATTTCTCTCTAGGAGATTTTTATTTGGTTCATAACCTAGCTGTAAACTTAATTTGGGTGATAATGTTACGGATGTTATATTTTTATCCAATACCGAAATAGACACAAATTTTGTTATTTCATCATAGCGAAATTTCAAGTTCTCTCCGATACCATTTAACACTCTTAAAATATGCTCAACGTTATCATAGTTGGTAGCTGGAATATGTTTTTTGTAGTACACTGTGGATGGCTTATCTTCATTAGGCATTAACATAGATTTTGTAATGTATATAACATTTTCATGGTCTTGAACAGTAAACATGGTACATGGATATTGAAACTCGACAACTCCAACCGACCATTCACCTTCTAATTTTATAGCTTTTGGTAATTTCGTTGAAAAATTTGTGGTCTTGTTATCAGGAAAGTATTCCATTGAACTATTGCTGAGCAAAGTTAAATAGAAACTTTCTTTATTCATATTTCTTTTAAACTAGAAGCTAAAATCCAACTGTTAAATTTATCTGGATAACCTTTCCACTTCACTAATACTTCTTTTCTGTTACCTGAATAACGAGTGTCAATTATTTTATCTATTTTATGTTGTGAGGTGGGGTTGTAAGTGATTTTCTGTAATTCTCTTTCATAAAAAGTACCAATTATTGGTTCATTTTGTAAATCTGTTATTGTATAAACAACCCATGGAGATCTATCAATTATTGAAGATATAATAAATATTTCATCACTCCAATTTGATTCATATCCTTTTTGGAATACATGTTTATATTTAGTTATTCGAACATAATCACCCACATTGAAATTTGGTTTAGGATTTTCTAAAGAAAGTTTTTTTGACCGTCTGTCATAAAGATTAGTCCAAACTGTCATAATATTGTTGGAATTTACATCACATGGGCACATCTTAATACTAGAGTGAAAGCTGTGATTATAAGAGTATATTAAATCTTGTAAAACATCTATATATCTATAAGTATTATTATGAGTGAAATAACGCCACATTTTCATTTTTAGTGTTCTTTGAAATCGTTCAACAATACTGGCCTTAATGTCAGGATTGTTAGTGGTATAGTAATTAATCTTTTTGGATTTAAAGTATTTTTGTACATCTTTAGAAACAAATTCGGTACCTTTATCGGATTGTATGTGAGTAGGTGTTAAATTACTTTCAGTAAATATACTTTCAAAACATTATTTAGTTGTTTCTGAGTTTTTCTTTTTCATTGGTCTTGCAAAAGCATATTTACTAAATACATCAATAATACAAAGTATATTTATGAAACCATCATTATATTGAGAATAAGTTCGCATATCACTTAAATCAGCTTGCCACAGTTCATTAATATTTGATAGAATGTACCTATTACGCGGGAATTTTTTTCGAATGGGTTTATGTAATGTGTATGTTTCTTGTGATTTTAACCATTCCTTTACTTGCTTTTTATTCATTTTACCCTTCATGGCTTTTGATAATTTATCAATACTACCAAAACCAGCGGGATTAGATGGATCATAATAAATCCTGTTAATTTCTTCTAGTACGGAGTCCATTTTTCCCACTCAAGTCCTTTACGTATTTTAGTTGTAGACTTTTTATCTCTACTGCACGGTGTAGAAAACTCTTGAACTTCAATCTCAGAGGGTTTGTTCAGATCTTTTGCTTGAAGTTGGTTAATAAACTCACATCTCCTTGGATTTCCAATATAAGTAAGTGGTACTTTAATATCTTTTAATGCTTCAGCAAATCTAACCCACCCTACCGGATCACTTCTTTTTAGGGGTCTTAGTGAATCATTTATTAAATCAACAATATTACTTCCAGGAATTTTTTCACTATCAATTTTGACTGTACCTTCGTTACCCCAATGTATTTTACTTTTACTTGTTTCAACTAAGTTTAATAATAACTGCCCTTTTTTATGATAAGTTTTTGGTATTAAACTGAGTATTTGAGCTGGTGTGTAAAGTGGATTTTCATCATTTTCTTTACTTTTAATGGATCGATTCTCCTCCAGCAAAGATTCAATATCAACTGAAGTTTTTAGATCTCTATCTTTATTTTTAAAACCAATTTTTGACTCATTTGAATCTTCATTAGATGTATCAGAATAAATTGGTAATTTGAGTGGTTGACGATCCTCTTCGGTAAAATGAAGGTATCTTTGCAGTGTTTGTAAATATAATATCCATTTCTTTCGGTCTTCCGTCTTACTATTCATAATATTTTGCATTTCAATATCTAATCGAGGTAAATTACTATTAACCTTATTTTCTTGTTTTAATTTTTCAATCAATCCAGGTTCGATAAGTATCATTTTCTTTGCATTTTCCATGTTAACTGGCTAGTCCACTCACTAATCCACTCAATATTGCACCTAATATTGTTGGTAAGAAAGCCCCTCCTTTTTGTATAATTATATTTTTTCTTAGTTTATGTTTACACTTACGTACTAGTTTACGGAGTATGTTTTTATGTTTATTCAATTTTTGTTTATCCTGATCTTTAAGAGGTACTTTTCCTTGTAAAACGTTATGAATACACTCACAAATACAGTTAATTTCTTCTTCATCACACGTTTTAAGTAATGCTCTTTGATATTTTGGTTTAAGCGTATGCAAAGCGGTTAGCAAATGTTTATACGTTGTGAGTCGACGATGCATCATTTAGCAATGATTTCAATTGTTTGATTCTTGGTGTATTTAAACTCTTTTGTGGGGACGTAGACTGTACAGAAACCATTAAATGGAAAGACATTTGTCTTGATACGACAAAAATCATTGGTATTCTGTTTTAAATCTACCATTAAATATCCATGTGCCTCTAGAGTTGCATCCCTGTAGGCATTTTCAATGAATTTTGGGTTATCTGGTGATACTTGTCTTGCTAAATATCTTATTTGAGTTTTATCTCGAGGGTTTTTAAAATATATTATATAACTTGAGTTTAAAGATATGTCTCTTTGTCCTTTACCCTGATGAAATAAATTTTGTGTTAGATAAAATACACTAAGATTCCTGTGATGACTACCTTTTGTAAATATATCCACAATTCTTCCATCGGACTCTCTCATTAGATCATCAATAATAACAAGATGTGGGTTTTCACCATCAAACATATTAAGATTTGGAATTCCTTGATGATAGTTAACATTTGGTAAATTATATAATGGTTGCATTTCATCAAAGCACCATGTGATCTGATTAAAATCACAATTACATATTTCTGTAACTGATTTTATGAAATTTGTTACAAAATTTGACTTCCCACACCCACTTGGTCCTGCCACAATAGCAGTGAACGGATGGATAAAGTGAAACATAACACACGTCTAAAGTTCAAAGGGATGAAATAAAAAATGAAAGTGTTGGTGTAAACAATTAATATATATTCCAAAAATTATATAAAACAGAATTATCTGTATACTATTTCTAACACAATTAGTACATCATAATTTTACAATTAACTCAACCTCAAATAAATAGAAACAACAATTAGTACATCACAATTTTACAATTAACTCAACCTCAAATAAATAGAAACAACAATTAGTACATCATAATTTTACAATTAACTCAACCTCAAATAAATAGAAACAACAATTAACTTAAATTATTTACAATAAAACAATGTTTAAATATGTAATAAACTACGTCATATTATAGTATTATCATAATTTTACAATCAATATAAATTTTTCTTAAACGCAGACATAAAAGTAAAAACTATCAACACTTAACGCAGTTTATAATGACCCCAAGCTAATGTTTCAATATTATTATCTAAAATATGTCTCTTTGTGTCATTATATGATAAACCTATCTTATTTATTTTTGTGTGAAAATTGTGTGTTTAATTGATTTAAATCTAAGCATACTATAATATTGCACTTTTTTATTAAATAGAGAAGACTTATAACTATTCATTGTCATCTTTTTAGTGATACATTTATTTACCCCTTTTGCCTTGGCTATAGTCTTATTCTCTAAGTTAAAAGCGTACATTTTGGATCGTAAACCCACAAATTTTTTCATGATTTTACCATTATTTTCATCTTTAAAAAAACCTAATTTCTTTTTATTTAATTTTGGATATTCAAAAATATTATTTGTATCATAATCTGAGGTATCAAAGTATGATGAAAGGTCAGGTTTTATATCAGTGTAAAAATCATTTGTAAATATATGATATATTAAACTATCCGTATCTGTATACAATAATTTGATTTTACTAAACTTTTTAATCATATAGTTATAATGAAAATCATACATTAATGTTTTTGAAATATCTAAAATGCAAAACCCTAAATAAATTGGTTTGTTATATATTAACTTCGTTTTTCGCAACTGAACCGCAACTAGGTTTTCCGAAAATATTGAAAGGCTATGAAATTGTGGTTTAGCGATTAGATCTTGAGCACCTAAAGCTTTACCCTGGTTCTCCCAGTGCGTAACTAATTTTATGTTAACCCTTTTTTCAATATTCTCCATAGTCTTACCGAAGACTGAATTATTCATTAATTTATAAAAATCTTTTTCGAAATCTGATTTTGCTAAAGTTCTTAATTTTGTGTTTAGATCTATGTACATCTTCAACCAGGGAGACTGTTTAAATTTTAAAACTCTATGAATTTTAGTTAATTTAACCCCCATTTCTATGCACTGCTTTAAATTTCTGTAATGAATTACATATTTATCTTTATTATTTAAATTTGGGACTAGTTTATTCTCATTAATATTGCCTACACAAATGTTTTCTGGACATAAAGGAAAGTCCGAATGTAAATCATGAAGTTCATCTGGATATTCCAAATCAACTTCTAAAATAAAACCGAAGTCTGATGTCTTAGACACATTAAATTCTGTATTTGGATTTACCCATTCGAATCCACCAGTAGGAAGATATTGAGACATAGCCCAACCATATAAATTGTTGGCATCAAAATATGTGATATATGAATTTGGTTTCCCTGTATCATAATCCTCCATGTATTTGTTATTAGCTCTAGCATAACGATTACTACATTGAGATACACCACCTCTGATACCTGATCTAATAAATGCAATTTTCTCATAATCTGTTAAAAGTTCTAATTCTATTTTTGTATATTTTAACATTGCATCCCAACTTAAACCGGGTGCTGTGTAATAATGGACAGGGTCTAAATCATATGTATTAATACATAACTTTCTAAAGTTTTCAAATACATCGGATAAAAGTAAAACGTCTGTTTTTAAATATAGGTTTGAATAATCTAGCATATTACAACACCCAAAATGTTCCCAAACATCTTTAGCATGATTGTAATCATCATTTGAAATATGTGAATCTGTGAGTGAACTATAAAAACATTTTTGTTCAGGGAGCGATGTTAGACTTAAACTATCATAATTAGTCATAAGTTCATATGGATAAACACCTTTCCGTTTTAAACGAAAGAAATCTTCATCATTAGGGTAATTTCTACGTAATTCTTGAAATTGATCATTACTGAGATTTTTGGCCAATTCTTCTAATTTACACGATAAAAACTTAAATGAATCTAAGAATCTCAATATAATTTCGTGGTTATTCACTTTTAATTTTTTGGAAAAGGATATATATTTTTCTTTATTTTGAGGGATAACTTCGACTTCACCATCACAAAAGTTTAACGCGTGAACAATAAAATGAGCATCATAGTGACTAAGGTTGTGTAAAAATATTGGTATATAACTAGGTGTTCTGATCTTCGAACAACATGATTCATGAGCAACACCTATAAAACTACCAGTGTACCAATCAAAATCATAAAAATGTTTTGCCAACTCAGTTTCACAAATATGACAAATGGTTGCATTTGAAATTTGGTTTTTGTCTTCATTTGTTAGCGGAAGTGGTGGATATTTTTGAAGTCTATTTATTTCTTTTAGATTGTTAGATAAACTTTCCATAAACACTTGTGCACAGTTGGGTCCGCAATATGTTACATATTTTGATAATTTATCATCATATGAACATTTTATATAATATCAAAACTATGTACTTCATGTTTCTGAATATTATGAGTGAAAGGTTTGGAAGGATCGTTAGAACATGATTCTATTGGTTTTAAAAATGCTTCAAAATCAGCATAAACTACGAATGGTATCTTTAACTTTTTTTCATAACTATCAAATTTAATTTTATCATTTGAAATAGGTTGACCAAACCAATTCTTTTTTTTTAAAGTTTCACTGTTTGGTAATACTGTACAAATGTGAGCACAATCGTATTGTTCATGGTTATTTAACCTTTCCTGAGATGGAAAACGAAGTAGACATGCTTCACAAATGTACATGATGTGACCGTCTTTTGAAATTTGTTTACTAACTAACCGCGATAAATTTTTTATATAGCAATAATGATTTTTTGTATCCTTGGAAAAAAATAATAAATTGATATGTCTATCTTTACGACACTTTGTTAAAAATAATGGACCTACTATAGAATTACATCGTTTTTCTTTATTATATTCTAACCCAAAAACATTAATACTAATATCATTTAATTTCTCTACTTTTGCTATGTCAGAAATTTTAACCGGAAAGGAAATACCATCAAATTTAAGTTTATTTGCATGTTTAACGTACGATGATACCCGATCGGTGTGTTTGTTTACAGGATATAACGCCGAGAGTAACGCCCATTTAAAACAAAAATAATCCTTGTTTTTTACATTTATAACAGCCTTTTTTAATTTTATGTCACGAGGAAGATCTATGTATGAAGTACCGCGTAGGGGGTTAAATTTATTAACATTCATGTCTATAGATTTTATGTTTTTTAGACTCCATCCACTATCTTTTTTTTTCGAAAGCAAATTTTAGTAGTAATTGTATCATTTAAAGATGAAAGAAAAATATTTAAGTCATCTCCTTGACAAATAATATAGTTAAGCGTTTGAAAATCGAACGTATCATGAATATCTTTAGTTTGTTGAACAAAATCAGCATGCAATATGAAGTTTACCTTAAAAATTATGTGTTGATGAATACACTCTTGTAATAAAAATAAAATATCATCTTTAATAGAATTTAAAAATAGTTCAGGAGTTTCAAAATTTACCCATGTCGAACGATCTACTCTACTCTTGATTTTATAAGTTAAAATCCTATTTCCAAAAGCAGATTCAATAACACTAACGTTTGATAAAGAATTATGTGAATTTAAAAGATTATTTTTATGAACATTACTTTTAAAATGATTAGCTAAATACCGTTTCTTGATAAATATATGGCACGTTGGACATTCCACTTGATCATCGTTACTGATACTGTTCCCTGCAGAGGTATGCGCTTCTGCTTCCGTTGTTGGTTTTTTGATGATCTTGGATTCTTTGCTGCACGTTCGCTTCGTTCCTCTTCCAAGTTGTAGTGGTTGACTGCTAAAATGTTTAAATTTATTAAAAACTGTATAAGACAATATGTAAATTATGATCGAAATGAATGTTTATTTTACATACTTAAACTGTGTTTCAACCATCGCACAGTGATGATACAACTCATCATCGTATGACGAATCGAACAGTTGACCCCTCTCCATTTCTTCACAAACTTTAGACAACTCCTGATTTAATTCGCTATTGAATAGTTCCGTATTCTCTTCCATGATTGTGGAGAAAAAAGCACTGGTGCACACTTCACTGAAGTTTATTTTTGATTCAGCTTCAAAAAAATGATCAATCGATTGCGATTTTCTTTTTCCACCATCGCATGTGTTATTATTAATGACGAGGTTATCACTCTCTTCTTGAGGGGAGAGTGGCGAGTAGTAATACTGTTTATAGGTATCTTCATCGAAGCTCAATGATTTCTGCAACAACACAGTTATCATGTTAATATCAATTTGTTAACACTTAATCATAAAAGTTAAAAAAGTTAAAGTTACAGCCTATTAAAGTCCACTGCTGAACATAGGCCTCCTCTCATTTCTGAGAGGGTTTTAGAGCAAGGAAATGTCCGCCGCGCTCCCTCAATGTGTGTTGGCGAACTTCACATGCCTTCGAAATTTTCTCAGACATGCAGGTTTCCTCACGATGTTTTCCTTCACCACCAAGCACGTGGTAATAAGCACTTAAAATTGCTATTAACAATTTAATTGGTGCTGGCGGGGATCGAACCCGGGTCGCGTACTGTGAAATTTACAGCTAGCGCTAACCATCTGAGTTACCACGGCTTAATCATATACATACACAATATTTAAATAAAATAATACACACACATGAAAATAACAGAAAAAAAGTAATTTAGTCAATAGAATAAACACTTACATCCATAGCCTTTGGTGTATTGAAGTAACACAAATGTACTATTGATAGATCCACTGTAGCCAAACGACCGTACACTAACTCGATGACTGCGTTTGTTGGTCTTATATACCACCAGTACGTAAAAATTCTAATCTAAAGTATTTCCGTAATGAGTTGATAATTACTTTATGCGTCAACCAGTTTATCTCACATTTCCGTTGCCTATCTCAACATTTCTTCGTATTGTGTTTTGTTTGGTGATCAATGACTCAAGTACGATTTGTATAACACAAAAATGCAATTTAATATTTAGAAACATATCAGTTTATCTCACATTTCCGTTGCCTATCTCAACATTTCTTCGTATTGTGTTTTGTTTGGTGATCAATGACTCAAGTACGATTTGTATATCACAAAAATGCAATTTAATATGTATAAATCACTATAATTGACCATTCCTATGTTATTCATTGAGTAGCTAGGTACTGTAATAATCTACTAATAGCAGTAATATCATGGATACACTAGATGTACAACAACATCTGAAAAAGATTCACCCCAGTCTAGAAAATAATGTTTATGCAGCTAATAGACTGCCTATGTATACCCACGTACCAACGTATATAATATGTAATTTGGATACAGATGATAAACCAGGGTCACATTGGGTAGCTTTATATATCGATACGAATGACGTCGGTCAATATTTTGATTCATATGGACGATCACCTGTACGATATCATCTAGAGTTTTTAAAAAGGAATTGTAAAAGATGGAACTGGAATGTTGATAGGATTCAGAATGAGTGGACTTCAGTTTGTGGCGAATATTGCTTAATGTATTTACTATATAAGTGTCAAGGATGTTCAATACATAGTTTTACGAGTATATTTACAAGGAACACATTGTACAACGATATTTTAGTGGATGAGATGTTTCGCTCCTATTTTATAGATAATAATTAATAAGATTTTGTATTTTATAAATAAAAATTGTAACAAAATTATGTAATGTGTTTTATTGATGATTCAGATTAGCGTTGTATAAACAAAGAATTATAATAAACAATAGCACTGATATAGTCGACGCACACGCTGCAATGAAGGTGATTAAGGAACAATAGAACAATAGAAATAGGAACAATGGGACGCTAATGACGGTGGAGGCCCTTACCGGATATCAATTAGATATTAGCTAATTGATCTACACATCTCCGGAACCGTGCATTCTACACAAAAATGGACCGCGGATTCGTGATCAGAGCATTTGTATGTATGTTTGTATTTATGTTTCACCGTAGCAACCCGTTACACAGATTTTACCAAATGAGTCGTCAATCAAATCTTTATTAAATGTGAAGGAAAAGATTAGAGAAATCTATATTATTTTTACTGCGTTTTCGAGCATTTATATTATTATTAATACTCAGTATTTTTCATAATTTCAACTTAGTGTATTGATATTAAGCAAAACATTAATTGTCATTTTTAATAATTATTAATGTTTTGCTATTGTGGAAAAACAATATTTAGATGAAAATGTACACATTTATTTACATAACATTATATACAATATTTTATTATATACAATATTAAAAACTATAATAATAAAGAAAAACTAAAACTAGAAACGTGCCCAGAACGCTGGCTGTGTTTCCCCGCTGAATGGCTATACTTAGCCTTTGAGCGAGAAAAGAACCAGCCCTCTTATCACCAGCAGCAACGACCAGCCGCGGATGGAGTTCCTTTAGGAACTTCATTATTATTGTCATCATATTCTACTTAGATTAATTATGATAATTATGACCTGGCATTATTTTATTACAACCCATAATAAAATGGTGATGATGACTAATAAAAAAACGAAAACATGTTAAAAATGACTGTAAGAAGCTTTTTTTCTATTCTATAATTGATTTAAGCTTATTATTGCACCAATTTTATTTTTAATTTTAGACGAGAGTATTTTTGGTTGACATATTTTAGATTTTTTCTTAAGAAATTATTGTGACAAGATTTAAATTAAAAAAATTAGTATGTAATCAAGGATTTTTGACAACCCTGACACATTTCCAAGTTTGTAAGAAAAATTGAAAAATGGGAGGGCAACTTTGCCACAAGCGTAAACTTTGTTATTTGCAACACAACTAAAGAAGCAAATCATAGCTCTGGGTGTTGTGTATTATATTATGAGCTAAACTTACCTTCAATCTTGAAGTCAAATCCTATTATTTTCATTATAAACCCTGATGGCTATTTATACATTTCGAAGACGTGTGACATCTGCCAACACGCATTGGAGCAGCGCGACAAATACTTCATGGCCCTAAAACTAAAACCCTCTCAGAAATTAGAAGAGACCTGTGACCAGCAGTGGGACGTATATGGGCTGTAACTTTATTTTAACTTTTATAAGACCACCTTTTGTCTTCCCTCAATATTTGTTTATTTTGTTACGTTTATCATTCCTTGGTGTACAATAAGAAGTATCATATTTTATATTTTTATACATATGGAAAAACATAGCACTTAGCTAAAACAACGTAAATTTAAAATAGTGTAAATGATAGACTTACGACCGCCGACTGTACAGCGAGCACGAAAACAGATTTATGAGTGTTCCGATTCCATGCGAATTTATGTTTCACTTGATACATTGAGCTTAACGGCTAGACTAAATACAAAAATTAAATTTGGACGTAATATAGATAGATTTCACGTTGTTTTTTCATCAAGCTTATATTATACAATCTACAACTGAAACTAGGAATGTACTTTAATTAACGATAAAAATACCCTTTCAATATTTTTACCAATAGTTGCGAATTTATTAATAATGTCCAATTCACTCTCAAATAGTAATAGACTAAGTCAATTTACAAACGAGTACATATGTAATATAATATTGTTTATTATTTAATGATGTTTTATTTTCTTACGTATATAATATTTCATTATTTTATCTAACATATTTGTCATTTGTTTCAGGTAAGTTTCCGGTGAATGAATATAAAGGACGATTGATTCTGCACTCTTTCGATAATTTTGTCAAAGGTTTGATGTATAACATTTTTCTATAAACTTAGAGCTAAATTAACAGATTTTTATTAAGTTATAAAGTAATATAGATTTAATGTTACCTGTTCCATTGACTGCCTTATAGGGGGAATGTTTTCCATAGTTGCCACACTTGGTAAGCTGGTTAGCAACTGCAGTTTTTAATTTTTAGTCGTTATTAGGAAAACGCTGCTGCCCATCTCCTGATTTGTTTCCCTCTGTTGCCTCTTACAACACCCACGGGATGATATGGGGTAGTGACTATTCTTACACCGTCACTACACGGGTATGTATTTTATGTACAGGGATCAAATTCTAATCTTCACTCATCTCTCTGTTTAGCAAAAGCTAAAGTTCTTTAAAACAATTTAGAGTTCTATAATGCCGCAGAAAAAAATGCTGGCTAAGGAAATAGTATTAAATGTTTGCGCCGAAATAGTATCTATAGTATATAGTGTTAGTGCTACAAATACATCAAATTAAATCAAATAAAAGATACATTATTTACGTTTATACTGTCAACGTCAAACATAATTGTCGCTTAGACAAATAATGTCGTTCGTTGACGTTTATACCGCCAATGTAGATGCATATTACTCTCTAATACTTCATCGTGGCGTACGTCATGCACGACGCAAAACGACAATGAATAGGCTTGGCGTACGTCAAGTGACGTACGTCATTGGCGTACGTCAAGCCTACTGTTGGATCGTGTATGAGACGTTTTAGAGTCAATTTCAAACACTTGTCTGAGTTCAAACCTTTTCCTTTTCCAAAACTCATTACGTTAATAATTACGTCGTACATCATTACGATCGATTTTAGACTGGTAGGCGACCGAAAGTGAGGTATAAAATTACATCTTTAGTTGAATCTTTATGGACGGTGAGGTAGTGGGGGAGTATTATTGAATGGACATAGATATATGACACTTGATATATTAGGGAATAATCACGTTATGATGAAATGAATGCGTCACTTGTAGTGTCATAAGAGATTCTATCGCCTTATTTAATCCCGTGGGCGAGACTGGCCCTCTCGTCGTGGATTTTACGTGCGGAAGAGTAAAGTTTTCACGTGAAACTCTAAACCACTATATGTAACCCACATTTTATTCATGTGTCTTATTATATTTCCAAAATAATCGATTTTATAATTATGTTCATATGCGATTAATATCCTAGCCTTAGCATAACAAAATCGTATTCACTCATGCTTCATTGTAATCTGTCGGAAAGCCGATTACAATGTGCAAATTATTCCACTCTCTTGATATTATACGCATTACGAAAGACGAAGCAACCGCTTAGATTTAATGTATGGAACGTTGTCAACAAAGGTTTGGAGACCCGCCGCGCGTTTGGTTGTCCAATGGTGGAAAGGGGAGGTAGGATTAAATGAAACTAATTTTTACGGATTTCATCGCGTTTAATTTAACTTTTTAACTAACTCCCGATGCTGCAAGTGCTTTACAGCACACATGGTCACGTGGGAGGAGGGGGGGGGGCTGAGGTGTTTGACGTCCCGATGTCATTAGTTAGCCCGGCTACTTTCAGTTTTTGAATATTAATTTTTGGTCCGATCTACGCAGAAGGAGCTTATAGTATCTTGAAGTCTTACAGTGGTATGCTTGGGCTTGTATTTAATTTTGATAATTATAGGATCCCTAGCATATGGCAGCATGGTGGTGCTGTAAAGCACCTGAAACGGTGGGAATTAAAAAGGTAATTAAACGCGATGCAATCCGTAAAAATTTGTTTCATTTAATGTGTAGTCTTCGCGTAAATATAAGAAATAATTAGGGAAGGTAGGAATTATTCCTGCTCACACTCTAATATGTATCTTATACAGTATTGAAGGGCTGAATACTGCACTTGTGTTCAAGATTGACAACATTGATTTCACACAAATCAAGGCTACCAAATAAGGCTTATTGGTGGCCTTGACTACTTAGCACGATTTCCAGTGAGTACAAGATGACATTTTGCAGCACCCGACCATAATATTGACATAATAAAGTTCGGTCACACTTTCACTTTATACAGGATAAGAAGTTGTCCCGTTTAATACCGCCGTACCATGCAGCTATTTTGGCCTTGTCCTCAATGAACCAACTAAAGTTAAGGTTCGGAAAAATATCAACCCCAAGTAGATGAAAGGCAGTCATTCCAATCTTCAGAGTGGAATGACTGCCTTTCATCTATGTGGGGAGCCCGGAGAGTAGGAATCAGAATTAACGGGCTCCTTTTTACAGTGAAGAGAAACGCTTATATGTTTTTGTATTATTAAAACCGTTGTCTTTAATTGGATGCGTCTGTCACCAACAGTAAAATATCTGGTTCCTATTACCACGGCCATTCTTGTTGTTGATTTTAAAATACAATAAACTTAAGAACATATAACAAGATGAAGAGTATCTACATTGCTCGCTAAGCGGCTTTAAATTTTCTCTTACAGCCAGCATAAATAAAGATGGGAACATTAAATGATATAAAAATCAACCAGAACGATACTCTTGAACTCGATTTAGACTTTGGCTACATCAAATTAGATCTTTTTCTTTCATTTGAAATGTTTAGAATCGTTGTTGCATGGCGCGGATAGTAAAGAAATTCTTGTATATATTATGGACTAAACGATTACCAAGGGCACTATTTTTAATGATTTTTAAAGAAATTGAAATAATTTTAAGGGCAATATCAATAATGGCGATTCAAATCGGGCTACGTCATTAATACTGATTAGAACTTCATTATTTATCACATTTTCTAGTCATTAGGGATGTTGCTACGTAGTTTGATGAAACCTTATCTAACCTAACCTAACCGTGTTAATCACTTTTAAGACGGTACGTTAATAATGTACCAAATCTGAAAATAAGTGTAAAATGTGATGGAAGGGAAAACTACTTTGCAGTATCAAATAGCAGCAATGGAGCAATCATAATTCCCTTTGCGTTACAAAAAAAAATAACTTTGATGAAAACTTTGCTTTAATTTTTAAATATGTGACATCAAACAAATTATTACTCTGTCCAATAAGCAACGGACTTTATTTTATTAAGCCCAGTCAATTTAATTACCCGAATAGTTTTTATTATGTTGCCTTTTTATATTGGGCATTTTTAAAACTGTCTGTATATTATGAATAATGCCCTGTTAATCACTTGATCCATAACATACACACCACACTACACGCACATACACAAATTGTACACATAAATTCTTTCTGTTGTTTTGTTCTTGTATATAGTAATTTTTGAATATAAAAACGGCAAATGCTTATATAAAATATATATATGAAATTAATAAATAAACTGTCAATATTTTGATTTACTAATAAATAAAGTCCATGATATAACTTGATATAAATTTGTAAGCTAAAAATGGTAAAACAATTGTTGGATTAACGTATTAAACGGTTCGTTGACCTAAGCGTACATAAAATAATTCATAGCCGCTTAAGTTCCGGGCCCAGGCCTTTAGTTTGAATTAAAGATTTTTTCTCTCCACAACGTATGTAGAATTCATGGCTTACGAACATTATTGGCGAACGAAACATTTTACGTTTCACTTGAGGTGACTTAAAAAAAGGATTTTTGTTTTCGCTTTGGAAGGGAGAGCCCTGTAAATTGTGAATATGTATTTTATTTAAATTAAAACGATGTCAGTTTAAATCAACCGAGATGGAGAGAGGAATAAATACGAGTCATGCTATATTATCGTGCCATAAGAGAGTCAAAGGCAGTGAACGTAATGATTTGCGTTTAAAAAGAATGAATGAGGAAAGAATAACAAAGCAAATAAATTTATGCTAGAGAATTGAGTGGCAAAGTCAGCATTAGAAGTCCCTCATGGCAGATTATCAGCCAAATTAGGCGATATAATGGAAATGGATAATTTGTTATATGAAAAATGTAATAGCAATGCTATGAATGTTACTAATATTTCATTTTCCACTCCTGGTAAGCTTAAAATGCTTATTTTAGGAATGGATCACGACAATGGTCAAATTGCAGATTCGAACCCACGATCCTTTTAAGTTTGCGGTCCACGCCCTGCTATCAAGCTATCGACGCCTATAAAGAATTTACGCTCATGAAGAATCTAATTAAGAAACCATCCGAGTATCTTCAAGCACCTTTGTCGACGATCCTCGAACTCTGGGTCCGAACACGGAGAGCAAGTCATTCATAAATGTAGTTTCACGTGCTTGAACCGTGCAGTGGCGGTGTAAGAATATCCACTACACTATACCGTCCCGTGGGTGTCGTAAGAGGCGACAGAAGGAAACTGCGACAGAACATGGACAGCAACTTCGTGATATCAATCCAAAATTATAAAAAACGGCGGTTGTCAACCCGCCTCCCAACTAACTATGGCAAAAATATCTCCTATGAGGGAATCTATGCGGAGGCCTATGTTCAGCAGTAATCTTTTTTATGCTAAAATGGTGTTTTAACTGGTGCCAGGACGAAGCGATGGCCAGTGACACAACAACATGAGCTGTACACGCGGATCTGCATTTAAAATATATATTACCTAGTCAGGTCATAAATTCTGTCACATGTTTAATATAAAATAATTGAAACAAGTTTATTCATTATGTAACCATTTATATATCAAAATGAACTTAACAAAACATAGATTCTTATGACACTAAAGTTTATTCAAAATGACCTCCGTGATTTTGAATACAGGCCTTAAATCTGCGCGGCCAGTCGTCTATCGCAGCACGAACGAGGTCCATGTCAATATCGGCGGCTGCCTTAATCAAGGATGTCTTGGGTGACTCCAAATTGGGATGAGGCTTTGAACACGCCTGTTCCTCCAAGTGTCGCCATATCTTGTAATCTAACGGATTCAAATCTGGACTGGAGGAGGGCCAGTCTTCGTGCCGGATGAAGTCGATTTCACGCGCCGCCAGCCAGTCTTGTGTGCTCTTCGCTCTATGAGCTGGCGCCGAATCTTGTTGAAATACCCAGTGCCTGTTATTGAACATGGTATGAGAAACAGGTTCCACAAGGTTCGTCAGGACTGTATTTTGATACACAACTTTTTTTTTATAGGATAAGGGTGACAAACGAGCACACAGTCCACCTGATGGTAAGTGGTTGCTGCGGCCCATAGACATCTACATCTATCCTCTGTTACAAATCAAAATGTAGATGCGTTGTCACCACTGAGGACTAAGATGGAATGCCTCATTTCCAGTAAAAAGGGCCTCCTGCCACCTGCACTCACCAAGCGAAACGCAGAGGTAAACCTCTACTTCACGCTGGTTTTCTGTGAGGTCGTGGTACCACCCCGGTTCGGGCCGGCCCATCCGTGCGACAGCAAAACCTGCCGCGTGGCTCTACCACTGTTAAAACTGCATTCGTTTTTACATCTTTCTCACAAAAATGTACCTCTGTTAAGCCCCAATAAGAAACTCCCAACCATACCATGAGCGAGGATGGAAAATGACCTCGTTGGACACGCGGAATACAGTTGCTCGCTTCTTCACTACTGTGTGCGTACACCTTATTATTTTGTTTGTTGTAGCTCTCTTCTACGGTAAAAATTTTTTCATCCGAAAAAAGAATTTCCCGATATTTTATCCCGCGTACCGCTTCAACAAAGCGCGGCATCTCTTCAGTCTCAGGTCCATTAGACGAGCATTCAAACGATGTCCTGTTTTGCTTCGATATGCCCGAAGCCATAAGTCTTCATTTAACACCCTTTTCACCGTGGTTCTGCTTAACCCCATCTGAAGGGCCAACAGTTTCTGCTTACGTTTGGGATTTCTTTGAATTCGCGCCTTCACAGCTTTTATCACTGCTGGAGTCCTAACAGACCCAGGGCGACCACTTCTTGACCTGTCATCTACACTAGAGTCTTCATTGTATCGTTTGATAGTACGATAAACAAATCTTTTGGTTATATTCAAATTTTTCAGTATGTCAAAAATTTGAATTGGCGCGTAACCGCAACGATGCAACGCAATAATTGCAACACGGTCTTCTTTAAGCGTCCACTCCATATTTAAAAATGAGTAAAATTCTAAAAAGTATACAGTTTTATTTTCATGAACAATTCTAAATTCGAATTCAATAAAGTTTTTTGTGGCCAGCATTCTAAAAGAAAAGTTTTTACTGTGTGACAATACTTATGACCTGACTAGGTATAAGGTTGCACTAGGAACGGTTTAAAATTGCATGCAATTTACTTGTATATGTTACTTACATATTATGTACTTTTTTAGAAACATCTCAATGTTTACTGACGATAAATGGGAATTATCTCCAGCCAAAATGAAAAATAAACATTTGTGTTTTTTTTTCTATTTGTCGTTATTTTTATTATAATTACTATAAAATAACTTTTACACACATTTTTCTATCAAAAGTCCGCTGCTGAAGATAAGCCTACCTCATCATAATGATTGAATCATATTTACCATAGTTGCCACGCTTGGCAGGCGGTTTTAATTATTTTGAGCAGTTATCATAATCCCAGCTGCCAAATTTCACGTACGCACATCGTGGCAGAACTCCCGATACCATCCACATCATCTGGATGATTGACGGTCCACCACTGTACGATTTAGAAGATGTTTTCTTCCTCGCACAACTTCCTTGTGAAATAGTTTACCACCAGCGATTTTTCCGCACCGATACGACTTTAAGGGACCTTCAAGAAAAGAGCCTACTCCTTTTTAAAAGGCCAGCAACGCATCTGCAATTCCCCTGGTGTTGCGGTTGTTGATGGGCGGTGGTAGTCACTTACCATCAGGTGAGCCGCATGCTCGTTTACCCCCTCTCCTATAAAAGAAATCATAAAAATACTACAAATCTCCTGTTTCAGTTTCCATCTGTCGCATTTAACGACATCCACGAGTGATATGTCGTAGTGGTTTCTTTACGGCTCCAATACACATGGCCACACTCAGCACGTCAGCGACACAGCTTGTTGCAAAATTTTATCATAACAAAACTCAGAATAATATAACAATTTAATTTAAGCTAGATTTAGCCAAAGCATTTTACATTCAAAATTCGTTAGACTAAATCTCCCCGTAGCCAACGGACAGGAAAACCGCAACGGAAGTGCGATCGAACACGCCGGTCGGTCTTAACTCTCGTTCTGAAACCACGTTACTGTATTACTAACTATGAATTTGGTAAAACTATACCTATATTAAAAGGCTTAAAGTTCATTATCAACTCATTAATTTGAATTTTCCTAGAAGTTTTCTCGAGTTTGGAATATCACTTCTCTATAAATAATGCAATGGCGATGTAGACTAATAAGGTTGGTTTTATGATATTAATAAGGTTGTTTTTATTTACTTTATATACTGGGCGTTACACGTATCGAAGTACGTGAAATTTTTATCAATGTAATATTCACGTAAATCTCTATATTTATAAAAATCAATTGCTGTCCGTTAGTCTGACTGGAAAATGGTTTTGATGAAATTTTTTGTGTTTTTGAGTGGGTCTCTGGATGGTCTAAACGATTTACAATTGGATACGGTAGGTGGCTTCGTTGTCTAGATCCAGAAACCACTTTTGCAAAGCCGGGCGGATCGCTAGTAACAAATAATTACTTTAATAGTTAAAGTTTTCTTTGAAGTGAAAACTTCTATAGAATCGTTATGATTTGAAACTCGATTAAATGAAAAAGCGACACCAAAAAAGACATACAGACGTATACATCAATAGGATTTAGCCTATAAGAGAATGGGATAGAATATAGTATAGAGTGTTTCATATTATCTGTCTCTGCAGTGATTCACGCACAATCCCTGACGGGGTAGCCAGAGAGAACAGATCGCCAAGTGTCACGATCCTTACATACCTCTTTCGCTTCTTTCAGATTCATTATCTTCTTCATACATGCACGTCTAGGTATCCGAGTACTCTTGACCCTACCCTCTTCGAGCAATTTGCTCACATGGTCTTCGAAAGTTAGTCTCAGTCTACCTCGACACCTTTTAATATTAACTTTCGCGCTATATATTTTCTTCACCATTCGGTCTTCACTCATTCGCTTAACGTGCCCAAATTGATTCCTAGCCTTTATTTCTGAAGGTTTCACTTCTAACGCGTGTGAACTGTGCACATGTTTTTTTTTCAATGTCATAGTGCCATCTAGGTTAATGTTAAAGGCTGATTATAGAAGTCATTTTGGGATTAATAGAACATTTTCAATTAACCGAATAATATAACGTTATAACGACATACCGTTATTAGCGGGTTTCCACGTTTAGTACTGAGCATGTTGACGGTACGGGGTAGATGAGCCTCCATTCTTTATCCAAATGCACTGTAAAACAAGAGTATACTCTGTACCACAGATTTCAGAAGAATAATTTATATAATTATAGTCTTAAGTTAAACGCAAGATACCGAATAGGGATACTGGAAATTTTTTTAAGTCTGGAAGTTATTTCTTTAAGGGTTCTTTAACAAATTTTATTGTAGCATCTTTCATCCATTTCGACATTTAACTTCAAAAAAGTTCTTCAAACACATGAACTACAAACTTAACGTTTGTAGTTCATGTGTTTGAAGAACTTTTTTCATGTGTTGCCCCGTCAAACATATCTTTTTTCGTCGTTCTATCGTAATGTCATTATCATATTACAATATTAGCCACGCCCACTAACTTGACGGAAAATAGACCAAATTCTATTCTACTTGTTTACTTTCACGGTAAATTTTAACATATAACTTATTACTCAATTCATTATTATTAAAATTAGGTTAAAAAATACTTGACTACTTAATAAGTATAAACCAGCCTTAAAGGTGAATTTAATAATACTTTATCTTTATCGTTAGTGCGTCATGTAACTTTTGTAATACTAGAAAGATGGAGGTCATGTACACACAATATATTAGTTTTTTCAAGATGATGGCCATAGTCATCCTACTATTTGAAAGGTGATGCTGTAATCAAGTTATTAATAAATTCTATATTTATGGCCCAATATGACTTAAGTTTACAATATTTTATGTTGGTTTAATTTAAAAAAAAATTACAAAATCTGATTTGCCTGGCAATGTAGTTGAAACATAAACATAAGTATATTATGTTAAGTGTTTAGTGATTATTAGACACTCACGCCTGTCACCCAGAAGGGTAGGCAGAGAATACGGACTTCCATTTCGCACGATCCTGACACACCTCTCTCGTCTCTTTTACATCCATATATCTACGCATACATGCTCATCGTTGCAGGGTACTCCCAATCTAGCCTATTTTCGCCAATATATCACCAATATGGTCGATAAACCTTAGTCTAGGGCGTCCCTTAACGATTCTATCGTATCGTAATATAGATTTGCTTTGTCACTCTTTTCTCATTCTTTCTACATTACTAAGCCACCGAAGCACTCCATTCTTAATCCTGGTCACAACATCATCTTGCAAAGCACACTTTTCTCTTAACACACAATTTCTCGTCCTGTCATTTAGATTCAACCCTAACTTGTAGTTGCGTTATTAATAGATTTAAATTTATACTAAAAAATCCGGAGTGTATTCAGAGTAAAACTCAGCGCGCCACACAATGGGTAGAACAAAGTCTGTCTAAACAATAATAAATAAACATTATATCTTATAAACACTATTTTTTTAAATATAAAGTTAATGATGTCAAAAAATAAAAATAAGAATTAAAAAAAATTCAATGTACATTGAACCGTCAGCAGTCGGTGCTCTGATAAAATTTCACCTGGTGATAGGCAGTGATGCAGCCTTAAATTGTACTGTTTAAGACAGACTGTTTAAGACAGAGTTCATCATCATGATCATCATTATTACAGCCCTTCACATGTCCACTACTGAATATAAGCATCCCCCAAGAAATGCCAAAAGCACGGTCCTGAGCCACCTGCATCCATCGACTTCCTGCATGCCATACCAGGTCGTCACTCCATCTAGTGAGGGTTTGCCCTACACTGCGGCTACCGGTACGAAGGTGCTACTCGAGAATCTTTTTTCCCCCATTGGTTGTCGGTTCTTCGAGCTATATGGCCGGCCCATTTATTTTTTTTTTTTTTTTTTGCTTTAAAAAAACGTTATCCCCACGCTAGGCTTTTCTCCTGTACTGTGGAGGTAGTTTACAAACATAAATTGCGCAAGGACAAACATCCAGACCCGGAAAAATTATTTGTAGGCCATACAAATAGTTGTTCGCTCCAACTCATTGCTAAGCCACTGTAACACGGAGCCATCAGATACTACTTCAACTTACTAATCCGTTGGGTTATGTCGGTCACTTTGGCTCTACTACGGATATCCTCATTTCTAAGTTTATCACGCAAAGAAACCCCAAGCATAAGCCTCTCCATAGCTCGCTAACTGATCTTTAGCGTCCTTATACGGCCAGCAGTGAAGGACCACGTTTCAGACACATAAGACAGAGTTAGTCATAACTAAAGTTTTATTTCTAAAAGTATATGTTGAATATGTCATATTAAAAACTTTATTTATTGATACCTATCTAAAACTTTTACTACTTCTGTCACACATAAAATTTGTGTACAGTAATAAAAAGATACCCTTTCCTTAATGTCAACCAAAATCTTAAATTTTTTATATTTGCAATATTTTTATAAGATTTTCTTCATAAAACAGTCATAAAGAACTGATAGGATTTACCGTTACCATTACCGTTATAGCTTATCAAAGTCCACAGCTAAACATAAGCCTCCCACATATATTGCCCCATATGGGGGATTTTGATAACATCATGATTACTAACATTTATAAATATAAAATATTTTTGTATAGGATAGGGTGATAAACGAGCACACAGTGCACCTGATGATTAATGGTTGCTGTGACCCAGAGACATCTACATATATCTATCCTCAATAAAGAATCAAAATGCAGATGCGTTTTCACCCACGAGGACTAAGATGGAATGCCTCTTTTCTAGTAATAAGTATCCGGTTATCTCACTCACCATACAAAACACAGCAGAGTAAAGCTGCTATTTTACGCTGGTATTTTGTCAGAGCGTGGTCCTTCCCCAGTCGGGCCGACCTATTCGTGCTACAACTATACTGCTAATATAGCTGCAGCATGGCTCAAATATTTGTAATGCCTTCTTTTTCTCCGAGGACAACCTCGTCTGCATACAATGATGGTGTCTTACTAATTGATGGATGAGGCTTAGGCATCCGCAAAATGCTAAACTCAAATTTCACAAACTGGTACATCATCAGTGTGAGAGTATCATCTTTACGTGCACCAATTCCTCAATTTAGCATCGTAAGTACGGGCAAATCTTTCAGGTAATACATAACTTAATAGATCATTCAAGCCGCATTAAGCGAGTGATATTAATGGGAAAAAAGTTATGACATCTCTCTATTATCCATCTATCGCAGGCCATGAGATACTTCTAGAATTTCTCATAAGCTCCTCAATACAATCAAATATTGTAAAGATTTCAATTATTATCTTTTACTACAGTTTGTATGTAAAAGTTTCATTGGTTATTATGAAAAGTTTCAAATTCATGCTACTGAAAACGAACTTCATCATGCTTCCATTTGAATTTAGGATCTTTCTATCTAGCCTTACATTACATATTATAAGATATGCGATGGTTTTATGGTTTTAGTAGGCCGTTAAGGGGCTACCTCGTAAGGAAACAATTTAGCTGCAGTATGATGACGTCACCTCTATCACATAAGTGTATTCTCGTCGAAAATAATCCAAAACTAGCTTGAAGGCTTTAACCTCAACATTTATCAAACAATAAAGTGAAAAAGCTCGTAAATTAGGTAAAACAATCTAATTTAATGTAATATGTATTACTTGAGAGATACATTGTGTTTTCATGCGATGGCCAAGTCAATCTATTTAAAACATAAAACATTTTTAATATTAATATGGTCACTATAAGATGTTGTTAGGTTAGCTAATTACTTAATAACTTAAGACAGAAGGACCCTTAAGTAGGGACTGAATAAATTAACCAACTCGGTATTAAATGGATCTCATAACTTTTTAATTGAGACTTGGTTTTTTTTTTACAAGTTATGTTTATGATGGCATCTCATTTCTTTTTGTAGATAGTTATATTTAGGAATAATAGGTGTAGGTAGTTATACCTACCTACACCTATTATTCCATTATTTTATACATATTTAGATACACTGATTTATTCACAACAAATGTAACTTTGTAATCCTATATATTTATATGGGATTACAAAGTTATTTATACAGTTGGTGTATCTCGAAATCTGAAAAAAAAAACTTTTTCCTTGATTTATATACTAAACAATAATTGTATTCCAAATTGTGCTAGAATTGCCTTAGAGTTTTGATGATCGGTCAGTCAGTGAGTGACAGAATTAAGAAAATTTGATTAGTTATAACTCTTAAACTACTGGTTCAAATTTAATGAAATTTGAAAGTTTATACAATGCCTACTTGGTAACTGAAAAGGCTTCTAGTTTTATCCACAACGAAGTCATATGGTTTCGAAAATGGTCTGAAATGCTTCGAGAAAAGGATGGTACGGCCGTGCCGCTTTTTTGCTCGACTTGGCGGGGGCACTGCCGTGCCCCCAGAAATATTTATTAAGCAATACTACTAAAAAGTACATATTTTTTTTAAAGACGTTACCCCCACTCTTGGATTTTCTCCTGTATCGTGGAGGCAGTTTACAAACACAAATTGCACAAGGACAAGGACAAACATCCAGACCCGGAACAATTATTTTGTAGGCCATACAAATACTTGTTCTGTGCAGGATAATTGATAATAACCCTAAATAAAATTAATTTCAATAAGTATTCTTGTAATCGATATTGAATTAATATGATTATATTCTATTCTATAAATTTTACCATCAACTATGACGTTTCAAATCTGCCGTCCCGTGACATAGAGGCCAATTGAGTCTTCCCTGCCAAGTGACCGCGGAACTGAACGCATATTCGCATGCTAACTGGGACAACAAAAGAAGTGCCTTGAAATTGAGGAGATACCACAAAGGGGTTATTTTTAGCGGTTAACGGTAATAAAATAATATATAATATAATATTTTTTAATATTATACATAATATAATATTTTACAACAACCTTTTGTTATACAAAATAAAATACATTTATTTTAAATCCTTCAACAAAAGCTAAGAGTACTTAGAGGGAAACAAAACATAATTTGATCATAAGAATTTAATTGATGAGCTCAACATCGCCAAACCTACCGAATGAAGGAAAACCGCAGCGAAATGCGGTACTTCCGCTCCCATCTGGAGCAGAATTTCTTGTTATGATTCTATATTAACTACGATTTCAGATCTATAGCTTAAAACTGTATATTTGTAAAAGCTTTTACTCGTACTCTTCGAAATCAGGTTAAGCCTTTGTTGATCTACTTAACTTAAAATTAATATACAATATACGATAGATACAATCATTGTAACTATTGGCAGGATATAAAGTTGCATTATTTTTCTGAATAAAAATGTAAAAATATCTTTATAAATTTCTCTAAAATAGTAAGTAATAATTATATTGAATTTTTTTCTTTAGTTTACCCTTACCGTAAGTGTCTATTAAAGTGCTGAACATAGGCCTCCCACACAGATTTCCTCATAGGAGTGATATATGCCATAGATGCCACGCTTGACAAGCGGGTTGGCAAAAGATTTTTTATTTTTATTTTAAGTCGTTTTTAGGAAGACGCTGCAGCCCATCTCCGGATTTGTTTCCCTCTTTCGCCTCTTAAGACAACCACGAGAAAATATGGGGTAGTAGATATCCTTACACCGTCACTACTCTGTACTCTGTTCTCTAGTATAAAACATACTAAGCGTAAATTTAGTAATTTAGAAAATACGTCAGTAAGCTGTTCAAACTACTTTGACATAAATTATATCGATATTTTTTGAAGTTATTAAAATTAACCCATTTAAAAAACGCGTTAATAAAAATACCGAGGCGAGTAATAAAATTTTCGGACGCAGTCTATACACAAAAACTGGCAAGATTCTTGCAACGCATCTATAGTATTTATTTTTATCGTTGTCTTAATTTCATACATATTATTAAAATGTTCGGTTTGTTTCTAGGATTCATATTTATATATCAATATACATGGCTCATGTTTTACAGCCCGCCCATAGTTTGCCTCATAGGATTATTCGCCATAGTTGACAGACGGGTTGGCAACTGCAGATTTTTTATTATTTTAAGTTGTTATCGAGAAGGAGCTGCTGCCAACCTCCTGTTTCAGTTTACCTCTGTCGTATTTAACGACACATCTATACTACAAATAATTAAAGCCAAACATCAAACTGAATTCTTTTAAGGGATAAGGATTGCAAACGAGCACACGGTCCATAGACATCTACATCTATCCACGAATACTTATCAAAATCACACCTGAGAAGTAACGCGAAATGCCTCGTTTCTATTAAAAATGTTCTCCGATGTTCTGCACTTGCATACGAACGCAGCACCATTACGCTGCTATTTCGCTGGTATTTTGCGAGAGCGTTGACCTTTCCCTATAAAGCCGACCCATTACAACTACAACCATAATAAAGCTATAAATAGCTGCAGCATGACACTACCACGTATTTCATTTATAATATTTAATGTATTATTTCTTATTAGAGTCCTATGCCACGCTAGTTCTACGAGGCAGAAAATAAGGACTATTTTTCTGTCTGGGTTCCGTTTGGGTTGACGACACTCTCTTACTTTTTTCTGCCGTCAAACAGCAATGCACTCACTGTTGAGTTTAATATAAAAGAGTTGAGTCATCTTAATCAATCAGCGCTTTCTAACAGATTACTTTGAGGTAAGTAACATTTTTTTTTTTTTTTTTTTATAGAATAGGGGGCAAACGAGCATGCGGCTCACCTGATGTTAAGTGACTACCGCCGCCCATGAACAACCGCAACACCAGGGGAATTGCAGATGCGTTGCCGGCCTTTTAGAAAGGTGTAAGCTCTTTTCTTGAAGGTTCCTAAGTCGTATCGGTTCGGAAAATTCGCTGGTGGTAATTGATTCCACAAAGAAGTTGTGCGAGGGAGAAAACTTCTTCTAAATCGCACAGTGGTGGACCGCCAATCATCCAGATGGTATGGATGGTAACGCGAGTTTTGTCGCGACGTGCGATGGTGAAATTGAGCGGCTGGAATTAGTCCGAACAATTCCTCAGAGCACTCCCCGTGATAGATGCGATAAAATACGCAAAGAGATGCAACATCTCTACGCAGTGCCAGTGTATCGAGCCGATCGGAAAGAACTCGGTCGTCGACGATTCGAATCGCTCTGCGCTGGATGCGGTCAAGTGGAAGGAGCTGGCACTGGGGTGCCCCGGCCCAGAGATGAGAACAGTATTCCATGTGGGGCCGAACTTGCGCTTTGTAAAGTTGCAAGCGATGTGCCGGCATGAAATACTGTCTCGCTCTGCTGAGCACGCCAAGCTTTTTAGAGGCCAATTTGGCCTTCCCTTCCAAGTGACCACGAAACTGCACGCTATTCGATATGTCGACGCCAAGGATTCCGATACTGGCTGAGGCAGCAAGGGGAGTGCCTTGAAACTGAGGAGATACGACAAAGGGGTTCTTTTTAGCGGTAAACGCGCAAACTTGTGTCTTCTGGGGATTGAACTGGACTAGATTTAGTCGGCCCCAATCCGAGACTTTGTTAAGCAAAGACTCGACTTCAGACACAAGTTTGTCCCGGTACTCGGCGACGTTTTCCCGAGAAATATTGGCACGGCCGGTATATAAGGCATCCCCAGTGCTGTCGTCTGCATAGCAATGAATGCTACCAGTTAGCAACATATCATTGATATGCAGGAGAAACAGCGTTGGTGATAGCACGCAGCCTTGTGGAACACCAGCGTTGATAGGCTTGTAATCAGAGCATGCACCGTCTACTACGACCTTGATGCTCCGATCAGCAAGGAAACTGGTGATCCATTTGCACAATTTCTCGGGAAGCCCATAGGAAGGAAGCTTCGAAAGAAGCGCCTTGTGCCAGACCCGATCGAAGGCCTTCGCTATGTCCAAACTAACGGCCAATGCCTCCCCCTTGGACTCTACTGCCTCCGCCCATCTATGAGTTAAGTAAACTAAAAGATCACCTGCTGATCGACCCCGACGAAAACCGTACTGACGGTCACTGATCAGCTGGTGATCCTCAAGGTACCTCATGAGCTGGCAGTTTATAATGGATTCCATTATTTTGGAGAACAAGGAGGTGATGGCGATAGGCCTGTAGTTGGACGGGTCTGAGCGGTCGCCTTTTTTAGGGATCGGGTGGACCAAAGCTGTCTTCCATGAATTCGGGACTACGCCTTGGGAGTAGGAGTACCGGAAAAGACGCGTTAAAACCGGTGCCAACTCCGGAGCACACGTCTTCAGCACAATGGGAGGGACTCCATCGGGCCCACTCGACTTGCTGACGTCCAGGGAGAAGAGTGCTTTGCGAACCGAGCGCTGTGTAAATCGCACATCCGGCATGGAGCACTCACATCGCGGGATGGTCGGCGGTGTGTTCCCCCCGTCATCTAGAGTCGAGTTGGACGCAAAAAGAGAGCACAACAGATCGGCTTTCTCTTTTGCGGCATGGGCCAGTGAGTCGTCCTCTCTGTGCAGAGATGGGAGGGATGGCTGACAGAAGTTCCCTTGGACAGCCTTGGCGAGAGACCAGAATGCACGGGTTCCCGAAGGAAGGCGAACTAGCTTCTCGCCAATTCTGCCGATGTGCTCAGACCTTGCCTTGGCAATGACGCTTTTGAAGGACCTGGAGGCGGAATTATACTTCTTTTTAAGTGTGCTGGTGTTTAAATCCCGAGACGTTGATGCGTCAGCCCAGGCCCGGTAGCACTCCTGCTTATAGCGTGATGCTATTTTACAGGAGCGACCAAACCATGGCTGGGATCTGCCTCCGATGGGCACCACAGAGGATGGAATAAAAAGTTCCATACCCTGAAGTACCACATCAGCAACAGAATCGGCAACAACGCTGGGATCTTCCGGCGAGAAGCAAACCCGCCCCCAAGGGTAGGATGCAAAAAAAGACCGCATCCCGTCCCAATCAGCTGACCTATAGTGCCAAACACGGCGGCAAGCTGTAGATCGCAACTGCGATTGGAGCGTGAGTGGCACTGTGCTCCGGATCAGACAATGGTCCGAAGAGCCCAGAGGGGCATCGACGGAGACCTGATATCCGTCCGGATGAGAGGTCAGCAGAAGGTCCAACAGGGAAGGTACATGGTCTTCCACATCTGGGATCCGCGTAGGCGAAGTAACCAGTTGTGTTAGACCATATGCCAAAGCAAAGTCGTAGACAGATCTACCCGCATGATCGGTTGAACGAGAACCAAGCCATTCAGCGTGGTGGGCGTTGAAATCACCGAGTATCACGATCTCTGCGGATGGGAAAAAAACATGAGTTGCAGTTTTAAGGTATTTCTTACGTGACTCATAAAAACGATTCAAATTAATTGTTATGTTTAATCAAGCTGCCAAAATTTTATAACATCGATCGACATCCAAAAAAGAACAAATAATTTTTAATACCGCCTCAGTGACATCACTCATGAAAGGGTCAGCACAACAAAAGAAGGCTCAATCGTAGACTCATTATATATAATAAATTAAAAAATATCTTCTGACTCTCTTACAGACCATAATACTAATGAAGCTTTTCAAAGTAAAGGTTTCATTTTCAGAACACTAAAACTATATTTAATAGGGCTGTCGCCTTCACAATACTTATTTTTCGCAGGTACTAAACGTATTGATTTTTGTAACAAAGTATGATGTCCCTTTTATCAAGTACATTTTAATAGAATAGAAAAAATACGAAACCGAATCATATAATAATGATGCCTTGTGTAGACAGAAAATGATAAGGATTTCGTACATAAAATGTTTGACATTATTCTTCTAAATTCATTAAAATATTCACTGACTCCTTCCTTTTATCTTTGATTTCATTGCCCACAGACGTTCGTTTTCCTGTGCGCTCTTCACGTTCATTACAAATATTTATTTCTCTTTTGGTTTCATAAAAATTGTACACGTAATTCTTTTGTCGTTCCATCATATTGGTGGTTATAATAAGCATATTTTCGGAAATGGATATTTCCGGAAATATTGCTTATTTATTTTTTAATGGGTATGCCAGAAGAAGCATTAAAGCAAGTTGAATGCAGTGGAGATGCGATCTCTTCGTAAAATGTGCGGCGTTACCATGGCCGACCGAAAGCGAAACGAAGAGATCTGCAATATGGCAGGTTTGAAAGATGACCTTATCACAAAAATTGATAAAGGCGTGCTTCGATGGTTTGGGCACGTTGAGCGAATGAATGAAGACCGAATGGTGAAGAAAATATATAGCGCGAAAGTTAATATTAAAAGGTGTCGAGGTAGACCGAGACTAACTTTCGAAGACCATGTGAGCAAATTGCTCGAAGAGGGTAGGGTCAACAGTACTCGGATACCTAGACGTGCATATATGAAGAAGATAATGAATCTGAAAGAAGCGAAAGAGGTATGTAAGGATCGTGACACTTGGCGATCTGTTCTCTCTGGCTACCCCGTCAGGGATTGTGCGTGAAGATAAGTAAGTAAGAATATTTCATCACTACCACTAACTTTCTTTCGAGAAATTTAAAATAAATTTTGCAGTACAACTTCTGCCCGACCAGCTCCGTAGTGCAGTGGCTGAGCATTTTATTGCGGCGCTGCAAAATTTCAAAAATGCGTGGGTTCAAATTCCGCAAGGAATAAGTGTTTTTAAGGCCCACCAATATTTGTTCTGGGTCTGGTCGTATGTGCTTGGGCAATTTATGTATATGAACCACAATACAGGATAAAATCCTACTGATATATTTCAAACAAAAGAAACCAAAAAGAGACTGTGTTCTCACAACGTAATATTTGTAAACGTAAATTTATTGGCACTACTTGATCTTTTGTATTACAGTAAATGTAAAGTGTAAACTTTTTGTTTTCCATATGACTGTTTATTGAAAAAATATCAAATAATAATAATAATGAAAAACTATAACATAATATACAAAAACGCAGAATTCGTCCATTGGCTTACAAATATTTAAAAATATGTTAAAAATCTAAGGTCGCCCTTCCCGATTCATTTATGACTTTATTCAAATATGAGCCAAACACGGTGTTAATACCAAATAATGGTTTATTTATAGTATCGAGTTAAAAGAAGAATATTTGTCATGAAAGATGCTGCGCTACCTAAGCGTAATAACGTGTTATTATGAAATGCTACAGTGTCGCGATATTTGACGTCTACCGTCAAATACCATTCCTAAAATTTTAGTTCGCATTCCTTTCACTAAACTTGTTATTGTAATAGACTCTGGTTTAACCTAAGACTATTTATAAACAAGTGGGATGCGAGAAGAAAAGACTGTGTAAGAACCTCCGAAGGAGGCGGAGTTATAGCCAAAATAAGAATTTTTAATTTTTTGGTTTTTGGCCATTTTGACCCTCTAGAAGTGTAATGAGAACTTTTTCCCCTATTCAACTATAACCCCCATGACATCCTTTACACGAGAGGCTATTCAAACTGACTATGCCTAAAGTTCTAGCCACGCCCAAGTTATTGGTTTCTGGCCATTTTGTACCACCTAGGAGTATAATGAGAACTTTTTGACTCTATTTAACCATGACACCCATGACATTCTCTACATGATAGGCTAATCAAACTGACTAGGCCTAAAGTTCGAGTCACCCCCAACTCATTTCTAGTCTTTACTTCCAACTACTTTTTATAATTTGACGGTATGTGTTTCATTTTCAATATCATCTATATTGCTTAAACAACACAAAGTAATATATGGCTTATCTTAGATACCGAACGATCCAGCCCCTCACAATTTTACTGCTGAACATAGGCCAAAGAACAAGAAACAAGACAGAAACAGAAACAAAACAGCGTAGCTCTACCACATATTTTTTATACACGGTAGAGTCACGCTGCAGCTATATTATGGTTGTAACATGAATGTGTCGGCTCGACCGGGGAAGAACCACGCTCTCACGGAATACCAGCGCAAAATAGCAGCTTAATGCTGCTGTGTTTTGTATGGTAAGAGTAGAGAACCAGAGACCCTTTTTACTGGAATCAAGGCATGCTAGCTTATTCCTGAATCTTATTCATCATATTCATCATCATCATCATTACAGCCCTTCACAAGTCCACTGCTGAACATAGGCCTCCCCCAAAGAATGCCACAAAGCACGGTCCTGAGCCACCTGCATCCATCGACTTCCTGCAAATCTTACCAGGTCGTCACTCCATCTAGTGGGGGGACGCCCTACACTTCGCCTGCCGGTACGAGGCTGCCACTCGAGAACCTTTCTTCCCCATCGGTTGTCGGTTCTTCGAGCTATATGGCCGGCCCATTGCCACTTCAGCTTACTAATCCGTTGGGCTATGTCGGTCACTCTGGTTCTACTGTGGATATCCTCATTTCTGAGTTTATCACGCAGAGAAACTCCGAGCATAGCCCTCTCCATAGCTCGCTGAGCGACCTTGAGCTTCCTCAACCGGCCAGCAGTGAAGGACCACGTCTCAGTTCCGTATGTCATCACTGGCAACACGCACTGGGTGTACAGTCTCGTTTTCAAGTTTTGAGGTATACCTGACGAGAAGATGTGCCGTAATTTCCCGAACGCTGCCCAACCGAGTTGAATCCGTCGATTGACCTCTCGGTCGAAGTTGGACTTACCTAGTCGGACTATTTGTCCCAGGTAAACATACTCGTCAACAACTTCGAGCTTAGTGTTCCCAACAACTACCGGCATAGGTGTGACATGGACATTAAACATGATCTTTGTTTTGTCCATGTTCATCTTAAGACCTATCCGTTGGGAAACACTATTGAGGTCATTGAGCATAGTGCTTAGGTCCTCCAGCGATTCTGCCATAAGGACTATATCGTCGGCAAATCGAAGGTGAGTGATGTACTCGCCATTGATGTTGATACCGTATCCTTTCCAGTCCAGAAGCTTGAAAACATCTTCCAATGCAGCGGTGAAGAGTTTCGGGGATATGACGTCACCCTGTCTTACACCTCTCTGCAATTGGATAGGTTTCGTACTCTGGTTCTGTACTCGGATAGCCATCGTAGCCCTACTGTACAAGCACTTCAACACTTCGATATACCGACTGTCAACTTGGCATCGCTGAAGGGACTGCAGCACCGCCCAAATTTCGACGGAATCAAAGGCTTTCTCATAGTCCACATACGCCAGACATAGTGGCAAATTGTACTCCTCGGATTTCTGTACAATTTGCCGAAGGGTATGTATGTGGTCTATGGTGCTAAAGCCTTTTCGGAAACCGGCTTGTTCGGGAGGCTGGAAGTCGTCAAGTCTGCGCGCGAGACGATTCGTAATGACTCTCGAAAACAGCACGTAGACGCGGCTCAGAAGGGAAATCGGTCTGTAGTTCTTCAAGAGAGCGTTGTCGCCTTTCTTGAAGAACAAGACCACCGCACTTCTGCTCCACGCCTCCGGTGTAATGCCACCATGGAGGACGGAATTAAAGAGCTTCTGAAGGACTTCAAGTACCGGTTTTCCACCCGCTTTCAGAAGCTCCGCTGTAATTCCATCCTGGCCTGGGGCCTTGCCGTTTTTAAGGTGCTGGAGAGCCATTCTAATCTCGCTCAGACTGACGTCCGGGATATCATCGGAATAATGTCGGATAAGACTCGCTCTTGGATCGTTACTCACACTTGCGTGTGGCTCCAACGATGACGTGTACAGCTGCCCATAGAACCTCTCAATCTCACTCAAAATCTCAGGTGCCCCGGAAACGATGCTGCCACATTCGGTCTTCAGCTTTGACAGTTGGCTCTTTCTGGCAGACAGATCTCTGGCAAAGACTTTGGAGCCTTGGTTCCGCTCGATCGCTTCTTCAATACAAGCTGTATTGAAGTTGCGTAAGTCCCGCCGCATGCATTTGGAGATCTGTCTGTTCAGTTGCCTGTATGCTGTCAAATCTGTTGAAGAATGTAGCTTCATCTCCCGTCTAACAGCCATGAGATTAAGAGTGTGATCGGAGAGTTTTTGTGTTCTTCTGCGGCGGGTCTTGCAGAACTTAGCTCCGACCGCATGGACAGTTTCCACGAGCTTGTCATTCAAATCGTCCACTTCATTGCAGTCTTCTAGGCACTGAAAACGGTTTTGCAACTCGAGCTGAAAGGTTTCGGGACTCTGGATTAGAGCACGAGGGGGACGGAGCGTTGACTTCATTAGACGAGACCTCTCCAACTTAACGTTTAGGTTCAGTGTGCCTCTAACCATTCGGTGATCGCTGCCGGTTTTCACCCTCGCGATCACTGAGACATCACTGAACAGTTGTCGTCTGGTCGTCATCATATTATTATTCATCATATTAGTACTAAGTAAATGGCGTTATCCAGCGCATAGCGGCTCGAATCATTGACGACGGAGATTTTTCTGATTGACTCGATCCACTGGCGCTTGGAAGGGATGTTGCATCTCTTTGAATTTTTCATTGTCTATTTTACGTTGGTATTCTGTAAGAGAGCACAATCTTTCCCCGCTCGACATAATCCCCGCCGGACATAATATAGCTGCAACACAACAAACAGTTTTACTTTACTAAAATGAAGGTACAAAATTAAAAGTACCATTAAACCATTGCTTTACATTAAAATACCCTTTATCCCTAAAGCCTCATTACTTGTTATTATATAGCTTTATTTCAGAATTAACCCATGTGGTTTAGGGTTTATTGTTAAAAGTACCGGAACATTAAACGTTCTAACATAGTTGAATGACAACATCATTGTTCCTAATGTGGTTAATCTTTTTTATGTTTCCCTTTTTCAAAATGCACTAAAACTAATTACTACTTAACCTTACCGTTACAGCCTATTAAAGTTCACTGCTGAATATTTGCCATAGTTGCAACACGGGTTAGCAGCCACTGTTTTATTTTTATTTTTAGTCGTTATTAGGAAGACGCTGCTGCCCATCTTCTGATTTGTTGCCCTCTGTCGCCTCCACGGAATATAAAAAGCAAGAGGAAGTCCAAAGTGGGCGGGGCAAGCGTGTCACAATTAGTGACAGTAGAGCGTAATTGACTGCCAATCGCACGCTCAAATTGTTGTAAGCTGATGGATCGCTGCTTAAGTGAGTCGCCTCTTACGATATCCACGGGATGATATGGGATAGTAGATATTCTTAACCTAACTTTATATAATGTGATTTAATAGTGTTTGCCTCCCTTGTTAACGTATGGTAATATAACTTTATTCGATTCTTTTACCGTTTCTTCCCCGGATATTTCAAAATGGTAGCAGGTTCAAAATAAAAAATACAATTGACAAATGGAATATTGTTTTCTTACGTCCAAGAAATAAATATATTTAATTTCATTCAAAATGGATAAGTACGGAGATTTACGTTTGAATAGGTTTTAAGCATTTTTAAGCATTTTTACGGTACTTTCATCATCATTACTTGGGCATTTGCTCAACTACAGCACTTAACATTTGAAATAAAGTCATTACAACTTTATGTTCATCAAAGCTACATATTTACTAGTTTAATAATATAAGTATGACTTTTTGATGTTGCGACTTAACTTAAGATGGAATTATTAATAATTATAAAAAAATATTCTATCGTCAAAGGTAACATAACATTATTAAGTCTTAAGTAAAGAAATCAAAATGTTACTCAAATTACATAATTTATCCCACTCATGAAAATGAAAGTTCTAAGTGCTTTCATTAACTTCTAAAATAAGCTCGCTTTTTAGAAGTTATTTATATCAATTATGGTAGAACCATGCTGCAGTCCCGCCCGCTCGGAATAAGGGAACTTTGGAATACTTTTTGTTCAATTTCTTTTTCAAGATCTGTGTGCCAAATATCTTAAAGGCTTACGCGTGATGAATAACAATTCACAATATTGGTACAGATTTCTTAGCCACGCAAACTTCTTTAAGATGTTTTCTTTAACAGCAAAGTACGTTATAAATTAGCACTTTAATTCACATCTATACATCTATACATATTATAATAAATCTGTAGAAAAATCGTGTCAGTAATTCTAATATTTTCTGGAAAAACAATTCCAGGGGTCTAAAAAAATCCACTGAGGCCAAATTAGTGGTTTTTAGAATTTTTGTCTGTCTGTCTGTCTGTCTATCTGTCTGTGTATTCCCGATTAACGCAAAAACTACTGGACAGATTTCCATGAAATTTTCTGTGTAGGTAGGTAGGGACCCGAGGCAACGTATAGGTTACTTTTTATCCGATTACGGAATATGAAAGGAGGGTTAAGTATTTTCCTTCCTAAAGATGTTAATTTCTATTTTATATTATAGATATAGAATATTATAGATATAATCTATAATATTCTATATCTATAATATGATGTTGTTGATGTTTTGTTTTTAATTAAATAACATATTTATAAATAAAGCCCAAAATTAGTTTAAACCGTTGCGTAATTGTTTTAACTACGCTGAAAGTATAAGTTTCTCATTATCAGAATAGTGCCATCTAACGTGAAAGTCAAAAAGCAGTAACATTTTACCTCCAGTTACTAATAAATAAAATAAAATATATAGCTTACATTTATATGTTTTTATAATTTAATTCATAATTATTTAAATATTCAAACGTTAATTTTTCAGTTCTTTCGTTATTTCATTTTAGTAGGAATGAATAAAGTTTATAGTAACTAATTACTACTTAAATAGTAGATAATAGAGACATCTATCGAAAATCAAAAAATGTGAGATGTTTCTAAGTTTAATTTCTACTCTATAAAAAAAGTTTTGATTATCTATAAATAAACTGACAAAACTCACTATCCATATAGTTTAAATAAAGAGATTTTCTAGATATAGTTTTCTAGATATAGTTTATTATTAATTATTATTTATAGATATAGTTTAAATAAAGAGATTATTAGCAAAATATTAGAATTAAATTATCATAAAATAGTTAATTATGGCACGAAATGGTGGCGTTTAATTAAATTTAACATTGTTTCTTTGACTATATCATGATATAACTTGATCATTAACAACTAAACACAATTTGCGATATTAACAACTAAACACAAAATTGTTATTTCTTCATATTGTTATATCGTAAAATAATTTCATTACACACGGCTAGCAGCGCTGATAGCGTATTTTTGACAGATGCAGAAGTTTTAATAGAATCTACATCACTTTATGCCTAATTTATGTATTATGTATTATTATTATATAAATGTTGGCGTGGCGGCTTTGTTGTGTGATTGGGCTACCCCAGTCGTACCTCAACTTATTGTCGCTGAGTACTAGAGGGTAGAGTTTCCGTTTTCATAGCTTTAATCTCATAATACCGCCATCTACTTACTGCTAAATAAATGAATAATAAGTAACTGATGAAATCAATGAGAACTCTATTGAATACTCATTCTTCCAGCATCAAAAGTTGTCAAACTTAATATATCCAAACCGGTGTCGGGATGATTTATCGTTATTGTCACTTTTAGCAAAATGACTTACAGAACTGTATACACAAAGCTGTGATTAAGACAAAATATCTATAGTTGAATATGTTGGGTGTTTATCAGCATAGAAATATTTTACCTACTTCTTTATGTATCAAGTCCGATGTAAGTAATTGAAAATTAAGTGTTCTGTAAGATTTTCATATCTAAATAATGGAATAGTTTGATCAACTAATTACAAGGTAGATGGGGTCTACAATAGTGCAAAAGCTTCTTTTCAGTTTTTATGAGTTTTATTTAAGCAGATACAAGAGATGTGTCGCCGTAAGATTTCAAAGCACATAGTCCTCTATTCAACTCCCGTTCAACATTTCGATTCCCTCCATAGATTACAAAACAAGTTGGATATATATATATAATAAGCCGCGGGTAAAAAGCTAGTTCAATAATGATTCTCGATGTACCGGACCTTGTGTTATATACGAATATTGATGTCACAACATGTAACGCAAGAACTCTGCTGCTGAGCTATTATAGCTTATTATTTCAATTAGAAATGTTATACACAATGGACTTTAAAAAAATAACTTTATTACATAATTACGTGTTTTTTTTTCTATTTAAGACGACGGGTAAATTAAAAACTTAGCTGAATTAAAGGTCCATGTATGTACAGACCGTGCAGTGGCAGTGTAAGAATATCCAGTACATTATCTAATATCGTCGCGTGGGTGTCGTAAGAGGTTTATACGTGGTAGAGCCATGCTGCAGCTATATTAATAGTATAGTTGTAGCACGAATGGGTTGGCTCGAGCGGGGAAGGACCACGCTCTCAAAGAATACCAGCGTAAAATAGCAGCTTAATGCTGCTGTGTTTTCTATGGTGAGTGTAAAGAACCGGAAACCCTTTTTACTGGATACGAGACATTCCATCTTAGTCCTCAATGGTGAACACGCATCTGCATTCTGAGGATTGATCTCGAGGATATCTCGATCATTGATGATCGAGGATAGATCTAGATATCTATGGGCCACAGCATCCACTTACCGTCAGGTGCGGTGTGTGCTCGCTTGTCAGCCTTATTCTATAAAAAAGCTACAAAGTATAAGTAGTTGCCTATAAGTGTCCAATTATGTTTGTTATAACTGTTTTAAATGCAAATAAACCGTGGTCATAATTTTAGAAATTCAACAAAATCTTTGTATGTTTATTTAAAATATGAAAGTAAAGTATTTAATACGCAGAAATTTGGTTTAACACGGTCGCTTTGCTACTGTCAGATCTATTGTATTCGGTCGACCTATAAGCCAGTTTCAAGACAGTATTTATACAGGCTTTTATTTGTGCGGTGAAAACCTATAATTTTAGGTTTTGGGTCATGACTAAGAGGTTTGAAATGAAGCTTTATAAGTTTGTTAGCTCTTAGACTTCTGGATTATTCAACATAAACCATTTAATTTCGGGATAATTTATTTCATATTTTTATAACTAGAGTACAGACTCTTATTATAAATATGTGAAAAATGTATAGTAAAAATGATACATTATGTAAAAAGCCACGTACCAATAAGCGAAATGTTGCGGCCCCACTGGATGGATTGATCATCTGGTAAGAGATGCAGGAAACCAATGGATGCAGGTTTAGGACCGTGATTTGTGGGATTCCTTGGGTCTAACTTCAGCAATATACTTGTGATGGGATGTAATGATAATGATGATGATGAGAGCGTGGTTCTTCCCTGAACTCTTCGATTCTTTTGATAATTTCAAAAGTAGTACAGCCACGCGGCGGCTTTTGACCTCACAGAATACCAACGTGAAGTAGAGGTTTACCTCTGCGTTTCGCTTGGTGAGTGCAGGTGGCCGGAGGCCCTTTTTACTGGAAATGAGGCATTCCATCTTAGTCCTCACGGGTGACAACGCATCTGCATTTTGATTCGCAAACGAGGATAGATGTAGATGTCTATGGGCCGCAGCAACCACTTACCATCAGGTGGACTGTGTGCTCGTTTGTCAACCTTATCTTATAAAAAAAATCTTTATCCTTGAAAAAACGTCACTATTAGTTGGTCACTAACCACTAGGCCTGTTGGTCTAGTGGTTAGTGACCCTGACTGCTATGCCGGAGGTCGTGGGTTCGATTCCCACCCAGGACAAATGTTTGTGTGATGAGCACGATCATTTGTTCTGTGTCTGGGTGTAATTTATCTATAATATTTATGTATTTAGAAATATATAAGTATGTTTATCAGTTGTCTAGTACCCATAACACAAGCTCTGCTTAGCTTGGGACTAGATGGCGTTGTTTGATAGTTGTGGAATATTATTATTATATTATTATAAATATGACAATACAATGTAAAATTGTTACACATAAAAGAAATATCATACTCAATAGAATCATACTCAAGATCACTCACCAGGCTATAGAGAGGGTTATGTTCGGAGTTTCATTGCGTGATAGAATTCGAAATGAAGTGAACTCCTTTTCTGTAAACGACGCATTTTATTTCAAGGTTGGGGAATGCAGAGTCTATATAATCGCACTGGTAATGCCGCTTTCCATTTCATGTTACTTGGATTTGGGTTCGGCATAATATCAATGGGTTTCCTTATCTGTCTGTTATCAGAACTTAATTAATTTACATATAAGTAGGGTGTGCGATGATTTAATTAGGAAGAAATGAATATTTGTTCCTTTTTATTTTTAATATATTATATATTTTATTATGCTTATACTAATTTATTACAGCGATGATAAGTATATTATACTTACGTAGTCAATTACTCCAAGAATAAGTTTTTGCGTTTTACACGTTGAAAGTGTGAATGAGGAAGTAATAAAGCTCTTTGCTATAAAAGTGAGTTTCAGAGTTCGGCAAGGGACGGCCTAGCAGGAAGTATGTCGACAAAATTCACGATGTATTGAAGATGGGCTAAATTAAGAGCACCCTTAACCGACGAACATGTATATGTAGATAATATATGGACGTGAAAAAGCGAGAGTGGTGCGTCGGAATTGTGCCTAATGGAAGTCCGTAGTATCTACCCCTCTGGGTGACAGGCTTGGGATTTAAGTTTGTATGTATTAATGTGTGTTTTACAAAAGTATCTAAATTTTTCGCTTATATTAATTTGTTTCGGTAGTATATAAAAATAGTTTACCTTATATTTTTTTGTATAGGACAGGGTGACAAACGAGCATACAGTCTACCTGATGGTAAGTGGCTGCTGTGGCCCATAGACATCTATATTTATCCTCGTTTGAGAATCAAACTGCAGATGCGTTGCCACCCGTGAGGACTAAGTTAGAATGCCTCGTTTCCAGTAACAAGGGTCTCCGGTTCTCTACACTCACCATACGAAACACAGCAGTGTTAAGCTGCTATTTGAGGCTGATATTCTGTGAGAGCGTGGTCCTTCCCCGGTCGAGCCGATCCATTCGTACTACAACTATACTACTAATATAGCTGCAGCATGGCTCTACCACGTAAAAAATATATATAATTATAACATGTATGTCCTTAGTATATTTAAGCCCACCAACTCCATATTGTTCCGTGGGTGTCGTAAAAGGAGAGAAAGGGAAATTTAAACAGATGATGGGAAGCAGCATCTTTCCGGCAGCCAAGCTTGGTCACCATGGCAAAATCCCCCGTATGAGGTGATCAATGGGGGAGGCCTATGTTCAGCAGTGGACTTTTATAGGCTGTAATGGATAGATGGATATTAAAGCAAAAATTTAATTATTAAACATTAATATATAAGTTGTAATTATAATAAAGGACGGTTTTTAAACATAACTGATGATTAAAATAATGGGTTATGTACGCTTTGATGAGAAGAGTTTTCCAACCTGTTTCTTCTCATTTACTTCAAAACCCTTTTGAAGCATGGGGTCCGCCGTGTTGCCCCTACTCAAATCGGCACTGATAATTATTATTGACAAGAAGCAATTTCAGTAGTTTCGGTAAGAATCGAACTCGGGATTTAGGAGTAGTATGAAACTTAAAGCTCACTCAGGCCTAGATACCATTGGTAAATATTTTATATATTTATTTTAAAATTACAACAATAATTATTTAATTTTATAATCCTCAATAAATTATAAGTATTAATGACTTTAAAAGAATTATAGATATTATAGAAAATTGCTATGGCAACAAAATAAATGTCATGTCAAAAAGGAAAAAAATATCACGTCTTTTTCGTTTTTCCAAATTATTTGAATTTATTCAATGCGTCGTCGCCGAAAGGAGACGGTTTTTATGTCTTTACAATGTTTGTGGAAACGAAGAATAAATAGAATGGCTGAACTCGTTCCATTCTTACGATTTTCTTCACACAGTGTAAAGTCGAGACTTTTTGTGTTATATCATTCGATCAATAATAAAACTTTGAGCGATCATAACTTTCTGGAAAAATCTAGTTTCGAAATAATGACTTCAATTTGTAGTTTCGTGCCAGAGCTAAAGTACGTACGTAAGTACGTATATTTGGGTTTTAAACTTTTACTACTTTTATTACTATTAGAGCTTAATGTCATGGAAAAGGATAATGACAGTATAAACGAAAAATACAGAGAGGTTGTTTTATAACAAGTGACCTTTATGCGACAATTTCACACTATTTTTTTGCTGATAATTTTTTTGAATCAAGTAAAATTATGGAATTATTGATGCGAAAGTAAATAGATACAAAAAATTAGTTTTTTTTATATAAAACAATATTTTTATGACAAATGAATTTACAGACCTTACACTTCAGACCGGAATACAGTTATTTGGAGGCAAAATATTATATAAAAGAGCTCAAACAGGCTCCTAATTAAAAACTATCTGTAATTTTTAATTATTTTTATTGGACAAAAAAGTTTTACGTGGTAGAGCCATACTGCAGCTATATTAGTAGTATAGTTGTAGCAAGCATGTGTCGGCTCGACTGGGGAAGGACCACACTCTCACAGAATATCAGCCTAATGCTGCTGTGTTTCGTATGGTGCGTATAGAGTACCGGAGACCCTTTTTACTGTAAACGAGGCATTCCATCTTAGTCCTCACGAGTGACAACGCATCTGCATTTTGATACGTAATCGAGGATAGATGCAGATGTCTATGGGCCACAGCAACCACTTACCATCAGATGGACTGTGAGCTCGTTTGTCACACTTATCCTGTAAAAAAACAGCAGCGATAACCTTCATAACATATGTTATTTTTACTTAATATACTTCTAAGACATTTTACTTAGAAACGAGAATATACGCAGTTAAATCAGAGTGACCGACATATCCCAACGAATTTGTACAATTAAGCTGAAGTGACTACAAAGGTTCTATAGTGGCAGCCTAGTAAGGGCAAATGTAGTGTAAGGTGCCCTCGCTCTAGATGGAGTGACTATCTGGTAAGACATGCAGGAAGTCGATGGATGCAGGTGGTTCAGGACCGTACTTTGTGTCATTCCTTAAGGGAGGCCTATGTTTAGAAGTGGACTTGTGAAGGGATGTAATGATGATGAAGACATTTTCTGTATGACTCGCCACTAACCACTTAGACTAAACAATATTAATAAGTAGTTAAGGAGTAATTATTATAGTCAACCGACTTAAAAAAAATTAAATAGATTAGGTTCTATATTGGACGCGTATTTTTTTATGTTTCGTAATTTAATGATTTTCTTATGAATCCATCATCAGATCTTAACCAAATGTATATGGGACCCTCTTTCTAATAAAAAAAGTATTGAAATCGGACAACGTGATAACGAATTATAGTTGCACATAATGTAAAAAAAATATTCCGACGAATTGAGAACCTTCTCCTTTTTTTAAGATGGTTAAATATAAATAAGTATGCTTTTATAATCAAATCAAAGTCTAACGAGTAATGATATATTATTTATTTGTATTAATACAAATCTTAAGGTCGAATTTTGAGTTCGAATCCAATGTTATATAATTTGTTAGTTTTAATATATTATTAGACTTGCACCCAAACCTATATTTTGCTAAAAACTTCGGATATACCTAACCTATCTCGCCTCCTTCTATAGTTATCTATGATGAAATCAGCCAGTTTTACTGACGTAGTTCTTTTTAATTATTATTTTGAATATTTCAGTTCATTGGTCTTACGGCAGCGCAAGAGCATGCTATTTTGTAATGTGTTCATCGTAGAAGTACCTACACCGATAGAAATGCAGTCACAGCCTTCGATAATGTTGTAAATATCATTTCGTTTAGGTCAGATGTAAACACTTAGACTGGTGACAGTAAGCAGCCTCAAAGTAAGAAACATATAGTATTTAGTACTACCACTAATCTACCTGTAAATTGTGGCGATTACGGAAAAATCTCCCTATGTGAAAGTTCTTCATTTGGTCAACAGCACTAAACTGTTAACAAGCTTTGAAAAAAATCATTTACTCAAAGAAAATAGTCTATTGATCAAATTTCTGACGGTTGACGGTTGACGGTATTAAAGGTATGTGTTTTTTCATTATTCTAAAAAAATATTTATAGACAAACATCTTTTATAATAAACAGAGAACAAGTTGATAACTGTATTACATTAGCCTTTATACGACAAAAAGAAATTTTTATTCGTTATTATATCTAAGAGAACAACAAAAGCAAAATCGCTAAATAACACATTTAAATATGAACATAAAATTTATGTTAGTCGTGGAACTGACTTTAAGAGAGAACACGTTTTCCGGAATTTTCTTAGGGTCATAAATTTTGTATGACATGCCTTTACGATGCACGCAAATAACTCAATATGTATAATACTCAGTTATATGCGCTACTTGTATTTATGATTGGTGACATAAAATTCAAAGAGACATGTTATAAAATTTATTTTCCGTGTTGGACTCTAAACTATTCGTTACATAGTTTGGTAAGATATTCACTCTTCACAATTCGCATCGTTTGTGCTGAGTCATTTCGTTCGTTTAGGAAATGTAAATGGAGGGTTAAGTGCAATGAGTTGACGATATTTTATTGCAACTTCATTTTCGCAGATAGCACAGAGACATTAAATCATGAGTTCCCCATTAATATTTTTATGAAACAGAAGTGAAAAACAAACTAACAGTTCGCATAATCGTAAGTAGCTACTGTACTCCATTGGCACTTGCAACAAACAAAGAAGTCTACAGATACGCTATTACCTTTGAGTTCTAAGTTGGAATGCATCACATCAATTAGATAGGCATTCTATACACTTTAACTCTGAACACAGCAGTGAAGCCACTGTTGTGTGGCGACAGTAATATATTACTTATATATACCTCGTATATGTTATATATATACTATACTGGATGGCCAGGCAGACGTTGCTCTGCCCTTTCCGAAAACCCTTCCTATAAAAAAAAAATCGTAATTTCGTAATAACAAAATATTGAGGGTCACTTATCGGGATAAAAACTATCCTATCTCTCAAGTTGGACCAAACTGCACACAGTTTGAAAAATTTCATTGAGATCAGTTCAGTAGTTTAGGAGTACATCGCGGACAAACAATGTGACTCGTAATTGTTATATATAAAGATGTTATTAATATATATGAGGCACTCCATCTCACTCATCATCTTCAGCGGTGACACATATTATCTGCATTTTAATTTTAATCGAGGATGTATATATGTAGATATCTATCTATGGCTGTAGCATCCACTTACTATCAGGTGTAGAAAAAAGCTAACAATCCTCAGTGGACAATGCAGTCCATGGTAAGTTTTTTTTTTTTTTTATAGAAGAATGGCAAACGAACATGCGGCTCACCTGATAATAAGTGCCGACCGCCACCCATGAACAATTGGAATACGATACCGCCCTTTTAACAAGGATACCACAGTTTTTAATTATTCTGGCTTGCTTACCCTTCTAACTTGTATTCCAACTTTATTACTCTACGAGATACAGGAGTATACATTTAAGTGAAAAAGATATCAATAAGAACCCGTATAAAAAACGTATAGCTGACGTCCAGCACTAACATGCTTATGATCGTCCCCACCATTACATCAGATTAAAATAACAACAAATCCTGGCAAAAGAAGGCCAAACCCTGTTAAAATGATTCGTGAGGCTATTGAAAACAAACGGCGATTTGTCAACCTCATCAGTGCCCTTGTGGTAGTAGCGTCAACGAGTTTCGCCTCCACGGACTTTCATGTAAAAAAAGTGCTGATAAGTTATCCCGTCATGATTCTTTGAACGATGTCATCGGAAGAGCTTTCGTCTTTATAAAGATTTCCTCAGCTTGTGTAGTATTAAGAGACGATGACAAGAGACCCGACGGTATGACTTTGGTCCCTTGGGTGAGAAGTAAAGCCCTAGTGTGGGATACTCATTGCGTAGATACTTTAGCAGACTCTAATCTCAGTTGTGCCTCTATAGCTTTGTGGTGACATCAAACGCAGACTAAGAAATTATCGATGAGACTAAGAAAATGGCACAAATATGAGTCTCTGAGTGATGACTAAATATTTGTGCCCTTTGCTGTAGAGACTATCGGTCCGCGGTGTTCACGTGCGGTGAAATTGCTAAAGGAACTGTTTCCGCGACTGACCATTGCTGCTGGCGATAATAAAGTTGGTTCTTTTCTCACTAAAAGTTAGTAAGTTATTAGTAGTCATTCATCCAGGAAATACAGCTAGCGTTCTTGGCATGAAACCGCGGGGAGTAGGACTGTATGATAATTTAAGTTTTTATTTTTTATTATATTTTTTTATATAATGTAATGTATATATTTCAATGTTTTACTTGTAATTGAAATTGATTTTAATATTCATAAATGAATTATAGGTTTGTCTTAAATATTAGAAACAATTATATTCTGTAATTTTTTGGCTTATTTTTAATACAAAGATGTTAGCATTTAAAATATAATATAAATATAATGCGGATATAATATAGCGCTTACTAAATGTCCCAATGATTTGTCAAATATGAAATATTCTTTAACTTTATTCAATAAATATTTCTTGACTAGCATTGTACCGTTATCAAGTCTACCGTTCAAATACGGAAATTATACCGTCTATGTAAAAGAAAAGGAGTATATTTTTAATACTTCATACTTATATGATATCCATTATTGGATTAATTATAACAACAATTACTTGAATTTAATAATACTTATATGAAAATTATTATGATTGTTGAACTACATTTTTCTCTAATAGGAGCAGTATTTTCATAGTTGTGTTTCGTAAAAGTTTTCTATTGAAAGTTTGCGAGAACTACTGTGTTTTCACGTTTGTGTTCCGCAGTCGTATTTTAAATGTTGTGTGTACGGTTTAAATGAAATGATAAGTCACTATATAAACTTAACGTAAGGCAATCCATCTTGGTCCTCTCAGAATGACAAGGCATCTGTCACATTTGCTTAAAGTATTTTACAAGATTTCAAAGGCTGCAATAGCTACTAACTAACATATGATCTGTTTGCTTGTTCATCGAATTGTTATACATAATCATTTACTAAACAAAAAAGAAAGAAAAATTTCTTTATTTTACGCTATAAAGTTTGAAATTCCATCCTGTTCAACTTTTCTTACTTAAATTAAAAATAAACAACTTTCTCTTTCACAGAGTATTTTATCGCTAGAGGGTGAAAAAAGATAGCCTAGGTGTCTGATTTCCCACTTAAGAGTTTCTAAAATTTTAACAGCAATTATTTAAACAAACGTAAAGGCAGAAGCGTAATCTAAATTAACCTCTAGATATTCTTACATTACATTATATTTTGCTATGCCTGGCAGGATGTAATGTGACATTGTATATTTAACAATTTGCACGTTATTTCCCACGAGGCACTAAACCACGTACACGTTTCGTCGAAATATTTCGACATGTAAAAACGTGACATATTTTCGTATGATATTTACGACTCAAGGTTTAATAAGAGTGTGTACAGTTTTGTTCTTTTAGCTAGCCTCGCTACTTAGGTTAGGGGTTCCACTTTTCTTTTACACAAATTGTGTTCGTTATTCTAGTTTGCCGTGTGGTGACACCGTAAGAGAAACCATCACCCGATTTTTAAGACCAAGGGCCTGTTATTAAACCCGTGGGTTTTCTAACAAACCCTTTTTTGTATAACCATCTCATTTATGTCAGGCACAAAAAACTCAGACTTTGACCAGAAGTATCGTCAAAGGTGCGAAACATCTGATACGGTGATCGTCAATTTGCCTGCCAAGCGTGACAAATAAGGGAATCGCTCTCTACAATGTAAAAAACCCAATTTAAGCTGTGGTATTTTGCTGACTGATAAATAAGAAGAAGGACGTGTATAGTGTAAAAGTATATTCACTCAAAAATTTGTCTGAGATTTCTGTTCACTTATATCAAAAAAGCGCCATCTAAATATGTTCATGCGTACAAGTTTCGTTTCAACATTTTTTTAAGTCAGCATACAGGTGAACTTGTAGCGCCATCTACACCTTGTGCTCTACAGCACTGAGTCTGTTGAAGCTTTAAAAGCCGACTGGCTAACAGCACTAATATCATATAAAAGAGCGCCCTCTACATATATTTAGTTCAAATTCAAAGGTTCTTGAATACTGTAGCGCGCCCTCTACGAATGAGAGTTCCTTGAAATTTTGAACGTAGAAGCAGCGTCCTCTCCGATTTAAGAACTTTAATGTTGAAACTAAATTAAGTAGCATCCTCTCAAATTTAAGAACTTTGATGTTGAGACTAAGGTTTATTCAAATAACGTATACAAAGTTTTATAATACTTCTATAGATAGCGCTGTTGTTAGCCTAAATGCTCTGAAATGAAAGTATACTCGTAAGACCCTCAATTTTCCATGTCCCGTAATTAACCGAAAATTTCATGGATGGAGTATCAGTACTACATATTTTATCAGCGTATTAAGATCATTAAAATTTCGGTCCTTTAAACTGTTACATTTTAAATTAGTTTCATTTCGTATTAAGTGAAATTATGTATATATATAGTTACATCGCATTGCTGGACACAGGCCATCTTTAATATTTTCAAAGTATTACGGAGCAATTAGTTGCTACGATCCGTGTTCGAAATTCAAATATCTTCCAGACATTGTTATTCATCAGCATCGCAGCATTTATGATTGTAATTAACTATTTCATTGATGTCGGCAGAAATTAAACCCGGGTATTTCGGCTCCGGGTAATCGAGCTTAGCCCTGTGCTGCTACGGCTCTAAAATTGAGTGTATTAGAGAGATAACTGAAGTTCATTAAATGTATTCTACGATTACCAATTAAAATCCACACACTACCTAAAGATGAAATACACCCTCGAGTTTTGCTTTCCCATGACAACTACCGGGTTGGTAATGAATTGCAAAATACTACTTTTATTATTTTTAATAAAATTAGAATATGTGTTTTGTTTGCTACTTCACAACATGGACAAGACGAATATTGTGATGTCTTACGTCTGTATCACACCTACTCGTATGCCGGCATAATATGTTAGAAGCAGTGCTCGAAGTTATTGACGATTATAATATTTGCGTAGGATACCTGTCAGACTACGCTTTCAATTTTGACCACGAGATCAATCGATGAATCAAACTCCCCTGGGTAGCCTTCCAATATCATAACAGATCCCCACAACATATCCCCAAATACTTAAAACAAAAATGTACATCCCATAGTCTTGCTAATGATGAGCTGATGAAACTGAGACGTAGATGAACAAATTAATGCAGATGGATTTTTAACAGTGGCAGAGACACGCGGGAGCTTTTGCTGTCGCACGGATGGGCCGGCTCGAACCGGGGTGGTACCACGACCTCACAGAAAACCAGCGTGAAGTAGAGGTTTACCTCTGCGTTTCGCTTGGTAAGTGCAGGTGGCCGGAGGCCCTTCTTATTGGAAATGAGGCATTCCATCTTAGTCCTCACGGGTGACAACGCATCTATATTTTGATTTGTAATAGAGGAGAGATGTAGATGTCTATGGGCCGCAGCAACCACTTACCATCAGGTGAACTGTGTGCTCGTTTGTCACCCTTATCCTATAAAAAAGATGGCTGAGTAGCATTCTTTGTGGACTCCTTGAAGGACGCATATGTTCAGAAGTGGGTTGCAAGTAGGTCCATATATAGACGACATTTAGATGTGGTAGAGCCATGCTGCAGCTATATTAGTAGTTTAGTTGTAGCACGAATGGCTCGGCTCGACCGGGGAAGGACCACGTTCTCACAGAAAACCAGCGTAAAATAGCAGCTTAACACTGCTGTGTTTCGTATGGTGAGTGTAGAGAACCGGAGACTCACGGCTGACAACGCATCTGCATCTTGAGTCTTTATTGAGGATAGATTTAGATGTCCATGGGTCACAGTAACCACTTACCATCAGGTGGACTGTGTGCTCGTTTGTCACTCTAACCTATAAAAAAAATATAGGATTTAATTTTATCATTATAAATGTAGTGCATTTTATGTATTATTGCAGCAAAAAAATACAGCAGAAATATAGCAAACAATACCAAACAACATTCTATTTAGTGTTGGTAACTTGGTAGACAAGGACACACTATTACTGTTGAGCTATCTCATCTAGCTTTATTTTCTACAGTGAAATTTGTCAAACAAAAACAGCATTCGTAATACGGATATATTGAAATATGCGATCCAGAATTACCATGTATTTAAATCCCTAAATTGAATTAAAATGAGCACAGGTGTAGCCAGATATTTTATTTTCTTTATAACTCAAATTTTATTAAAAAAATAACCATTCTCGGATATACATTGGTTCTGTATTCTCTAATGAGAAAAGTTATCACGTTGAACCGCTGTAGGAAATTACGGTCATTATGGGAGATATAATCTATTAATGTGGATGAAAATTTAAAACCCTCATAATTTTTTTTCTTTCGTTAGCTAAATCTATTTGAAACATTAAAATGAATTCTAAGAAATAAGAGATATCGTTCATCATTATAAGGTTAATAACTTTCTAAGTACTATACTAACGCAAGTACTCAAATGATTTTAATACCTAATGCTACTTTTGTTTGAAATTTGAAAAACAGTCCAAAAATACATTTCGAGGATTACAAGAGCTAAGTGACAAATTTTGTGCCTCGGCCGGCATTGTCGGTACACGACCGTTTACGTACACATACGTATGTGTTATGTGCAGAAATAGGAATAAGCTATTAAAAAAAATCTATTGTTTGGAATAAAAAATTAAAACACTATTACGTTGATATGTTGCCTTTAGAATAATCTGACAAAAAATCAGAACGATTGCATGTATGGTCTTTAATCGTTAAAAGAAATTTTTTGAGGTATCTTTGTGATTTTTTTCCATCTTATTTAATTAATAGTATCGTGTTTTTAACACACTATCTAATTAACATAATTCCTGAAAAATATCATATATTTATCTGATTTTGTTTACTGCAGTAAATCATATACTTTGAGGCATTATAAAACTTGCGTTTAGCTCCTGTAGTCTCATTAAACGACAATAGTTCCATCACAATAAATAAGGATATGAGAATAATCTGATTCTTACTTTCCATTCACGCTGATGCAATAAAGCATAGAATTTTTGTTATATTGGGATATAATGAGAATCGAAATTTAATTTTTTTATTCCTCCTGTCGCTTCTCTGTAACTTGCAATAAACATGTCTATATTTAAGTCATCAGAAAAGTCCTCGTTATGGTGTTTATTCTTCATCGTAAGCTTGTGTCGGTTTTTATGCAGCTCAGGTATTATTTTCCTTATTAAAATTAAAATAGCCCTAGGACGTTATCATAATGGTCATTATCCATAAAACTGTTCACTGGTGAACATTTGTCCCTCACAGTTGGATAGATTACCCTTAAATATTTGTCTATTTTCATTTTGAAGAATACTTCATAAATCGTAGCCAATAACAGCTTTCATCTATATCTATATAGTATATATATATATATATATATATATATATATATATATATAACGTCACAACTAACACACACTTGATGTAGGGTGGCGGTAGCCGAGTCGTGGCGGCATAAGAGACATCACCCTATTTTGTCCTTTGGGTGATTTAAGATAGTAAATACCAGAAAACTCTTATGGTTTCTGAAAGAAAGCAGTATAATATGTCGTTTATGCCAGACCTAAATTATCCAGACCGGCGACAGGTACATGTGTGTGACGTCTGGTATTGAGATTGTCAATCCGCCGGCAAAATCTCCCTACAACAGGAGAGCCTCGTATCCAGCTGTGAACTTGGCTTTAGGCTGATAAATAACTAACAGATATGTTTTTTTATATAGAATAAGGGTGACAAACGAGCACACAGTACACCTGATGGTAAGTGGTTGCTGTGGCCCACAGATAGCTACATCTATCTTCTTTTGCGAATTAAAATGCAGAAGTGTTGTCAGCCGTGAGGACTAAGATAGAATGCCTCTTTTCAAATAAAATAGGTCTCCGGTTCTCTACACTTACCATACGAAACACATCAGCATTAAGCTGCTATTTTACGCTGGTATTCTGTGAGAGCGTGGTCCTTTCCCGGTGGAGCTGACCCATTCGTGCTACAACTATACTATTAATATAGCTGTAGCCACGTTAAATATGTATTTTATGGGTAACCAATTTATTTAGATTTTAAATGTAATTATTATATTACACACATACTCATAAGTATTGCTATAATACTCTACGATTACTTTCCATTTCAATGTCCTTGCGCGTCACATAATAGGTTTATTATGTTTATTAACAAAAAATGTTATTTATTTGTTTATACTTTACATTGGACACAGATTTAAATAAACAGATACCAAACTTATTTAAGTACAATTAGGTGGCCTTATCGCTAACAGTGATCTCTTCCAGGCAAACCTTGGTGAAGCAGATATTTTTATTGAAACATATAAAAAAATCGCACATCGTGACAAAACTCGCGTTACCATCCATACTATCTGCATGATTGGCGGTCCACCACTGTGCGATTTAGAAGAAGTTTTCTTCCTCGCACAACTTCCTTGTGCAATCGATTACAACCAGCGATTTTTCCGGACCGATACGACTTAGGCACCTTCAAGAAAAGAGCTTACTCCTTTTTAAAAGGACGGCAACGCATCTGCAATTCCCCTGGTGTTGCAGTTATTCATGGACGGTGGTAGTCACTTACCATCTCATTATCATCATCAGGTGAGCCACATGCTCGTTTGCCCCCTCTCCTATTAAAAAGTGGGCATAAATAGTAGATAAGTAAGTATATTTTAATACATATCAGATAACATATATGTACATATATTAATAAATAAAATATTTAAAATCTTGTAGCTCAATTTTAAAATAATGTGTGATTTATCCTTTACAGCTTATATGAGATGTTAATTAAGATGAAAACACTTCAAAAACTATTAGAAAATAATGACATACTATGATCACGGAAATATGAATAATTTAACGAGACTGGTAAATATAAAAACTCATCTCGTTGGCACTGATATGAAATGGTTTTTAGAGATAAAATATTTTATATAACATCACTTTTCCTTTTTTATATAAGAGTAGGTAGATGATAGTAGATGTAGGTAGCATATACCTAGGTGGTTTTCTCCTTATGTAAACCCCGCTTTCATGCAGTGCACTCTACTTACTATCAAGGATCGGGTTACTAATAAATGGTGGTATAAGTATATCCTACACTGTTAAAAACAAGCACTTACCTGTCAGCAGTGCCTATCTTAAAACCCGATACACCTATGGGTAAACAGGTACCCCGGTATTTCCTGTATGTGCAAGTTTATCAAGATATAATATAATAATAATAATAATAATAATGTCCTCCAGACCGAATTTTGGTCACGGCGGCTAGTCTCAACGGAGACTAGCCATCGGCGCAGAACAGGATTATAATGCCCAAGTGTATGCCCAAGCACAGGTGCACTCTCTATTCCCTCACTCTCAAAGTCCGATGGGACGGTAAACCGACACGACCGGAGAGAGATCAGGCGCAGGACCAACGGCTTTACGTGCTTTCCGAGGCACGGGTGTGAGACATCGCCAACTTCCTGACTCCGGGCAGCTACTGAAAATTTCTTGATGGAAAAACTCAATAACAAATTTTTTTGGCCCGACCTGGGATTCGAACCCGGGACCTAATGATCAGCAGTCGCACTACTTCAACCACCAGACCAACAAGGCAGTCGGCAAGATATAATATACCACGTGTATTTATGAAGTTTTAACTATATAAATATCTATTGCTACATTCTTAGCAAAAATTATACATGTCTATAGACTAAAAAGAGGGCCGACAAAAAAGGAAACAGATCTTGAGAAACCAATAATAATTTTGTATTAGTGCGTATTTTTTTAATTCATTATAGCCTGTCAAAGTCCATCAATTGTCTAATAGGTAAATAATATTTGGCAAAGTACGTTTTGTTTTGGGTTGTTGTCAGGAAGATCCGGCTATATAACCTCTGTTCCATTTCCGTCTGTCGTCTCTTATGACTTCCACGGGATGATATGTGGTACTCCTACGCCGTCACTTCACCGTATTTTTTATATGAGTCAACAGTCATTTTGGATTCAAATTGAAAATGTAAAAGGGTATGTGTGAAATACCTCTCTCTTCACGATGTTGAAGAAATTTACTATAAACTAATTAAACTATTAAAAGAACACGAATGGGTCGGATCGACCGGGGAAGGATCATACACTCTCACAGAATACCAACGTAAAATGGCAGCTCAATGTTGCTGTGTTTCGTGTGATGAGTGTAGAGAATCGAAGACCATTTTCTACGGGAAACGAGGCATTCCTACTAAGTTCTCAGAGGTGACAACGCATCTGCATTATGATTCTTGTTTGAGGATAGGATATACGTGGATGTCTATGAACCGTAGCGTCTACTTACCATCGGGTGGACTCTTGTCACCCTTATTCTATAAAAAAATCATCAACTGTTGGTAAACTATTTAAAATTAAAACTGAGTGCTATAACCTTTCCACACATTTGAAGAAAAACTTAATAAATTAATAAATTCAATATTTATTTTGATGAAGGCATGTACGAATGACAGAAAGGTCTCATGGCGCTTAAACGACAGTTTAACCATCTAAGTAAAATAATGCGGGTATCTTCAATCAAGAGTGAATGGATTTTAGTCATGCTTAGTCAGTGCATTTTACCATTCTCAGCTGAATCACCACATGCCATCAGATGGGATAGTAGTTAAGCACTGACTTACGATATTAAAATAGAAAGCCTTACCCGCGAATGGAAACAGCAACAAAGTTTCCAAAAATTTTCTACTACGGTCTTCAATCAGTGGTGTGGCTATCAAAGCAAATTGTACCTAGCATAGGGTTGCGTACAAGTTTAAAATTAAATTATTTTCCTGTTATACTATGTTTCCGTATTTCGAGAGGACGTGATCATGTCAAACCCCAACCAGTATGTAGATAAAGAGTAACTCTTTGAATGGAATTTTATTATTGGACTGTTTCGAAATAATTTAAGTGTTAATTTAAGTACTCCATAATTTAAATATATGATAATTATGTGAAAGTGGGACGTGTAAAGAATGTAATTTTTTAGTTTTTATATGCGATTGTTGTCACTTGTGAAACTTCTTAATTTTTTCAGATTTAGTAATACAAGTGCACTTGTTTCAGAATATTTAATTTAACTTATTAATTGTAAAAATCGATCGCTTTCCACTCATGGCATCATCCGGGCATAGAAAATTCTATAAAAAACAAAGATAAAAACAACGAAACAGAAACAGAAGCTTTTATTCAAAAAACATACCGTTTTTTATTTTACTACGAGGTATAGGTCTCCTTTCATTTCTAAAAGGGTTAAGAAGAAATAAGATCACCGCAGTACAGGAGTGCAATTTGTTGGGGGTCATACGTCCTAAAATTATTTTATTCCTCAGAAATGTGGGTTTCATCACGATATTTTCCTTCACAGCCTAGTGGTCAGCACTCAAAAAAAAAATCAAAAATAGCAATTTCATTGATGCCGGTCGAGATTGAACCTAGTAGGTAGCTTATGTACTATTAAATTTATGGCAAGCTATCATGGCTCACAATTATTGCTACAAACATTAATCTCCGAATTTGTTTTAAGTTGGCGGTGAAGCACTCGTGGTAAGAAGTTTCTAGAAAGTTTAATTAAATAAGGGTAAATATGTCGATAGCAAACACTACACAATTTAAATTATGCCAGTCACACTAATTGATGTTCAGCCATTCTGATAAAATAGATGAGCTATTTATTCAAAATAATAAGGAAAGTTTCTAAATTAATAATAAAAAATAATATGAATAATTCCTTATTTCCTCAACGCCTGTGTAAGTTTACGTAACTGCGATGATATTTAGATGCGAGCCTGCTTTTATGATAGCAACAGCTGTGAGAGGCATCAAACTTGAAAATTGTATTTATAATCATTGTAGGGTTTACCTACGTACATACCTACGGGCAACGTAAATATAATCCCTTTGTAGTTAATTGCTGAAAATAGGTCTGAGTTAGAACTATGTTACCTTTACCTATGAAACTTTGACATAATATTATACAATTATTCTTCCATATTAACTCTTACAGCCATATTCATATAAATGTACGTCAATTTAAGAAATGCTTAAAATTGTTCTTACTCTCTCTATGATGAGATGATGATTGCCTTTCATCTTGCTTTTTTAAACCGACGAACTATGATAAATTAGAACGTAAAATGCAATTAAAACTTTCAGTAATACCTACACAGAACTAAACTACTACTATAATAATTATAAAGTTACAATATGCGTTATACTAGTGACGTTCAATAAAAAGTGAAAATGATTTTGTTACAAGTATTTAAGTTATTTTATTTTTCCACATGGTCTCTATTTAGTATAGTACACTTGGTATGATAAATGAACACACACATAAACTCTCACGCCTGTCATCCAAAGAGGTAAGCAGAGACTACTGACTTCCATTTGATACAATCCTGACACACCTATTACATCTCAGAGAGCTCGTTATCATACAGTTGGAAGGACTTGCCTCGAATTCCTTAAGCATTGAATACTATGAAAACTTATATTCTTTAATAATTCCATTTAATTTAAAAATAAACCATCATTATGTTTCGGGATCATAAAGGTGAAGGAAACCATACGTGGCTTTTATTGACATAGTTGTTCGTAGGTACATTGTTATAAATCAAGTTAAAGTAAAATTAGTTTTATTCAATGCCTCAAGCATTATTCTGTTTAGTTTGTTTCTGCACATCATTTAGCATTCTGGGTACTCCACGCGCCTAATTTTTCATTCTCAAAAGGTAAATATAAAATGTTATGCACACTACCTGTCGAAATTTTATTTTACTTAGCTATAAAACGTACTGTGAAAAAATAATATCCTTAAACAATTTTTTCGAATGTTTAACTATTTCTTCTGTCACCGCTGTAAGGGTGTCCCGAGGGGGGGCTATCATTGGTGGATATTCCACGCATAAACCAGCATGCAGTTCTAGAATGTACCTTTGACGACTTTTAAACATATCGTTTAATTTGTTTTTTATTTTTATTCTTTTTTACCGTGAATGACTGTTAAAAAAGGTACCGATAATTTTATTTAAATATTACCAACACTGCTGTGCTCCAGTATATGTGTATAAGTAGTAAATTAAAGAAAGTTACAGCCTACGTCAGTCACACTAACTCGCCTCGTATTATTGAGGGCTATGGAGCAAATTTGTGGCATTCCTTGGGGGAGGCCTATGTTCAGCAGTGGACTTGTGAAAGGCTGTAATGATGATGATGATGATGATGATGAGGATGGAGCATGTAATCTGCAGCGGATTTCACATGTCCGCGAAACATACGACGCTTTCCGCAATCATCAAGCATGTTGTAATTCGTCACTTAATATCACTATTAACAACATACCCCGAATAATAGACCCGGGTTAGTAGCACGGCTTGAAGGGTATAGAGTGCCAGTATAATTTTTTTTTGGTAGATTGCAATTGTTTATTGACAGCTCCTTGTTTCATTTAATAATATAAAAATAAATATTAATAATTACCGTCTCTTGATATAGTTAAAACTTTTGAGGAATAACTTCATAAAGAGACGAACGTTGTGCACAGTCCGTGAATAGTTGGCGTGCTTGTTATATTCTACCTTACTTTGTACCTCTCTACCTAATTTAATAGACCCTGAAAAGTTAGGTACTCTGTGAACTGTCTTTGTCTGTTTTGCTTTAAGTGGGGATTGCATATTAGACCATTTATTAAATTATTATTTGATGTTATACAATTTAAGGATGCCGTAGTAGCTCTAAGGATAGGCTTACTAAAGTTCATACCATGCGAGCTGAGTTCGATCTACACTGGTAAAAAAGAAATTGTATACTACAAATTAAGTTCATTCATTGAAGAGCCATGCTGGAGCTATATTATGGTTGTAGCATCAATGGGTCGGCTAGAACGGGCAAGGACCACGCTCTCAGAGAATACCAGCGTAAAATAGTAGCCTAACGCTGCTGTGTGTTTCGTATGATGAGTCTAGAGAACCGAAGACCCTTTTTACTGAAAATAAGGAATTCCATCTTAGTCGTCACGGGTGACAACGCATGTGCATTTTGATACGTAATCAAGGATAGATGTAGATGTCTATGGGCCACAGCAACAACTGACTATCAGGTTGACAGTGTCCTCAAAATATGTCATTTCTTAGTCATGCAGCTTTCCTCAAAATGTGTCTTTTCACCGCCGAGCACGTAGTAAAACAGCATTAAAAATTGCGAGTACAATTTCATTAATTCAACGAATCTAAGTTGTTCGCGCTGAGAGCCTTACGTCGAGCTAAGACCCGAGCTACCACTGCGCTTTATCTATATATACTTAATAAGTAATAGGGTGAATAATTCTCCTTCATGTCTCGCTATCATAAAATGTGTGGGGTTGTAAGAGGCGACGATAGTAATACTAAAAAGGCTTCGTAGCTTTTGACAAATGACGGTATATCTGCGATGGTGAGAAGCGTGAACAATGCAAGATATCTGGTACTGCGCTCGTAAATCTGTTTGCCAAATTTAACATGACAGATCTCTGTCCAACAGTGGACTTTTCGTCTTCACTTCATTTAAATATAAAGATATTTTATTTATTTTATTTTATAGCATAAGAATGACAAATGAGCACGCAGTTCACCTGATTGTAAGTGGGTGCTGTGGCCCATAGACGTCTACAACAATCGTCGATTAAGAATCAAAATACAGATGCCCCTGAGGGCTAAGATATTATACCTTATTTCCACTAAATAGGGTCTCTGGTTCTCTACACTCACCATACGCAACACAGCAACATTAAGCTGCTATTTTACGCTGGTATTCTGTAATAACGTGATCCTTCCCTGGTCGAGCCGACCCATTCGTGCTACAATCATAATATAGTTTCAGCATGACTCTTTCTAGTAAAATATATTTATATGTCACGTAATAGACTTTTATTTTAGTAACGTACTATGAAATGAAATGAAATCACTGTAATTTTTTTTTAAATGTGAAACAACAATTAGTTCCTGATGTACTTTGAACAAACTCAAATATCATAAAGCTAGCGCAATGCAACTACTAGTTGAAACGAGCTTAAAATAACATAAATCAGATAGTTCTCTTTGTCTGTTCTGTGGACTAAATCATTTGTAAATTTTAATTTGTAATTGTATTCTTGCAAGTAGAGAAGACAGTTTTAATTATTGTACATGAAGTTTGCACAGCTTCGTGGCGCAGTAACTTAGCAATTACTTACGGTTCTAAGGGCTGCGGGTTCGAATGCTATACGAAATGTATAACCATAACTTTTATATATTAATATACTTTCACTTCATGCTATAGTGACAGATATTTGTTTTTGTGCAATTTACGTATGTAAACTGCATTCAAGATATAGTAGAATTTTTTTTATAGAATAGGGTGACAAACGAGCACACAGTCGACCTGATGGTAAATAGTTGCTGTGACCCATAAACATCTACATCTATCCTAAATAAAGAATCAAGATGCTGATGAGTTGTCACCCGTGAGGGCTAAGATGGAATACCTCTTGTAAAGTAAAAAGGGTCTCCGGTTCTCTACACTCACCATACGAAGCACATCAGCGTTAAGCTGCTATTTTACGCTCGTATTCTGTGAGAGCGTGGTCCTTCCCCGGTCGAGCCGACCCATTCGTACTACAACTATACAATTAATATAGCTGCAGCATGGCTCTACCACGTAATCCAAACTATCGTAACGTTTTCCTAACGAATAAATTAAAAAGAAGAAGAAGATGTAACACCATCAGGTTTTAGTCGATGCAAGACTGACTTAACCTATCCTTACCCGGAAGCAAAACTCCCCACTTAGCACTCCTGGACCTGGGTTTCTCCCATTTTATGAAGAATTTGCTTTAATCATCACGCTTAGCGTGCCAATTATTAAACGCAGCACTAAAAGGCCGTGTGATTTTTTTGACCATACATAGTCCCTGTTACCGAAAATGTAATAATGAAATCTCTTGCACCGTCACCAAACGGCATCTGTCATTTCAATTTATATGTAGATTATTTTTTTTTATAAAACTGAAGTGACACTCGTACTTTCAGTTCACCTGATGGTAAGTGACTATTGCAGTCAATGAACACCTGCAGCCAACTTCTTTTTTTTAAAACGTTACCCCCGCATTAGAATTTTCTCCTGTATCGTGGAGACAGTTTACATATATAAATTGCACAAGCATAAACATCCAGACCCGGAATAATTATTTGTAGGCCATACAAATACTTGTTCCGTGCGGGATTCGAACCTGCGGCCCCCAGCGCAACTACTCATTGCTAAGCCACTGCGCCACAGAGCCTTCAAACAAGGACACAGGCGTAAAGTATGAAACATCACACCAATAAAAACTAAAGTAGTCACAATGGTTAATGTAACCGATAACTATTCTCGGTTTTAATAATACGAGTATTGCAAAGTATACAACGCAAAAAGAATTTTGTGTTTTGAGTTTTTTGAGTTTAATTTAATTTTTTTGTTCGTTATGATGATAACTTTTACTGTTTAAATATGAGATGAAAGTATATTACTATATCTTCATTTACATTATCATCATCATGACCACCACCATCATCAACACCACCACCGCCACCACCTCTATTGCCACCATACAAACCATCGTAGTCTATCATATATACTACGGTCCTCTTCTTCTTCTTCTTCTACCTAGCGTTATCCCGGTTGCTCATCCCGCCCAGCGCGGGAGAACCCAGGGTCCGCTTTCCGACACTTCCTCCTCCACTTTGCCCGGTCTTCGGCGTCCCTCACAACTAGCCCATTGGCGCGCATGTCATCCTGCACGACATCAAGCCAGCGTTTCTTGGGCCGTCCTCTACTCCTGGCACCAGGTAAGGTCATGTCCAGGCATTTGTTTCCCACGTAGCTTGCTGGTCGTCGTAAGACGTGGCCGTACCAGCGGAGGCGACTTTCCTGCAGCTTGTCAGCAATGTCACGGACATGGAGGCTGCCGCGGATGTATGTATTCCGTACACGGTCTTTCCGTGTGACGCCACACATCCACCGCAGCATGTTCATTTCCGTGACATGCAACAACCGCCGGTGTCGCTCCAGCACCGGCCACGCCTCACTGCCGTACGTAAGGACAGGCCTTATGATGGTCTTATAGACCTGTCCCTTCAGCTTGACCGGCATTTTGGGGTCACAAATGACACCCGTCACCTCGCGCCATTTCGCCCAAGCCGCTGATATACGGGCCTTGATGTCGCGATCGATGTCACCGGACGCATCAAGCACAGATCCGAGGTACCTGAAGTTGTCCGTGCGCTCGACGGTGTCGTCGCCTATACGGAGAGACGTCAGATCTGTGCTGTTGCAGGCCATATACTCCGTCTTCGCCACGTTTAGCTTCAGCCCGCCGTTCTCAAGCGCCTCCCTCCATGCGTGCACGCGTCTGGTGAGCCGTCCTTTGTCCTTATCTACCAGTGCGATATCATCAGCGTACATAAGCAGCCAAGGCTGCGGTAGTTTCTGTACGCTGGCTGACAGTTCGTCTAATATCACACTGAAGAGATAGGGGCTTAAGACGGAGCCCTGATGCACGCCTATGGTTATGGGGAAGGGGGTGGTATCACCAACAGCGGTCCTGACTATTGAATCGGAGTTGCGGTACATGTCACGTACGATTTCCACGTAGGTCTCTGGTACCAACTTCGACCGCAACGCCCACCAGATCATCTCCCTAGGAACACAGTCAAAGGCCTTCTGCAGGTCTAGGAATAAAAAATGCAGAGGCATATTCTTTTCCCTGTGCTTCTCCATGAGGATCCTTAGGGCGAATATAGGGTCCATGGTACCGCGTCCTGGTTGGAAACCGTACTGGAAGTCCGACACTGTACACTCCTGTCGGATCCTGGCGTCAATAATGCGCTCGAAGAGCTTCATGGTGTGTGACATCACCTTTATACCGCGGTAATTACCGCAATCCTGAACGGACCCTTTACCCTTGTGGACCGGCGTTATTATACTAAGCCGCCACTGATCGGGCATTATTCGGTCGCTCAGGATTCTATTATAAAGGTTAGTAAGAATGCACACACCACGAGCCCCCAGCGCTTTCCACGCTTCAATTGGCACCTCGTCCGGTCCAACAGCTTTCCGATTCTCCATGTGACGAAGAGATGCGAGGACCTCGTCAGGTGTAATTGGTGGCACGAGTCCATGGTTCGGGAGTTGTTCGGGAGGGTGCACTTCCCGGTGATATATACTACGGTCCTGAGCCACCTAAATTCATACACTTTTTTTTTCTACAGCAAAATAGAATTGGAATGTAAAAGAGAATATGCTAACTTTTCTTCAATTGTAAACGTTGTACGGTGCTGTTTGACATAACGCTTTGCCGACAGACTGAGGCAAATTTGTCAAACCTAAGTTATACAGACTGGTTAAAAAGAGCAGGATTATCTGTGCGGAACTATGGACTATGCGATCATCAATCAGCGTACCACGCTACGGAGACAAATTAGAACTAAACAAGAATAGAATAAAAATAGACGAAGTCTTCCAAGAGACGCATATCAGTTGGTGTTTAAAGGAACAGGTCCTGAGCCACCTCAGAGAATACCAGCAGCAATAAAATTGCAGCTTAATGCTGCTGTGTTTCGTAAGGTGAATGTAGAGAACCGGAGACTCTTTTTACTGGAAACGAGGCATTCGATCTTAGTCCTTGCGGCTGACAACGCATCTGCATTCTGATTCGCAAACAAGGATAGATGTAGGTGTCTATGGGCTACAGCAACCATTTACCATCAGTTGGACTATTTGCTCGTTTGTCACTTTTATCCTATAAAAATACATATATCCTTCGGTGATTTGATAGTCTGCAAAGGAAACGGTCCTGAACCACCTGCATCCATCGACTTCTTGCTTATCTTACCAGGTCGTCACACATCCCCATCTACTGGGGGAGTACCTTACACTTCGCTTACTGGTACGAGGTTGCTACTCGAGAACTTTTATTCCCCGTCGGTTTTCAATTCTTCGATTTATATGGCCGAACAATTATGGTATACCTAGTGCTTTATGTCATTTTTTGCGGGAGGCTTATGTCCAGCAGTGGACTTGTGAAGGGCTGTAATGATGATAATGATGATGAAAAAAAGGGGAGAAAGAACATGGAATCATTTAACATTATTCCAATAACATAGTAATAGTAACTTTTATAACATTAATACTTCCTACCCAAAATAAAAATCAATACTCATTAACAGAATGTGTACATAACATATGTATTTTTCCATATTATAGTCAAGTGTTTATTACGCATATTCATTCAATTATCCACAAACAAAGATAAACAAACGAATTCGTACTTTAACACGAATGCCATAGAGTCGGTATTTTTACATGACCGGGGTTAATGGCGGATGGAAATTTATTATCACAATTATTTATTAGTACCTCGCATAATTAAAGTACCGTTTAATAGCTTTCCTGTATTTTTATATCCGTTCACATCTATGAGACGTTTAAGCTTATTAGTTTGATGTGTCAATGCATCTTTGTTAACTGGGTGGTTGTAATTATTTTCTGTCTAGAATTACATCTAGGTAGAGGTACCACTGCCACTCTTACCTATTTCTTAATGAATTAATTAAATGGGAATTTTTTAAAGTGAATGTAAATATAATGTAACAGATCCTGCCCGCTTACCTTCTTTAACTTTAATAAACCATTGCTTCACCTGATGGTAAGTGATGATGCAACCGATTAAGTGCACTGACTTAGCTCAACAAAAGCCTATTCACTCTTGCCTGGAAGGCACCCACATTATAATCGGATGGAAATACAGATGTAATTATTCGGCTCATTATGCACATTAAAACCGTTTAATTCGAATGCGTGATATGTCGACAAGAAAAGGCTGGAGACGAGCCGAGCGTCTTATTTCTTTTTTTTCTTCGACAAACGTTACCCCTACTCTAGGATTTTCTCCAGTATCGTGGAGGCAGTTTACAAACATAGATTGCAATAGGACAAACATCCAGACACGGAGCAATTATCTGTAGACCATACAAATACTTGTTCCGTGCGGGATTCGAACCCGCAACCACCCGCGCAACAACTCATTGCTAAGCCACTGCGCCACGGAACCGTCTGGTGATCCGATGATAAAATGGAGAGGGTGGAATTCAAACTTGCAATGGCATTTCTTAATTTCTACGTTGACATTCTCTCTACAGGATGTACTATTGGAATACACCGATCTCCTTCAGTTTAAGTGTTAATCATTCCTTAAAATTCAACTTTTGAAGGTTTATTAAGTCTAAAGGTAAAGTAGCTGCAAGAAAATTAGGTTTCCTTGCAAAGTTGTGGCTCTAGTTGACATTACATGGGATGCTAGTCAAGCATTGATCTAATAGGTAGAAAAAAATGTGACAATGCATCCTCCCTGCTAGTAATAATAGTACTAAAAGTTACTACTAGTGGTACTAAAAGTTGTATATACTACTAATATACAATTAATATAGTTATTAATAAAAATAATAGATAAGGCACATATATTTACCTTGTTACAGAAGCTTCACTGTTTGCTTCCCATCTAACTTCACTTGAAATCGTAAAAATTAGTTTCATTCAATGTGTAGTCTTCGCGTAAATATAAGAAATCATTAAAAGGTAACTTAATATCATATTAAAAAAAAACTAAGGCATTTGAATCTACTCAGCCATAGCTGCGAGTGGGACAGCGGCAGCGTATCATCAATCGATTAAGTTACCATGGAAACGGTACAGGCACTGCAAAAGTGCTAAGCCCTGTACTTCTCATATCCATTTGTTTCGGAAATCGTAGCTCTTTTCCTTTGGATCAAAAACTGTTACATCGAAACTGCTCAATAATATTGTTACATTTTTTTTATTTTAAATTGTCAATATTGTTATTATTGACGATTTAAACACAATTTAAGACTTTTGAGAAACAGAACTGTTAAAATGAAATTTTTGACAAATAATATTTACATTTTCTAAATCTATTTTTTGGTAAAATAAAAAGTCAAGACTAAAAGTGATTATATTTGTAGAAAACTTTTCATTTTGAGACATTGATCGCTTTCAGAATAAATGGCGTCCATTAATATTCTTCCATTTTTATAGTTCATCGGATTATAATGAATAAACCTGTAAAAGGTAAATTGCCATTTTAAACACAATTAGTAAAAGTAAAAATTTTATTAATTTATAAGAAAACAGTGAAATTAAACGAGCATTTTTAATGGAACTTAGTTTTACTCCAACACCAATACGTGAATGCTTTGGCCCTTAAACAACTACATCCATCATCGACCTACGAGGACTAATCAAGTGCGTCTCCCAGTCAAATGGATCTTCGGTTCTCATCCCATACGATAGACAGCAACATTATGCTGCTATTTCACTACGATATTCTTGGAGAAGAGCCGTGGTAGCTCAGATGGTTGGCGCTCGCTGTAAATTTCACAATACGCGAGCAATCTGGGTTCAATCCCCGCCGGCACCAATGAAATTGTTAACTGCAATTTTAAGTATTTATTTACCACGTGCTCGGCATGGGAAATAAGAAAAAAATATTTCGAAGATAAGTGAAGTTTGCCAACACGTATGAGGGCAGCGCGGCGGACACTTCTTTGCCCTATACCCCTCCCAAAAATGAGGGGAGGCCTGTGCCCAGTAGTGGGACGTATATAGGCTGTAACCTTAGGCTGTAACCTTATTCTTGGTGAGTGAGCTTTATCCAGCCAAGCCGACCGTTTGCTGTAGTCATAATTTGCAGAATCGTGGTTCTAAATGTAGGTAATTGATAATAATATCAAAATAAAAAAATTGTACAGCCAACTTCAATATAACTTATTAAGAATAACTCAAATCTATTGATCTGACCTTGATAAAATTCATATGAGACCACACGAGAAGTACCAGCTTTCAAATGAAAAAAGAATCATCGAATTCGGTTCACCCGGTAAAAAGTTATGAGGTAACACACATAAAAAAACATACAGTCGAATTGAGTACCGTCTCCTTTTTGGAAGTCGGCAGAAAATCGTACTTTTCTCTTAAACATTACTCTTTCACATTATCTTGTAAAAGAAAGGATTAAAGATGGAATTATTTTCTATGTGTATATTCACGATGTTTATTTATATTTACGATTTGACCACGCTCTCACAGATTAACAGCGCGAATCATAGTAGCATTCATGATGCTGTGTGTTGAAAACCGGAGACCCCTTTTACTACAAGTAACGAGGCATTTTATCTTAGTCCTTAAGGTTGAGAACGTATCTGCATTTTGATTCATAATCGCTGCCTACCACCGATGTTTGAAGGTCGCAGCATTCACTAAAGTATACTATAGTATGGTATTCGCATAGCACACAGTCCACCTGTAATCAGATGGAATGTGCGCTCCTTTGTCATCCTTATTCTATAAAAAAGCCCATGTTAAATCAGATGAATTGTCACCACTGAGGAATGCTTTGTTACCAATAAAAACTATTTTAGATCGATTTTCATAAGCAATTAAGTATTACATATTCGCAAGTCAGTGTTTGACTAAAGTGCCTGATGCAGTCGAGGAGTGTAAAAGTCACTTGGCTTAGCTAAACAAAAGCCTATTCACTTTAATCTTCAAATCAGGTAAGGCTTGCCTTGAATAGGTATTCATTATAATCGAATAGAAAGACAGAAAACACTATGTCACTCCTTTGCTGTGGGAGTCTCTTTGATTTCGATTTTATTGTCCTTTGTAAAATTAACTTTCAATAAGTAGTATTATGTAATAAAAATTATTCAATTCTATTATTTTTCTTTATTCTTCTATTCGTGACTCTACCACGTGATATTTTGATAATGCATTTTCGATACTCGTGTTACTTGGAATTAAAAGATGTAAAAGTTTTTTTTATTTTAATTTATGTTTGATTAGTAACTGGACAATACAATGTCTCTCTGTCTTAAAAACTTTACTTCAACTGTCACTGTAAACAACAAGTGGTGTTACTTTTATCTTTAGGTTTTACTATAGTTATTTTTATCTTTAGGGATTGTACATAACAATACAATTAACTTAAAAAGTATAAAGAAATCTAGTAGAATCAGTTTAAAATTAAATATATGTTGATAATTTTGATCTTGGATAACTTCTAACTAAAAACAGGTGCCTAATATATCCTAAGCGAACTGTAACATGATGTTCCTTTAACTGGTCAATTGAAACAAGCTACCGTAAACCCACACGTTAATAGCTTCCGTTCGAGTCAGGTCAGCGTAATCATTACTACGGAGCCACGGGCTGGTTCACTGTTACACTCGTTATTGAACTTAATGTGCACGTAGTTGTTTAGAACAAAGGATTTAGAAGTTAGATAACTTTATTTTCTTCTTTTTTCTTTATTAACATTCTTTATTAATTAAATGCCGGTTAAAGGCTTTTTTTCTAGATTGTGCTCAGAGACAGAACCATAATAGAAATTTTATTTTGTAACTAAGTACTTTTGGTATTGATAATATTAAACCAAGTAATAACTAGGTGACGTAAAAAAATAACCAAATCCCCCGACACCACAGAGGAGATAGGCACTAGTTTTACTCAAGTGAAGTTATCAGTACAGTATCAGTGTTAAGATGTATTTTTGAAAAATCTTATTTCCAGCAGTAGATTCAAGAATCTTATTCTTCTTAAGTGGACTAAAAAGGCTGATGAGTACCATTTCCAATTTACAATAGGTATCGATAATTTATATGCGATGCTAAGTATTCTGACTTATCTTAATTTCGACAAGTAGCACTTAACAATATCGACACTTGTGTGGTATCGTTTTAAATCTAATTCTACCAAGTTGTATGCGTCTTGAAGGATTTGTCTCTAGTCACCACGCTGGGCAGACGAATTGATATCGGTATCGCGTCTCGTTAAATAATAAAGTAGGGTTTCTTTTATTTATTATTAATTTGATTTGGATTGTTTTGCAGACTTTATATTGTATTGTTGTCGTACCATCCGACCCATCAAGATACGGCCGTAGTTTAAATTTCAATCAATTGTTTGCATTTTAGACACATTTATTTTATAAAATTAAAATGACAAACGAACTTAGAGTTCATAGTATGTGGCTCCTACCATAGACATCAGCCAACTTCAAGCAAAGAAGGCTACCAATTCGTTGTCACCTCTGAGGACTAAGATAGAATGCCTCACATACTATATTTTTTATATAGAATAAGGGTGACAAACTAGCACACAGTCCACCTGATGGTAAATGGATGCTGTGGCCCATAGACATCTACATTTATCCTCAATTAAGAATCAAAATGCAGATGTCACCCATGAGGACTGAGATGGAATGTCTCGTTTCCAGTAAAAAGGATCTCCGGTTGTCTACACTCACCATACGAAACACAGCAGCATTAAGCTGCTATTTTACGCTGGTATTATATGGTGAGAGCGTGGTCCATTAATAATAATAATAATCATAGACACAGTTACTTCCCTCCACTGGCTACCTTTTGGTGACCTCTTTGGGGAAACCAAGGGTTTTGTCTGTGCGATACAGGATTAGGTTATGAAGACAAACAACTATCGGGGATACATCGACATCTGTCGAGTTTGTCGCCATGCTGGTGAGTCACTCAGGCATGTAATCTCCAGTTGTTCGGCGCTTTCTAACTCTGTGTACCACGTAAAAATACACTTAAGACCGAAACACAACAGTGCACGCGGCGGCAGAATATGTAAGAGCTCGTAGTTACACTCCTAGGCAGAAAAGTTTTATCACATAGAACATTTCCTTTGTCGGCAGACTTCATCATTATATGGATTTCCAACCACAAAACAAAAACTTAGGCAGATTAATTGCGAGCCAAGCCTGGAAGTGATAAACCGAAGTACAAAACCTAATTAAATATTTTAATCAATTATTGAAATTTTCCTGCATGTCTTACTAGGTCGTCACTCCATCTAATAGGGGGACGCCCTACGCTTTGTCTATCGTTACGAGGCTGCCACTCATGAACAGCCTATATGGCCTGTCCGTTGCTACCTTCAGCTTGTTAATTCGTAGTATTAATCATGCAGGAAGTCGATGGATAGGTGGCTCAGGATAGAAGAGGTATTCCTTGGGGAGGCCTATGTTCAATATTTTGAATGAACACTCCAAACGGTTTAATTATTAGCAACATTTTTAAAACCTAATTTGAAATGGATTATAATGTATGTAACCCATAATTTGTGTTAATATTATATAATTTATGCTGAAAAAGTGAGTGACAATAACAAGGTCGGCAAGGGTCGCTAAACGAAAGTTCATCAACCAAATTGATGATATATTGAATATAGATAAAATTAAGAGTGCCCTTAACCGACGAGCATTTATGCGTAGGTATAGGGATGTAATGGCTCCGGTACACGTTGGCCGAGTGCGCTCGCCAAGCACACACACAGATATATATATATACACATGTATATATAAATAAATATATAGAATGAAACACGCCAACGTGTGAACGGCTCCACGAAAATCTGCCGAGTGCGCTCGCCAAGCGCGCTCGGCCAACGTGTACTGGAGCCATTATAACCATTCCAAATGGAAGTCCGTAGTCTCTCCCTACCCTCTGCGTAACAGGCGTGTTTATGTTATGCTATGTTATGAAAAATTACGAAAAAAGAAAACTTGTGTTTATAGAGAATCTGAAGAAGCAAGTTAGATTACTATGACATGACAGTTAATTTGGGTTTATTTCGTCATCATCATCATTGCAGTCCTTTAGAAGTCCACTGCTGATCATTAAACCCCTCCAAAGCAATGTATTAGGTTGAAATAACTAGTTATTTATCATTCAACATACTAGCGTAAATATGTAATTGGCTTTTGGCAGCATTTCCGTTGTAGATCTAATAACTGCAACGTTACCGGTGCCAATATTTCGAAGACCGTAAAGGAAAAGTAAAGTACAGGAATATTCGCAAATTTAAAACCACCAGGTAACTTACTATAATGTTAGATTATCTTATTTGCAAAGAAAGGCGAAATTTGTAATAAAAAGGCGAAGTTCATATTCAACAGTTGACTGTTTAACATGAACTTCGCCTTTTTAATATTACTCACGTCAAACATATAACAAAATATATAATACTGTTCATAACAAAAAAAACCGGCCAAGTGCGAGTCGGACTCGCGCACCGAGGGTTCCGAACAAATCCGTAGGTATATGTTTAAAATTATTAAAAATATTTTTATTATATGATGTAAAAATTTATACTTTTCGCAATTTTTCCTTTATCTGTGCTATTATACGTTGCTTCGTACCAAATTTTAAGATTCTGAATTTACGGGAAGTAGCCTGTAGGTTTTGATTCCCTTGCGAATTTCGAAAATTTGCGGCGTAAACGGCTGTATCTTTTGATTGGCTTAGAAGTTTGATTTTTTCACAGCTCCAAGGGACAGTAGACTTGAGTATTTGATATGAATTTCAGCTTGATATCTGCACGCGTTCTTGAGAAAAAGGGTCTTGACAGACAGACAGACAGACGGACAACAAAGTAATCCTATAAGGGTTCCGTTTTTCCTTTTGAGGTACGGAACCCTAAAAATGGTTGATTGTTTAACATGTAATATTAAACAGTTAGGTAACTGTTTAATATAAACTCCGCCTATTGTAAAAAGAATTTGTCGTAGTCACCATGACTGGCGTTCCCAATATATGTTTTTTTTTTATAGAAAACTAAATAGATAAACGAACTTAATGTCCGCTTTATGATAAGTGTATTCAGTAGTCCATGATATCTGCAGCCAATTTCAAACGTAAACTACGACTGTCTCCTCTGTGGACTAAGATACAATGCCTCACAGCTTATAATTTTACTACTTACACTTCAGGCTCGAACAAGGTAGTTGCGAGTATTGCTAGCTGATGGCAAAAAAAGTAAATAGGGTGGTTACCTACCCAGATGAACTTCTTCACAGAAATAAAGTCCTACAGTGGTAGGACTCTATTTCTGTGAATTGTAGTAAAATGGAAAAATCATAATCGATTCAGCCATTCCGAACAGACAGACATATACACATACAGACGGTCACAAAGACATACAGACAAAAATTCTAAAAATGTTTATTTATGTCTTCCTCATCATCATCATCATTACATCCACTGCTAAAAGTAGGCTTCCCCCAAGGAATTCCACAAAGCACGTTCCTTAGCCACCTTTATCCATTGACTTCCTGCATGTCTTACTAGATCGTCACTCCATCTAGTACCAATCGGTTGTCGGTTCATCCAGCTATTGCAGCTTCAGCTTACTAATCCGTTGGGCTATGTCGATTACTCTAGTTCTACTGCGGATATCCTCGTTTTTAAGTCTATCATGCAGAGTAATCCCGAGCATACCCTTCTCTCTTCTTGACCTTCCTCATACGGCCAACAGTGAAGAACTACGTCTCAGATCTATAGATCATGGCAACACGCACGCATAATCTTTTTTTGAGGTTTTGAGATATGCCTGGCGAGAAGATGTTTCGTGATCTCCCGAACGCTGCCCAGCCGTTGAATCCTTCGATTGACCTCTCGGTCGAAATTCAAATTACCTAGTCGGACTGCTTGTTCCAGGTAAACATACTTATCAACAACTTCGAGCTTAGTGTTCCCAATAACTATCAGCATAGGTGTGACATGGGCGTTACACATGATTTTTGTTTTGTCGATGTTCATCTTAAGACCTATACGTTGAGATACACTATGGAGGTCATTGAGCATAGTGCTTAGGTCCTCCAGCGATTCTGATATAAGGGCTACATCGTCGGTAAATCGAAGGTGAGTGATGTACTTGCCATTGATGTTAATACCGTCTCCTTTCCAGTCCGGTAGCTTGAAAACGTCTTCCAATGCAGCGGTGAAGAGTTTCGGGGAAATAACGTCACCCTGTCTTACACATCCTCTCCCTCATGCCATCGTAGCCCTGCTGTACAAACACTTCAGCACTTTGATATACCGACAGTCAACTAGATACCGCAGAAGGGCCTGGAGCACTGTTCGAATTACGACGAAATCAAAGGTTTTCTTATAGTCCACATACGCAAGAGATAGTGGCAGATTGTACTCCTCGGCCTTCTGTACAATTTGCCTAAGCGTATGTGTGTGGTCTATGGTGCTAAAGCCTTTTCGGAAACCGGCTTGCTTGGGAGGCTGGAAGTCGTTGAGTCTGCGTGCGAGACGATTCGTAATCTCTCTCTCTCTCTCTCTCGAAAACTCTCGAAAACAGCACATAAACGCGGCTCAGAAGGGAAATCGGTATGTAGTTTTTCAAGAGAGCGTTGTCGCCTTTCTTGAAGAGCAAGACCACCGCACTTCTGCTCCGCGCCTTCGGAGTAGTGCCACCTTGAAGGATGGAATTATTTATGTCTTAAAAGGATGCAAATGATTGACGGCCCCATGGCGCAGTGGCTTAGCAACGAGTTGCATCGCCAAGGGACGCGGGTTTGAATCCCGCACGGAACTAGTTTGTTTGTCCTTTTGAAATTTATGTATGTAAACTGCCCCCACGATACAGGAGAAAATGCAAGTGTGGAGGTAACGTTTGTTAAAAAAAATAATGAGCTTAATATAAACCAGTTATTTCAATATTACAAACAGACACTTCTATTTTATTTTGGTATATGTCTAGATAATCTCGAGTTCGATGTTATGTGTTCTGTGAAGTTTGACGGGCTCCTAACAACATGACAACGGCAGGGCCACCTCTTAATGACAGTCCGAGGTATGAGGAGTTAGGAGGCCTTGCCCAGTGGAATATATTTAGGCTGCTACTCTAACTCTACCCATGTATTTATGTGTAGACTATCACATTGGTCTTTATAGTGCTCGTATTTAGATAAAGAAGGTGCAAGTGCGGGGAAATTCTTAAAGGGACTGTATCCGCGACCGGTCGTCGCTGCTGGTGATAAGAACGCTAGTTCTTTTTTCGCTCAAAGCTAAGTATAACCATTCAGCAAGGAAATGCAGCCAACGTTCTTAGCACGATACCACGGAGAGTAGCTGTACTGTATGATGATTTAAGTTGTTATAGTTTTTACTTAATATTGTATATTTTTCAATTATATGTAATACAAGATTAATATAAAAAGGTTGGAAATATTATGACAAAGATTGCATACACATTCCTAACAATTAATATACATTTGTAATTAAAGTTCTCAGTTTTAAGCAGTTTTATGTTTCAAAACACTTTTTCGAAACTTTGGAACTCTGGCACACTTAGTTTTATAGATTTCAGTGTTAATCGTAAAAGCGCTCTTTTTTCTTTAAAAAAAAAACAATGAATGCCCTTCAAAACGTATGTTTCAAATAAAAAGTCAAACCAACTGTGGATTCTGATATTATATAACCAGTGTGTACCGGCGTTTATGTGTTTTGTCGGTGTTAATAATGACCAATCAAAGTTGACCTCCTATTTTATTTACCAACAACCCTGAATTATCCTGTTCCACGTTAACGAAGACGGGAGTGGGAGGCCGATGATAATGGTCACTGCCAGCTACAATTTACGTTGGGAGCATGCGCTACGCCATCCCGCCGCCAGTATACGAAGACCGGTTGGTTCTTTCTAACGCATCCCGCTGTGGACGCTAATTCTGATTATCTTTTTGAAATGGTATTAGAATATCACCTGATGATTTTGAATTTTTAATTTATCAGCAAAATTTAAAAGGTTTTTTTTTTTAAATTAACATCGGACCAAATGGTTACCAGCTAGTGCCCCTTTTAAATAGGCTATTAAATAATATTATTGCATCGGTCATAAAAATGACAATTTAATTTATTTATAAGTTTTTCAAATTGATAACACAATACTTCTTTACTAGGTCATTTACCTGTTGCCCTTTTACAATTGTCGCTGCGTAGGCGTAAGTTTTACGCGTATTTCTACAAAGTGTAAGATTAGATCGTACTTCAGGTGTAAATATTGTGATTTTGCAGGCAATATTTAGCAAATAAATACAATGCCAGTGTGAAAACTTTGCATAATAGTTACAAAACAGACTTTAAGGCATACGGTTAAGACATACGGCGGCTTGATTTTTGGCTGTTCATATTTTTCATTTCATTTAAATTAGTGTTTTAAATGTTATTATGTGAAAATAGTGAATTTATTCATCTTTAACAAAAATATTATGTTGTATATTTTAAATGTCTGACGGTCCGTCAAAGTTACCATCGTTGATGACCTCAACATGCAAATCACACGAAATGTGGGCTGCTATGACAAGATCTATTGAAATCCTCGTCGCATTCTTCGAGTATTATGCACAAAGGTAAGATTACGCATAAGCATTTAAATTTCTACAGTTTGCCAAAAAGTGTCTTTATAGTTTTTATATATCTTTTAGAGAAAAGTCAATTAAACAAATATAATTTTTTTTTAATAGAATAAGGGTGACAAAAGAGCAATCCACTTACCATCAGGTGGACTGTGTGCCACCTGATGGTAAAAGGATAGTGTGGTCCATATAGATCTACATTCATCCTCCGTTCCAGTTGCGTGGTCACCCCTGAAGACTAAGACGAAATGCCTCGTTTTCAGTAAAACTGGTCTTCGGTTATCTACGCTCACCATACCAAACATAGCAGCATTAAGCTGCTATTTTCCGCCGGTATTCTGTGACAATGAAGCCTTTGGCGCCTTCCCCGTCGATCCGACCCAAATCATTGCATAATACCCGTAATGTAATGCTAATTTACTCTTCTAAATATAATTTTGTTGTGATATATAATTATTAATATCACAATTTTTTTACAAATTTAAATTAAATTTACATCAAAACCATAATAGTCGATTATTCTGTATCATGCATTAAAAAATCCGTAACGAGGATATACACAGAATAACAAGACTAAACACATTAGCGGATCAGTAAGCTGGAGTGGCAATGAGCCGGCTATCTGGAGTTTCAGCCTCTTAATGGCAATTGCAGTGTTTGACAACCCCCAACGACTGATAAGTAGTTACGACCTGATACGACTGATATGTAGTCACACGCAGGTGAAGCAATTTAATTTAATACTAATACTGCAAGAATAAAGACTGTATGACGGATCCATGGTTTATTTCCGCTTTTCTAAAAATCCAGGTCTTTTGAGTTGTAACTATATTTTATCGAAGGTGCGATATGTGGCAGGCCTATGTTCAGCAGTGGATTTGTGATGAGTCTGTGGATGTAGTGATAGTGATACTTGTGCAATAAGAGATGCAATAAGAGGTTACAATGCGAATGAACAATTATAGGTCGATAAAAAAGAAGATTTGTATTCTTATTGTTAAAATTCGATTATGTTTATTATGTAACGTATGTTATTGTTAAATAAGTTTACTTAAAAGTATAAAAATTAAGTTATTTTACTATAAATATTTTTTTTAATTAATTTAAGATTATTTGTAGAAATAAGTCTCTTTCGATTCCGACATTGAATTGTAGTGTAATACAATGATTTGAAGGTGTATTGTAAATTTCCCTTAAAGTTTTAATATAAAATACAAAACGAGCGAGTAAATAAAAAAATAAAAACTTATAAATACGTTAAAATATTACTTTTAAGATTCAGCAGAAACAGTTGCATCCTGTTGTTCTATGTTGACGGACGTCACAAGTTCTTGAAATGTTTTTTTTTTATTTATTGAAAGGGCCAACGAATTTTGTGTCCACCGAATGATAAGTGTCTCATAAACTCATAAACACCTGCAAACAAATTCAAAGAAGGTTTCAGATGCGTTGTCACCTTTTTTTCTTCTTTAAATAAATACTAGCAATAATAAACACAAGCATTTTAGGCTTACCACTACCGGTAAGCCTAAAATGCTTGTGTTGGGAGTGGTTCATGACAGTAGTCAAGTTGTGGATTTGAACCCACGACCTTTTGAGTTCGCGGTCCGCGCCCTGCCATTAGGACTAAGATGCAATGTCTATTAGTATTATTATATCCTGTTAATAAACCGGCGATATATAGAGAGTAGAATAAATGCTGTAGAAATGCGGTCATTAAGGAGTATGTTAGGGATGAAGCTGAATGACAGAGTGAGAAATTGTTTAATAAGAGAAGAGTGTGGTTTGCAAGATGATGTTGTGACCAGGATTAAGAAAGGAATGCTTCGGTGGTTTGGCCATGTAGAAAGAATGAATGAGGAAAGAGTGACAAAGCAAATCTATGTTGCAGAGGTGAACGGCATAGTCGGGAAGGGTCGCCCTAGGCGAAAGTTTATCGACCAAATTGGCGATATATTAAAAATGGGCCATATCAAGAGTACCTTTAACCGACGAGCGTGTATGCGTAGGTATATGGATGTGGAGGAAGCCAGAGAGGTGTGTCAGGATCGTGCCAAATGGAAGTCCATAATCTCTGCCTACCCCTCTGGGTGACAGGCGTGAGTGTTTATGTATGTATATGTATGTATATATATATAGGTTATAGTAAGTATAGTAGTATATATATATATATATATATATATATATATATATATATATATATATATATATATATAGGTTATAGTAACCTACAGAACGGAACACAGCAGTTCAGTGCACGCACTATTTTTTCATCGGTGGAAAAGTTAAGAGACTAGCGCCTAACCTGGTGGACTTGAAGATAGGAAAGGAGTCTTATCACGTAGTACATCTTTATAGCTTTCCTTGCTGTAAAGTTCAAAGTACGCGGGCAACCCCGGCTCCAATAAAATGTTTAATTGCAATTTTAAGTGCTGAACTACAAACTACAAATTACAAATATCAAAAGTCCACTCCCAAACATAGGCCTCCTCCATACATTATCAAATAGGCTGGATATTTGCCGTAGTCATGACGGGTTGGCGACGACAGCAACTTTTTATTATTGTTAACTGTTATCAGGAAGATGCAGATGCCCATCTCCTGTTTCAGTTTTCCTCTGTCACCTCTTACCACAACCACGGGGCGATATGAGATAGAGGATTCACTTTCGCCGCCTTACTACAACGCGAATGTATCTCTACTCCTGTTCATGAATGTACTTCTTCACACGTTCACCGTGAATAGTAAATAGATTTACAAAATTTTGAAGTATACTTAAAAGTAAATAAAAAATATCACCATTCATTTTATGTTTCTAACGTGGTCGGCGGTGAAGGAAAACTTCGTGATGAAACCTGCATGTATCAGAAATAAAAAAAAATAATAGACATGTAAAGTCCGCCAACACGCATTGCGGCAGCGCGGCGAACAATTCCTTGCCCGATAACTCTTTCAGAATTTGAAAGAGAAAGAAGAAGAGTCAAACACAATAGTCTGTAGTCAAACAGTCGCACAGAGCAGAGATTCTTAACCACGACTTTTAAAATGTTTCCATCAAACATATTAATAACTAGCTGTTCCCCGCGACTTCGCGCGCGTTACTATTGGATTTCATGGGTTTTAATTTTTTTTGCGCGGAACCCTAATTCATTTACTTAAATAAATGTAGCCTAAGTTACTCCTTATAATATCAGCTATTTGTCAGTGAAAATCCCGTCAAAATCGGTCCAGCTGTTTCGGAGATTAACCGGAACAAACAGACAGACAGACAACAATTTAAAAAATTGTTGTTTTGTTATAAGTACCGTAAATAATTTCATATGTATTTAGTAAAAAGCTGTTATTTTGACATTACAAACAGACACTTCAATTTTATTTATTTTTATAGATGTATACATAATTTTGTGTGATTTGAAATGTTCCTTTTTCAACAGTATGTGGAGTGTATGACAAGGTAAAAGCGTTTATATTATATTTTGTGTATTAGATATTAATGCGCAGTCGAAAGTAAAATACAGCTTGTTCAATATACAAACCTAAAAAAATATGAATTACGGTTTAATTTAGATAACTAGGCGACCACTAGTATTAAAACTAAAGAAGCGATGCTTTGAGGGAGATTTAGGAATAAATGTAACTACGATATAACTTTGTATTGTGAATTAAGTAAAACTTAAAGATTAAAAATGTCATAGTGTAGTACATCACTTTATAAATGTTGAAATTGAGACTAATTATCATTTTTACTATTTGAATACATTCTTTAAATAAGTTACTGGTGTTTCTGCGTCTGACCTAAAAATAAAAAAAACCCTATCTGTCTATTGAGATAAGTGTTTGACGCTCCTGAGAAAGAAATGTAAGAATGCAATAAAAACGTTGGTGTTATTAAATTCAGCTTTTAACGTCAAATAGTCAATGAATACATGTGACTCAGGATACGGTCCTTTTGTGGTCTTTCCTCGGGAGGCCTATGTTCAGCTGTTTACTTATGAAGGGCTGTAATGGCCTACTTATAAACCTTTAATAGAATAGTCCGTTTAAATAATATTTATAAAGAATAAATAAAATCTAATGTAGATGTCGTGAATATATAGATTGATAAATTTCAGAAGATTTTACTGTCTGAATTGGATATTTCGTAGTTATTTGTTTCAACCGGGGTGTTTTATTGTGAGTCAGCGTTTCTCTGAAGTGATTTAAAAGAGAACACGTCTACGAGTGTCTCTTATGTAAGCTTTGAATCTCAATTGGTAACATACGCTTACATAAGCCCTTCACAAAAGTTTGTGGCGTAAAACTTTGGCACAAAACTATACATTTCGTTTAGAAACACAAAAGAATATAATGAACATAACAATAAAACATAAATTAATGGTAAACACATTTAAAGCAATGCAACAATTGAAGAATTTTTAATTGAAGAAAGATCTTTCATTAGCATTAATTAGTGTAAATATGATATTAAATAAATATTCTACAATTTATTGAAAGTCCTGATAGGTTCAACTTTTTTTTGAACGAAGACTATTTTGTATAAAAAAAGAAATTTTAAGATATCATCTATGTCAACGAGGACATTTTTTAAATTATTTACTCTTCAAAGAGGGAAAATATAGCTTTTGCGTTTAGCGTAATATTAAATTTCGCTATACCTTGTCTTTTTATCCCAAAAATTTACTAACAAATAATAGCTTCATAAATTTGATCAAAATACGAACTTGCTTTCCTTTTACACTGCTATTACTTTCATAGGATTTTATACTTATAATATTATTACGTTGGATTAAGACGAAGAAATAGAAAAAGTAGCTTAAGATTTTATTATGAAAGAATAGAATATATTTTATTCAATATAGATTATTAGATTATACCTAGTCAGGTCATAAGTATTGTCACACAGTAAAAACTTTTCTTTTAGAATGCTGGCCACAAAAAAGTTTATTGAATTCGAATTTCGAATTGTTCATGAAAATAAAACTGTATACTTTTTAGAATTTTACTCATTTTTAAATATGGAGTGGACGCTTAAAGAAGACCGTGTTGCAGTTATTGCGTTGCATCGTTGCGGTTACGCGCCAATTCAAATTTTTGACATACTGAAAAATTTGAATATAACCAAAAGATTCGTTTATCGTACCATCAAATGATACAATGAAGACTCTAGTGTAGATGACAGGTCAAGAAGTGGTCGCCCTCTGTCTGTTAGGACTCTAGCAGTGATAAAAGCTGTGAAGGCGCGAATTCAAAGAAATCCCAAACGTAAGCAGAAACTGTTGGCCCTTCAGATGGGGTTAAGCAGAACCACGGTGAAAAGAGTGTTAAATGAAGACTTAGGGCTTCGGGCATATCGAAGAAAAACAGGACATCGTTTGAATGCTCATCTAATGGACCTGAGACTGAAGAGAAAAAAAAAGAAAAAAATATCGGGAAGTTCTTTTTTCGGATGAAAAAATTTTTACCGTAGAAGAGAGCTACAACAAACAAAATGATAAGGTGTACGCACACAGTAGTGAAGAAGCGAGCAACCGTATTCCGCGTGTCCAACGAGGTCATTTTCCATCCTCGCTCATGGTATGGTTGGGAGTTTCTTATTGGGGCTTAACAGAGGTACATTTTTGTGAGAAAGGTGTAAAAACGAATGCAGTTGTGTATCAAAATACAGTCCTGACGAACCTTGTGGAACGTGTTTCTCATACCATGTTCAATAACAGGCACTGGGTATTCCAACAAGATTCAGCACCAGCTCATAGAGCGAAGAGCACACAAGACTGGCTGGCGGCACGTGAAATCGACTTCATCCGGCACGAAGACTGGCCCTCCTCCAGTCCAGATTTGAATCCGTTAGATTACAAAATATGGCAACACTTGGAGGAAAAGGCGTGCTCAAAGCCTCATCCCAATTTGGAGTCACTCAAGGCATCCTTAATTAAGGCAGCCGCCGATATTGACATGGACCTCGTTCGTGCTGCGATAGACGACTGGCCGCGCAGATTGAAGGCCTGTATTCAAAATCACGGAGGTCATTTTGAATAAACTGAATAAACTTTAGTGTCATAAGAATCTATGTTCTGTTAAGTTCATTTTGGTATATAAATGGTTACATAATGAATAAACTTGTTTCAATTATTTTATATTAAACATGTGACAGAATTTATGACCTGACTAGGTACTTATTGAAAGTATTTTTTTTAATTAGTACTGGTGAGAAAAATACCTCTATCATGGCAAAAGAAGAACCAGTAAGAAATCCAGATATAGAAGAGAAGTTATTATTTTAGACACAAAATTTTACTAAAATTTTGTACAATTATTTATATGAAATAAAATAGAACCAACATGGTAGCAATCGTCTTATTCTCAGAGGTTACTTTTATTCATGTAGTTCTTAATATTATATTAACCCTTTTTATACAGTTTTTGTATATTAAATTATTTTAACTTGTTAGTTGTCAAACTATGAATATATCTGGGATTTTATTGTAAAAACGTTTACATCGCACCATAAATGAATAACTAATTCTATGAAGTCTAGTAACTGACATTACAAAGTTGTGTTTGTTCCTTGTGTACATGTTTAAGAAATTAATATCTTTGTTTTTATCAAAAGTATTGCATGCCTCATAACGCGAAGCATTTTTAAGTAGTGTTTTACTCTCGACAAGTCAAGGTCAAGCAATTTTGTGTTCTTTTCTTAAAATGGCTCTATCATAACAATATTGCACTTAAAGGATAATATGAGTAGTCGTATATCAAGAAAAAACTCTAACTAATCCATCTTATATTTTCTAAAATATAATTTTATATTCCTACTTTGAAAAAAACGGTTTGAAAAGAATTTACTTGGACGTCCGGATATTGATTCTGTATGTGGTCATGATAACCCCCGAAAAAAATTGGCGTATCGAAACCGAGTTTTTTTTTTATTAGCTTCAGAAATACATCATATGGTTCCCTATTTCATATCAATAGCCTAGTACGCGTAGTTTGTTAATAAAATTATTTAAATTTTTATACGTTTAATTGCTATTAAAAATTTAAAGGCACTTTGAAATAATTTTTCTAGCCCTTGATACAAAGGACAAATGTACCATACAGCCTATATCGATTTTATACTTTGTGTAGTCGATTTATTTTGGTAAACATTATAATTTTTTCCCAATAAAAGGTGACATTTAAAATACGTAAATAATATATAAAAGCTTTTAGAAAAATTTACTTCGCAAATATCCGCGTTATACAATAAAATGATGTGTCTTACCTAGTATGAAGATCACCTCCCGCCCTCCCTCAATTGCGTTCACTATCCCCGTCACCACTAATCCCAGCACCGCTACACCCAATTATCGTCAGTGGTGTGTCTTGCCCAGTGTAGTGGTGTTGGGAGTAGCGGTGCTGGGATTAGTGGTGACGGGGATAGTGAACGCAATTGAGGGAGGGCGGGAGGTGCTCTTCATACTAGGTAAGATACATCATTTTATTTTATAACGCGGATATTTGCGAAGTAAATTTTTCTAAAAGCTTTTGTATAATGGATTTCCGCAAAGTAACGCCTGATTCTATTAATTATAGTAAATAATATATTTTAAAATTCAGGAATACAATTTATTATTTCGATCAAAATTAAATGAAACACTCATGTGGCGTGCACTTTTGGATTTTCCAAGCTATTTACATATTACATTTTCATAGCAATATTGCATACAGTATTACATACAGTACAGACATTATTACATTTTCATAGCAATATTGCATATTTAAATTCCTTTATATTTATTTTCAAAATCTTTTTTTTAATATCGTAACTAGGAATTACTCTTAAACTGCCAAGGTGTTTAACAAACATAAATACACTGGACAAGCATCCATCCCTGACGTCACATCACCAACAAGACGTCAAAATTTTTAAAATTGTGATGAGTAGTAAATCAACAAGATTTGGGGTCATTGTGACTTTTTCATAGCATAATAAATAGTCGAGAAAGTTTCTTAGTTTTCAATATTTTAAACACAAGTTTCATATTACTGCAAAGGAGTGGAATAATTTGCCGGCGTCTATCTTTCCGTCCGAATACAATCTGGGCGTCTTCAAGTTTGTCACGCTAAGACAGTGCGATTTACCATCTAATGCTATATCATCACTTACAACCAGGTGGGACTGTGGTCTAGCACTGGCTTATAATAAGTAAATAAAATATTATTCAGGGATTTGAGAAATTCGTATACTACATTTATTCTACCTAGTGTTACATTTGGGTGTTCTATATTCGGAAAGGTGGCAAATTCGCATGCAAGATTTATTTTATCTTATGTTTAGTTGTGATTTCCATATTCAGGCACTTGACAAATTGGTTTGCTAAATTTTCTTATATGTTATGTTTTATTCATGATTTCTAATAAAAGCAATGTAATATTATGTTAAAGGATGTAGGTTTGAAGTGAAAGCCACGAATGCGAAATAATAACTGATTAATTTTAGGTAAATGAGCCAGTTATATAGTAGTTATAATAATAAGAACAGTTAAATGTAAGGTTACAAATTTACAATGTTTACCTTGGAATAGTTTCACGGTATATTCTTACTATAAACAATGACCATAAATGGTTAAATATAATGATTTCTTATATTTACGCGAACACTACACGCTCGTATAAAACTAATTTTACTTATTTTATATTCCCAAAGTTTCGAGTACTTTACAGCACCCATGGTCATGGGGGGGTACTGAGGACTTTTTAATCTGGAGGTAGCTGTGGTTAACTACGACGTTGGGATGTCGGGAATATAAAATAAGTTAATGAACGCGATAAAATCCGTAAAATTAGTTTTATTTAAAATGGTTAAATATTTTATGCTCATATTACTTTATTTCTTATGCACCCTACTGTACTTACACGACAGTAATAGTAGGAGCCGTATGGTAGCAGGGTAAGAGTACTTCTATACATGTGTCATTCATTCATTTCTAGTGACCGAATCATTCAAGTACTTATTTGTCACACGTACCGGGTCATTCGGATCGATCATTCAAAATTCAAATGGATCATTTCGGGCTTCAGTCCTCTGCGATCTGTGTAGTCCTAGACCAATACATGAGGTAACCATTAACCAAATGTCTCCTTTGTTCAATCAAACAGACCCCTCAGAACAATTATTTTAAATGTTATTTAGAAGAATTATACAACTAAAATTCAAAAAAAAATATTTTAATTAGTCTCGTCACAAAATTACGAGAATTAAGATTATACGAGAAATAAATTAAGAGAATTTACTTCAAATGACGACTTTCCGCTTCCGCTATAATGCTTTTACTTTTAGAACTACGTCGGCTTCGCAGATCGATGTATTACTTAGGAGCTTAGGCTAGCCTAAATAGCTAACAATCGCCTAAGTTGGTAACACTGGCGAATAGATGCACCCTAAACTAAAAACTTTTCATTCATATCATTCGGGATTCGGTCAGCATTCGACTTATTCACAATTCACACCAATCACGAGTTAAAAAGTTCCGTCAATTGTTTATGACTGGTCGTACCGGAATACTCAAAAACAGAAGAATGAATCATCAATACTTTTAAGTGCCCGGTTCAAATAACGAATCATCAACGACTGACACATGCCTAAGCACTTCGTCTCGTGAGTTTCGTGGTTTGCGACAGTGAGAAATGCTAAAAAAATCTAATGGCTTTCGATAGATTGCGAAAAAAACATCTAATTTACCTCAGACGTAAAATTTCCGACCGGTAACGTGGTTCGTCGTCGAAGGTGCGACACGTCTGGTACTGCCATCTTCAATCCTGTCTATATGGTACTGATGATCTGCAAGCCAAGCGTGGCGATTAAGTTAAATTTTACGGGCCGATAATCATGATGAAGAAGAGTTAGTAAAATACACTTGAATAGTTTTTGCCGTATAGTGGCGGTGTAAGAATATCCAGTACCCCAATATCGTCCCGTGGGTGTCGTAAGAGGCGACAGAGGGAAATTTAAACAGGTGATCAGCAGCAGCATGTTCCTGATCACAACTCAAAATAATAAAAAAACTGCGGTTGCCGACCCGCTTGCCAATCGTGTCAACTATGGAAAAATCCCCCCTATGAGGCAATCTATGGGGGACGCCTATGTACAGCAGTAGGCTGTTGTAGGCTATAATAGACAGAGTAGTTTTCGTTTAAACTCTCTATTAGTTTCGTATAAGTAAACAACCAATACAGTAAACCTTTTAAAATATTCTTAGGTCCTTGCAAACAAACAATTATTGAGTTTGCTTATTTTTATACAAAATTAGTTTTCACTTTTCTAAGCAAACATATAAAATGGTAATGGTAATGGTATACGTGGTAGAGCCATGCTGCAGCTATATTAGTAGTATAATTGTAGCACGAATGGGTCGGCTCGATCGTGGAAGGACCACGCTCTCACAGAATACCAGCGTAAAATGGCAACATGACACTGCTGTATTTCGTATGGTGAGTGTAGAAAACCGGAGACCCATTTTACTGAAAAAGAGGCATTCCATCTTAGGCCTCACGGATGACAATAATTTTTTTCCTACGTTCAGGTTTCCAAGCCATATTTTTCTGTGAATGGTTAGAGACACACTGAACCTAAACGTTAAGTTGGAGAGGTCTCGTCTAATGAAGTCAACGCTCCGTCCCCCTCGTGCTTTGTTCCAAAGTCCCGAAACCTTTCAGCTCGAGTTACAAAACCGTTTTCAGTGCCTAGAAGACTGCAATGAAGTGGACGATATGAATGACAAGCTCGTGGAAACTGTCCATGCGGTCGGAGCTAAGTTCTACAAGACCCGCCGCAGAAGAACACAAAAACTCTCCGATCACACTCTTAATCTCATGGCTGTTAGAAGGGAGATGAAGCTACATTCTTCAACAGACTTGACAGCATACAGGCATCTGAAAAGACAGATCTCCAAATGCATGCGGCGCGACTTACGCAACTTCAATACAGCTCGTATTGAAGAAGCGATCGAGCGGAACCAAGGCTCCAAAATCTTTGCCAGAGATCTGTCTGCCAGAAAGAGCCAACTGTCAAAGCTGAAGACAGAGTGTGGCAGCATCGTTTCCGGGACACCTGAGATTTTGAGTGAGATTGAGAGGTTCTATGGGCAATTAAACACGTCATCGTTGGAGCCACACGCAAGTGTGAGTAACGATCCAAGAGCGAGTCTCATCCGACATTATTCCGATGATATCCCGGACGTCAGTCTGAGCGAGATTAGAATGGCTCTCCAGCACCTTAAAAATGGTAAGGCCCCAGGCGAGGATGGAATTACAGCGGAGCTTCTGAAAGCGGGTGGAAAACCGGTACTTGAAGTCCTTCAGAAGCTCTTTAATTCTGTCCTCTATGGTGGCATTACACCGGAGGCGTGGAGCAGAAGTGCGGTGGTCTTGTTCTTCAAGAAAGGTGACAGCGCTCTCTTGAAGAACTACAGACCGATTTCCCTTCTGAGCCGCATCTACGTGCTGTTTTCGAGAGTCATTACGAATCGTCTCGCGCGCAGACTTGACGACTTCCAGCCTCCCGAACAAGCCGGTTTTTGAAAGGGATTTAGCACCATAGACCACATACATACCCTTCGGCATATTGTACAGAAGTCCGAAGAGTACAATTTGCCACTATGTCTGGCGAATGTGGACTATGAGAAAGCCTTTGATTCCGTCGAAATTTGGGCGGTGCTGCAGTCCCTTCAGCGGTGCCAAGTTGACTGTCGGTATATCGAAGTATTGAAGTGCTTGTACAGTAGGGCTACGATGGCTATCCGAGTACAGAACCAGAGTACGAAACCTATCCAATTGCAGAGAGGTGTAAGACAGGGTGACGTCATATCCCCGAAACTCTTCACCGCTGCATTGGAAGACGTTTTCAAGCTTCTGGACTGGAAAGGATACGGTATCAACATCAATGGCGAGTACATCACTCACCTTCGATTTGCCGAAGTCCTTATGGCAGAATCGCTGGAGGACCTAAGCACTATGCTCAATGACCTCAATAGTGTTTCCCAACGGATAGGTCTTAAGATGAACATGGACAAAACAAAGATCATGTTTAATGTCCATGTCACACCTATGCCGGTAGTTGTTGGGAACACTAAGCTCGAAGTTGTTGACGAGTATGTTTACCTGGGATAAATAGTCCGACTAGGTAAGTCCAACTTCGAACGAGAGGTCAATCGACGGATTCAACTCGGCTGGGCAGCGTTCGGGAAGCTACGACACATCTTCTCGTCAGACATACCTCAAAACCTTAAAACGAAATTGTACAACCAGTGCGTGTTGCCAGTGATGACTTACGGAACTGAGACGTGGTCCTTCACTGCTGTCCGTATGAGAAAGCTCAAGGTCGCTCAGCGAGCTATGGAGAGGGCTATGCTCGGAGTTTCTCTGCGTGATAAACTTAGGAATGAGGATATCCGCAGTAGAACCAGAGTAACCGACATAGCCCAACGGATTAGTAAGCTGAAGTGGCAGTGGGCCGGCCATATAGCTCGAAGAACCGACAACCGATGGGGAAGAAAGGTTCTCGAGTGGCGGCCTCGTACCGGTAGGCGAAGTGTAGGGCATCCCCTCACGAGATGGAGTGATGACCTGGTAAGACATGCAGGAAGTCGATGGATGTAGGTGGCTCAGGACCGTGCTTTGTGGCATTCTTTGGGGGAGGCCTATGTTCAGCAGTGGACTTGTGAAGGGCTGTAATGATGATGATGATGATGATGTGGGCATGTAGAAATTAAAACTGCAATAAACAATTTCATTTTTGCAGGCAAGTATCGAACTTGGTTTGCTATAACGGGTTTTAATACAAGTGACCAAGCATAGGGATCAACAGTGTTTATCAAAGAATAATGTTCAAAATTAAAATCTCTCTTTATTACCGATAAATGAAATAGTATAGTCAAAGCTACTTTAATGTTTCGCTTAAACTTCTTTTATGTAAGAGCTTTGACTTCCGCTTGAAATCACTGCTTGAATCACTTCAAAAATTGTGGTTGACTTTGGCAAACATGAGTTTAACGCGGCACCAGTCAAACGATAATTTAAAAATTAAAAGAAGCTTTACAAGTCCTTGAACCGATTTTAAGAGAAGTGTTTGTAAGTGTTCTTAGGCATTTTTTAGAATAGAAAATGAAATGAAACAATTAGAAGAAAATTATATTTAAATATTATATTAGGTTAATATATTAACCGTGTGTGTCCGTGTGTGGTTTAATATTATAACCGTGATAGCTAAAAGTATAAGCTCCCGCCTTAAATTTCATACTAAATTAGCACACACTTCGAATCCCGCCTGTTCTAACGAAATTGTTAATGGCTACTTTAAGTAGATATAAAATTATTTGTTGCACATTTTTGTACAAAGACGGACTTCATGCCATAATGGATGTATTTTTTCCAACTAACCTTTGGTTTTTTTTAAATCTTTATTTTAATCTACAATATTAAAAACTATAATAATAATAATAAATAAATTAAATTAATTCTATTGGAATGGAGCTGGGGACGGTTAAGTGTGCGATCCTCCATGTCGAAAGGGGAAGGGTTGCTAACTCTGAGGGCATGGACTTATCTATCAGCATAAGGACCCTTTCCGGGGCTGAAACATACCGATTCCTGGGTATGTCACAGAACATCGGTGTCGATGAGGCGGGTATGAAGCAGTCAGTTTGCGATGTGTTTTGTGCACGCTTGACAAAAATGCTTAACAGTCTTTTGTCGGGCGTTAATAAGACACACGTTTATAACAGCTGGATCATGCCTGTTCTCATGTATACCTTTGGCATACTCAGGTGGACTCAGACCGAACTGAACGCTCTGGACAGAAAAGTCCGCACTATAATGACGTCCCACAGAGTGCATCATCCGAAATCGTCGGTAATGAGGCTGTACTTGCCGCGGAAGCATGGTGGGCGCAGCTTTTTAAGCGCGCTTACCATGCATAATCGCGAAGTGTGCAGCCTCCGTAATTATTTTCTGTCGAGAGCGGATGATCCATTCTATAGGGACGTTATTTTTTGTGATAAAGGACTTACCCCTCTATCCTTAACCAACGAGCAATGGCAAGACCCAGCAGTACAGAGCATTTTCGACCGGGAGACCGTATGGAAGGAGAAGGAGCTCCACGGGAGGTTCTACAAGGCTCTACATGAGCCTTTCGTAGATACAGTTGCCTCCCTCCACTGGCTACGTTTTGGTGACCTCTTCGGGGAAACCGAGGGTTTTGTCTGTGCAATACAGGATCAGGTTATTAAGACCAACAACTATCGGAGATACATCCTAAGGGATGGCACCGTCGACATTTGTCGAGCTTGTCGCCATCCCGGTGAGTCACTTAGGCATGTCATCTCCGGTTGTTCGGCGCTTTCTAACTCTGAGTACTTGCATAGGCACAACCTAGTAGCCAGGATTCTACACCAGGAGCTCGCTCTGAAATACGGTCTCGTGGATCGGAAACTGCCTTATTATAAGTACATGCCGGAAACCGTGCTTTAAAATGACCGCGCCAGGCTCTACTGGGACCGGGCCATCATCACAGACAGGACTATTCTTGCGAATAAGCCTGATATTGTGCTGATGGACCGGGCACAGTCAAGGATATTTTTGGTCGATATTACCATTCCGTATGACGAGAACCTCGTGAAAGCCGAAACAGATAAGCGAACAAAATATCTGGACCTGGCTCACGAGGTGACCGACATGTGGGGTGGACTGCCGGTCGAAATTATACCTGTAGTCGTTTCTGCGAACGGGTTAATCCCAGTCAGCCTCTCGGGTCATCTGAGGCGACTGGGACTCCGTGACGGACCGCTCCAAGCTCAAATGCAGAAGGCGGTGCTCCTCGATACCGCCCGCATCGTCCGCCGGTTTCTTTCCCTTTCCCCCTAACCCTCGGCCGTTTGGTCTCCCCTGCCGAGGGCTTCCATCTGGTTGGGTTTTTATTTATTTATGTATTTTTATGCATTTATTTTATTTTGTTGATATTTATGTATGTTTATCATTTTCATTTACAATTATATATTTATACAGCCCAACCAGATGAGTAAACTATATAGATGCCCCAAATAATAAATAATAATAATCATTTATTTAAATAAAAGTACAATAATAAAGTGAAGACTCTGATCCCCAAACTAGACAAGTCTGTATCTTAGGGATCAGAAAGAACTATGATAATAAAAATAAAAATAATAAAACTAGAAACTAAATTATCATATAGTCCTACTCCCCGCGGTATCGTGCCAAGAAAGTTGGCTGCGTTTCCCCGCTGAATGGCTATACTTAGCCTTTGAGCGAGGAAAGAACCAGCCCTCTTATCACCAGCAGCAACGACCAGCCGCGGATGGAGTTCCTTTGGTAGTAGTCTACCTTTGGTAGTGTTGCCAGAGCTACGGGTAGCAATAATACGAGCAATTTATTTATATTATTAAACAAATAGCATTATACTGAAGTGTTTGACTTCGACTCGATCGGGGAAGAACCACGCTCTCACAGAATACCAGCGTAAAACAGTAGCTTAACACTGATGTGTTTCGTATGGTGAGTGTAGAGAACGTGAGACCCTTTTTTGGTGGAAAAGAGGCATTCCATCTTAGTCCTCACGGTGACAACGCATCTGCATTTTGATTCTTTATTGAGGATAGATTTAGATGTCTATGGGTCACAGCAACCACTTAACATCAGGTGGACTGTGTGCTCTTTTGTCACCCTTTCCTATAAAAGAAAGCTTTTAAGTAATTATAAATTTCGGTCCTATCTACACAGAATAAGGTTACTTGAAATTTAGCAGTTTGGATTACATTTTAATCTTATTAATTACAGGATCCCAAGTAATTACTCAGCTGCCTTTTCTATTAAAATAGGAAATAACAAACTTGGTAGGACTCTATGTTCTTTTGCAAGGCTTTGTAGTCTACCATATCTGATATAGTGGCAGAGGCCGTCTAGTATATTATGATCACAGACTTCCCGGAGGTGTTTCACGTCAGTTATATGTTTTTTACCTTTATATGTCAATTATATGGTTTTATAGGTATTTGCATAGAAGATTTTTTATAATATATTTTTTAATTATTAATAATATTATTCCTAAGAATTTTCCTTTCTATTACCTAAAAAAATTAAAAATATTTCGGGAACGTAAGGTCTATCAAGAATTAGAATCCTAAATAAAATTAAAATCTACAAACCCTTAAACTTATTATACACTCATGCACATTTAGAGGAACACAAAAAAAAAGGTTTAATTTCTCCTGTAGCAATTATTATCGTGCGTAATGGCCACAAACATTAGTAAATGCTATTAAAAAAATAAAGTTTTAGAGAGGATTCTTTTAATTTCATTTGTTTTAATGTAATTATGCGTAATATTGCGTTCTTTCATACTGCGAAAAAATTTGTCAACTTTTGAATTTAGGTTTTGTTTAAATTTTTGCCTTGAAGTGTGAATCGTTATTGCAAATATACTGAGAATGGCAGATCTAAAGGCAAATAAAGTTGCTAGAACTGTTACTTTAATTTAAAGAGATTTAAGTAGTAGATATTTAAATCTCTTTGCTTTAATTTGCTGTAAATAACATAAAAGATGTGCCCAAACATTACGACTATAAAAATCTATAGTACACTGAGTTCTTAAGAGATATTGACAGATTGAACAGTATACGATACACGCAGGGCAGGGACGTAAACGGAAAACTGTGGCCAGAGATGATCGGAACCTTAATTTTTTTTTGAGGTAAAAATGAAGCTCACGAAGTTCGAAGGGTTACAATAAGCACAAAAATTGTGAGAAAAATAGTGACATCGTACGGAATAAATTCACACTTGCCTGACAAAAGCCCCCTTCTTGACACATGCCATCGAGTAGCTCGAGTTAATTTTGCTCGCATTCACGAAAATTGGAATAGAATTAAGTTCTATTTACAGATAAGTCTAGATTTTCCTAAAACCAGATGATGGAAGTATTCAAGTGTGGAGACACCCGGCAGAGAGGTACGTTCAGTGCAACATCATTGGAAAATAGGCATATGGTGGAGGGTCATCCATACAAATATCTCCCCGTAGGGAACTCCGCGTTATTGAGAATAGGTCACTAACAGCGGCACGATATGTAACTTACAGACATTGCAGTGGCATTTGCCCCTTTTGTAGGAGATAATAGAGAAGATTAATAAGTTTATATTGTAGCTAAAATTACAGAATAAGCGTATTGAACAAGTGAGAGAGCCTAGAAACCTAGGGGTGCTAATAGAATGCAAAATTAAAATAACATAATCATGCCCTAGAAGTTGTCGAAAATCGTTATTTTAGGCTAAAAAAATTATGCCAAATACGTGAGTAGAGTAATTCCTTCTAAGCTTAATTACGCTGATGCAGTTATTGGTGAGTGTCTCCTTTCTCAAACAAAGAAAATAATACAAAGGGTGCAAAACGCTTGTTCACGTTTTTGTTTTAACATACCGATGAGAGCGCACGTAACTCCTTATCTCAATAATAGCGATTTAATGAATATGCAGTGTCGACATTCCCTTCATGTTATTGTTTGCTATTATAATTACATACACACCACAGTATCTCTATTATAACAAATTACACTTTCTACAGCGACAAGTTAGAAATGAAACTCGTTTAGAATATCCAAGAAACAGTTACAGCTGCATTTCATGATACTTTCGTTATTCTGCCACGAAATGCTGGAAAAACATACTACCACACCGATTAGAACCAAAAACCCTCTCAGAAATGAGATGAGGCCTGTGCCCAGCATTGGGACGTATATAGGCTGTAACTTTTGATTATTTAATATTTCAACATGTATTATTTACAAACGTGAATTCGTACAGACAGACTTACATTATACATGGTACATGCAATTATCGCTCTTTTATTTTCCATCAGAAAGTTTTTTATTGAAAACTAAATAGTTTTGCTGTCATATATTAACAAAAATCCTATTTATGAGAAAATTATTAAAATTTACGCACGCCATACAATATTCACTAATTCAAGTTAAATTAAAACATTATTACTTACAATATTCTATCTGAACCTTGGAAATCCTTACAACTTTTATTAAAAATCATCGAGAACTTTTTGTTACAAACACAATTTGTATGATTTATTTCTTCCAACACCAAAGTTTTCTGTGGGATGTCGGCACGTCGCCGTAAAAAAAATTAACGGATCGGAATAGAACCGTATTAAGGTTTTATTCATAACGTAATGATTACAATGTTTTTGTCCATAGAGCACGTTTTAACCGTTTACTCTTTTATTATATTTACGATAGCAAAATTCTTAAACATATTTGTGAAAAAATAATAATGAATGACAATGCTATTCGTATTATTTTAGGCAATAAGGGTTAATAAACGAGCACACAGTCTACCTGATGGTAATATGATCTCATGGGCTTATTTGCATGCCATTAAGACATCAATAACCATTTAAAAAATATATTATTTGTCTGTCTGTCTGTGCGGGATAATTTTCGGAAGGGCTGAACCGATCGTAATGAAACTTTACAAATAGAGATCAATGTCAGGAGGCATCTAGGCTGTATTTTATCCCAAAAACATGCAAAAAATTTTCCGATATTAACGAAAAAAATGATAAAATAAATGATCTTTGATTATCTTAAATCTAAATATAGCTACATTGTGGTAATATGGCTATTTTTAAATTTAAGTTAGATAGACTACATTAACAATTTCTTGTTCTATTGTAAATTTAAACAATGACTCACCTTTTAAAATATTAAATATTTCATAAAAAGTTGTTGATTTACAATAATAAAGTAACTTCTTTAGTCTCATATGTACGTTAACCAACTTGCCTTAGATACAAGTTTGAGATTCCTCTCACAAGTTTTAATGTTTGTTTTACGACATCGTTTGACTGACTTTTATTTTCATTTATTCTTACTAAAGTCGTTAGGAAGGAAGTTTCAAACGATCAAACGGGAACCCTTTAGAAAAGTTTACTAAAAACAGTTAACGTAATATGTAAAATTTATACATATTTGAAATTACAGTTCCACCCCGCGTCAATCTTTGTACATACGTACTTTGTACATATTATGTATAGGTATATTCGCGCTAATCCTTGAAACGAATGCAGGGATTTTCAGTCGGTTTCTACCAATAGACAAACTGATTTACGAGGAAAGTTAAGGTATATACTGATGAATCTTTTTTGCAAATTAGCTAATGTAAAGTATGTGCCGATTTAATTGAAAAAAAAAATAACGTGCTTCCTGAAGGATTTCTTAGCATGCGCTGCGTAAATTGCTAAAACAATGTAAAACTAATGTAAAGACGAATCGTTCTTCGAAAGATTTTTAAAGAAGAGTCTAATGATATTAACTTCCTATAACTATTCATATTTTAAATGTATTGAATAATTTTAAAGTCGTCAGACATTTTATCGTTTTGCAATTTTCTATCAATTATTTATTTTGCTTATGGATGCAATACGAATAGGTCAGCTTGACCGAGATTGGTTCACGCTCTCGCACAACACCATCGTGAAATATCACCATAATCTTTTTCTTACTAGTAACAATAACCATTTACCATCACATAAACATGCCTGCATGTCACCCTTATTCTATATAAAATAAAAAAAAACCTTTTCGACCAGAAGTTTGTAGGACCTAGCACTTGTAAAAACTAACAAATCTTTTTTGTACTCAAAAAATTATCCCACTCGGCCCAACTGAGACAATTTACTCGAACTTGACAGGCCTTGCTGGTGATAGCCGAGCGTTCAAGTAGTTAATATCAGCGAAATAGAGATACGACGTGGCTCACGTGCGAATCTAAGAGCGCTATCCACCACTGGTTATCCGGATACTTGGCTCGAACCTTGCAAACCTGGGGCGGGTCGCTAGCGTTATATTATAATGGCGTGAAGAGCTGTAGATGTCTTCAGTAAATCAGTTATGAACCGGAAGGTGACTGCTGAGCGGAATCAGGAGAGGACAAGCTACGTTTTCAAGGCGTTCGTCAAAGCCCTCCACTGTTGTGAGGGTTGTTCCCCTACAAGAAACGGTGCCTCTAGGGTTGAGGGCGTTCAGAGTAGCGGTCCCAAACACATAATAATGTAACTCCTAGGAGGACGATGATTCGAAATTGGTCTCGATACATCGTTATAACACTGCGAGGTCGCTGGGGTTCGCAAGTACGTGTTTCCAAAAAATGAAAGCGTTGCGTTCCAAATGGAGATTCCGACATATCTCCTTTACTGATAAGGACCACTGTAGAGTTTTAGACGATAAAATAATTTTCAGTATCACCTTTCCTTTAACTCTGTAGCGGAAGGTGTCCATAAGGATTTTCCTACGTTAAAAAAAATGTTACAAAATATCTGTGAGATTACGATAACACGGTAATATGGTTTCTTTTAACGGCGTTACGTCCCAAAGATCCGCTGCAGGCTTTCCTTTAAAGGAATATCGAAACAGGAAAGAATTCGCTACTTCAATAGCGGTTGGTGAACTTTATGCTCTTACAATATTTTTTTGTTTATTGTCCTCTTTCAAAAACGAATGACGCTATAAGTATGAATATATTTTACTTTTTGAAAAGTAACAATGTCTTCTGAATTTGGTAGTATATGTGATCGGCCTATTTTTAGGATCTTGGAATTATTCGTTTTCACTTGAAGATCACTTTATTCACAAAATAACACCGTTGATTGGTTATTTATTTGTACTGAATCACTATATTTATTCTCATCACAACAATTTTTTCTGCGCATTTGAAACTAAAAACAACTCAATTTGAAAATTAGTTTAAAAAGGATCCAAATATTTTGAAGCTTGTTACAAAATTAGGGAATTTGTTGTAGAAAATAATTATGTATGAAGAATAGGCATTAACTTTTGATTTATTGCTGTGGGCTAGCAGCATAAGAGGACTCTCATTATCCCATCACCCAAAGCAACTATGATTATATCCCATAACATGGTGGCATTTTATATACATTTAATTTAGTTATGTACATGGGGGGGGGGGGGGCAAAAATCCAGACAAAGTTGCGAAGCCGACCAAGCGTGGCCTTTTTGGTAAATTTTATTTCCTTCAATTGGAGAGTCCTACTGAGAGGGTTGTTAAGTTCCACTGTATATCGTAAAGTTTTTCATTACTCAGTCAATAAAATTAAGGAGAATCAGCTGTATAATGTAAGCGGATTTCGATCATGTTATCAAATATATTTGATAGCTTCTGCTCGAGCCCCGCCCGCTCGGAAGGAGGGAACTTTGGAATACTTTTTCTCTAATTATTTTTCAAGATCTGTGTGCCAAATTCTTTAAAGGTTACGCGTGGTGAATAACAATTTACAATATTGGTACAGATTTCTTGGCCACGCATACTTCTTTAAGATGTTTTTTTAATAGCCAAGTACGTTATAAATTAGCACTTTAATTCACATTCAATAATAATTCTCGATGTGCTGGACCTTGTGCTATTTTATACGAATATGGATGTCACAACATGTAACGCAAGAACTCTGCTACTGAGCTATTACAGCTTATTATTTCAATTAGAAAGGTTATTCACATTAATATTTATAAAAATAACTTCATTATATAATGGCACGCTTTTTTTTCTATTTCGGACGACGGGTACATTAAAAACTGAGCTGAAATAAAGGTCCATGTATGTGACCGTGCAGTGGCAGTGTAAGAATATCCAGTACAGTACCTAATATCGTCGCGTGGTAGTCGTAAGAGGTTTATACGTGGTACAGCCATGCTGCAGCTATATTAGTTGTATATAGTTATAGCACGAATGAGTCGGCTCGATCGGGGAAGGACCACGCTCTCACGGAATATCAGCGTAAAATTGCAGCTTTGCCTTTTAACTGTTAGAAAGACTGCTGGTTATCTTAGTCTACAGGGATGAACGCTGCTGCATCTTTATTAATTATCGATGTTTTATGTAGCCTTATAAGCCACAGAATCCACTGGCACACGGTCTCCCTCACTTCTATTAAAAAAAAATATCTGTCATAAACTAGGCTTCCCGGAATGAGGGTGCCACTTGAGAACCATTCTTCCGTAACAAGGTTGCCGGTTCGCCTTGGTTTTCCGCTTCAATCGCGCGCTATAATAATGCCGCGTAAAAAGTTATAAAATTATGCTATTTCAAATTTTCATACTACATAACATGAACGCAGAACGATAAAAAGTTATTTACTTTCGTTGATGGAGCATTTTACTTTCTTAACGGTAACTTGGTCCACAAAATAAGAACTTAATTTTATGTTATAAGCCGTTTCTCTTCCTGAAATTTTTGAACTTTTCTATTCTACTTGCAATCAAATTTAAGTATTTGGTAAATATTCCAAAAGATTTAGACCATTGGCTCTTATAAACAATACTAGCTTTAGAATTAAAAAAACCTGCAGATTTATAAAGTGATTGAATAATTGAAAAACTACTTTAAGCTCAGATTTTTGTTTTTATCGGGAAACTGTGTGTGATATATTTTATTGACTAAACGTGGTTCAAGTAGCTCGCTGCTATTTGGGTTACAAAAGTAAAGCGATGTGCGATATAGAAAATTGTTTACTGAATTTTCTAGAAACTATGAATTTCACTTTAAACAAGAGTCGAAATACTGATGTAAATTGTGTATGGGACATAGGATCTATGCTTGATGTGATAACTAACAATAGATTTAGAGGCAGCGTAGAATGCAGTATCAGTGACAAGAAGACAATCACAATTTATACGTTGTAGCACGAATGGGTCGGCTCCACCGGGGAAGTACCACGCTCTCACAGAATACCAGCGTAAAATAGCAGCTTAACGCTGCTGTGTTTCGTATTGTGAGTGTAGAGAACCAGAGACCCTTTTTACTGGAAACGAGGCATTCCATCTTAGTCCTCACGGGTGACAACGCATCTGCATTTTGATTCATAATCGAAGATAGATGTAGGTGTCTATGGGCCACAGCAACCACTTGCCATCAGGTGGACTGTGTGCTCGTTTGTCACCCTTATCCTATAAAAAAAAAAACAAAATTCAAACACGACTAGAACAAAACCAACCATGTACGTATTCGCACAAAAACTGACCCGATTATGGTTGAAGCCAAGTCCCCGAGATGTAGTAGCCAACTTAAAATAACATAAATACCGCAGTAATTTCTTAATGGACGCTGGTCAATACCTGTTACAGGAATTATATTTATATTTATTTATTATATTTATACATGGAATATTTAATATTGTAAGTAAAGAAAAAAGCTCTTTACTCTATTGCGGGAATTCAGATTCACGATGCTGTGTAAATAACTACCTTAATGTATGGCAGTTAAAGTTGGGTGTGTCAGAAGAAGCATTAAGGTAAAATTAATGCTGTAGAAATGCGGTCATTAAGAAGTGGCTTAGAACTAACTCTAAATCAATCTCTCAAGAAAAGTGTTGTTTACAAGAAGATGTTGTGAATAGGATTAAGAAAGGAACACTTCGGTGGTTTGGACATGTAATGAGGAAAGATTGACAAAGCAACTTTATGCTGAAGAAGTGAATTCCAGAGTCTGCAAGGGACACCCGAGATGGAAACTTATTAAATACAATAGTTATATTATAAATGCGATATTTTTAAAAAGGGACCATGTTAAGAATACCCTTATCAGACGGGCATATACATGCATAATATGGCATATGGATGTAAAAGAAGCGGGAGAGATGTGCCAGGGTTATACTCAATGAAAGTTTATAGTCCAAAGAGTATTACTATAATCTCTACCATCCCTTCTAAGTCACAGGCTTGAAAGATTATGTCATTATGCTCTTTATATATGCCATATATGTTAAATAAAGAACATGCACGTACTAGGAAGTTTGCTGAGTAATATGAAAAATAAATGCGTAAAACACAAATTTTATTTCATTAAAAATATAGGTATATAGAAATAAACGTTAATAAATGAGAACAAGTCCGGTTAGTCTCAATCTTAGAACCTGTTATCAGTGAATTGTATCTGTTTTGAGATACGGGAATATTTTCCTCCTGAATTTTATAAAAGCAGAAAAGTTTTGTGAAATTGGAATATGGCCAAGTAACGGCTAAGGCGACAACAAAACATTTTACAACTTTTGTAATAAATTCTCTATTGAAGTAGAGACCACTCTAAAAGTTGACACTGATAGAATTTCTTTTTATCAAAAGGAGCAGTCGTTTAAATTTAAATAAAGAATTGTTTTTTTGTAAAAGAATATCTAATATTCTACAACTCACATTCATGTACGTTAAAATTATATATTTCTTATAATAAGTATATCCTCTTCAGAGCTTTCGGACACGGTGGTAATTCTCAACGGAAACTAGCCACCTGCGCAGGACATAATCATAGTGTACAAGTGTGTGCGCAAGCACAGGTGCACTCTCTATCAGCGTTGCCAACATGTGGGAAATTCCCCAAATTGCGGGGAATTTAAAGTTGGTTGGGGATTTTTTGGGGATAGGTATTATGCGGGGAAAAAGGGGTTTGAAAATCGACAGCCCGGATCTAATCAGAACCTTTTTTCAAGAAATCTAAATAATTAACTTGACATTTTTGTTAGGCTACTTATGAATATCGAAATACTTCCTTTTTTTAATTATCTTCAGTGCACCACATTTAATTTTCAGATTTATTTCGGCAATTTTTGTGTATTATTTACTGCTTTTCATTTCTTTATTTTTTAATTTTTAAGCAGAGAACCGCATGCATATACATAAATGCAGGTACTGTGGTACTTTTTAATGGCAACAAGGGAAGGAATTAAAATTACTCCATGGAGTGAAATGCTTGTTACAAAAATATGGAAAGTGAGAAAAAAATTGGCAAAAAAGAAAAACTAAATAATTGAAAATTGTTTCATCTTTTTAAATAAAATTGAGGGGAATTTGTGTGGAATCTGTTGAAGTTTTGTCCTTAAATTGAGCACTTTGACATGGATTTTCGGGGAATTTGACAAATTGGTGTTGGCAACGCTGCTCTCTAGTCCTTCATTCTTAGTCCGATGGGACGGCAATCCGGTACGATGGGAGAGCCATCAGGCGCAGGACCAACGGCTTTACCTATTTTCCGAGGCACGGAGTTCAAACTCCGCCAATTACTTGACTCCGGACTGCAACTGAAACTTTCTTGACAATAAAATCCCATTAACTGATTTTCATCTGACCTGGGATTTGAACCTGTCACCACATGATCAGTAGTCGTACTTACGACCACTAGACAAACGAGGTAGTCAAGTGTGTCTTATAAATACGGTTTAACGGAAATTTCACGATTACAAAGAATAAAAGCGTATAAGTTATATCAAATTGCATTTTATATTTTCTGTTAAATTATTTTTAACTTCATTTTTAGCATTGATAGTTGGTTCTGCAGCATTCATTAATTTGGATAACACCAGTGCTTGAAATATTTTTATCGCGTTATTTATTAATTTTATTTCGTGGTTATATAAAATTATATTTTCTGAAAAGTTAAGCATTTTCATTCTTAAAATTGTACCAAGCAAGTTGACTGTAAAGTATCATCATCATTACAGCCCTTAACAAGTACACTGCTGAACATAGGCCTCCCCCAAGGAATGCCACAAAGCACGGTCCTGAGCCACCTGCATCCAACGACTTCTTGCATGTCTTACCAGGTCATTACTCCATCTAGGCAAGCTCGACATGGGATTCTTTAAACGGAAGTTTATCGACCAAATTGGCGATATATTGAAAATGGGCCAAGTTAAGAGTACCTTGACCGATAAGCTCTTATGTGTAGAAATATATGGATGTGAAAAAAGCGAGAGAGGTGTGTCAAGAAATGGAAGTCTGTAGTCTCTGCTCTGAGTGGAAGTTTGTATGTATTTTATACGTGGTAGAGCCATGCTGCAGCTATATTATTAGTGTACTCGTAGTTGTAGTACGAATGGGTCAGCTCGTCCGGGGAAGGACCACGCTCTCACAGAATTCCAGTGTATAATAGCAGTATAACACTGCTGTGTTTCGTATGGTGAATGTAGAGGACCGGAGATCCTTTTTACTGGAAACGAGGCATTCCATCTTAGTCGTCACGGGTGACAACGCATCTGCGTTTTGATTCAGGTGGACTGTGTGCTCGTTTGTCACCCTATCCTATAAAAAATGTATGTATGTAGTGTATATGTATCAAAAAACGCACGGATCTAAGAAAAAAATGAACTTGTGTCTTTTTTTAAAGCCAGCTAAAAACTCTAAGAAATTGTAGGGTTTTGCGGAATTAAAAGTTGTAGTAACATAATATTTTGGAAATGAAATGTTTTGTATTTATTATTAATAAATATAGATAGAATCTAAAATTCTCTACGTTAAATGCATTGCATTTTCTTTCGTAAATCTAACAACATGAGATACCATTAATGGTAGTAAACCGTTTGATAACAATAAGTGAATATTCTTGCTAAGAGTCTGGTTTTTGGATAAAATAATGTTTAACAATTCATTATTAATCAGCCTGCCTAGCGTAATTACGCAATAATTCTCTTGGTAATGGGGAAAAGGCCCATGTCCGGCAGAGGACTTTAATGGGCCAATGAAGAATAAATTAAGAAAGCCGCATTAAAACAGAAAATTCAGATAATACATTAATAAAAATGTAAACAAGTTTAAATTATTTATTAATTAACAAGACCATTTTTTACGTGGTAGAGCCATACTGCAGGTATATTAATAGTATAGTTGTAGCACGAATGGGTCGGCTCGACCGGGGAAGGACCACGCTCTCACGGAATACCAGCGTAAAATAGCAGCTTGATGCTGCTGTGTTTCGTATGGTGAGTGTAGAGAACCGGAGACCCATTTTACTGGAAAAAGAGGCATTCTATCTTAGTCCTCAGGGCTGACAACGCATCTGCAACGCATTTTAATTCGCAAACGAGGATAGATGTAGATGTCTATGGGCCACAGCAACCACTTACCATCAGGTGGACTGTGTGCTCGTTAGTCACCCTTATTCTTTAAAAAAAAACCCTTTCGCAGATTTACGCTAACACTACACATTTAAATAAAACTAGTTATAAGGATTTTATCGCGTATATTAACTTATTTTATATTCCCGATGTTTCGAGTACTTTACAGCACCCATGGTCACAGGGATGCTACCATCTGTTTGGGATCCTATAATTAATAATATTAAATCCCATTCATACTGCATAGATCGGAACAAAAATTAAAATTAATAATTTTTAATCTGGAGATAGCCGAGGACTATGTGAACTATGACATTGGTACGTCATACAACTCAGTCCCCCCTGTGACCGTGGGTACTGTAAAGTACTCGAAACGTCGGGAATATTAAATAAGTGAATATACGTGATAAAATCCGTAAAACTAGTTTTATTTAAAACACCTTTCGCATTATAGACAGACACAAAAGTTAATCTTATTTGCCTTAATAATTTTTACAGTAAGCCTCATCTTAGCAAAGATTTTAAAACTGTGCTATGATTCTTAGTCAACAAGTTAGGTGGGGTAAATGTATCTCATATTTGCCAAAAATTCATCTTATTAAAAAAATATGTCCTTAATGCCATATAGATTTACAGTATCATTTTCCATTAGTCTGCGAGTGCAGATAACTTATGTAGTAATGTAACTTGTTTCGCGGAAATCTTATCACGAATACTAGAACGTATGATAAAAAATTGACTTCAATAAAAACTTAAAGTCGATTTTAAAAAACTAAAAATAATGAAGTTATATCACTTTCTGATATCGGCGCTAAGATCTAATGTATAGCATTAATGCGCTGACATCGGAATGTGAAAATATGTTATTCTTTTGCCTGACGATGTTTACCCGACTGTACCAAAAAGAGGATAATGTTTTTGAGTGTTTATTTGTAACCTAAACAACTTGATGGCTCCTAATTTATGAGATGTAATTAAATTCGTTTAAGTTATAGAATGACTTAATTTATAAAAGTTTGCTCTTTTGAGTAAACTTCTTTCGTAGTCGGGTATCTACCTTTATATAATAAAAGTTTTAACCATTGCATTGGGCATGTTTGCTTTCTATATTATGCAGTTCCTCTAAGCTATTTTTTTTCATTAGCTGATATTACACTATTTTTCATTAACTTTCTTTTTAGGGGTTGTTCTGATAGTTGCGATATTTATAGGTAACAGTGGTAAAAGTTCTAACAGTGGTAGAGCCACGCGGCAGCTTTTGCTGTCGCACGGATGGGCCGGCTCGAACCGGGGTAGTACCACGACCTCACAGAAAACCAGCGTGAAGTAGAGATTTACCTCTGCGTTTCGCTTGGTAAGTGCAGGTGGACGGAGGCCCTTTTTACTGGAAATGAGGCATTCCATCTTAGTCCTCACGGGTGACAACGCATCTACATTTTGATTTGTAATAGAGGATAGATGTAGATGTCTATGGGCCGCAGTAACCACTTACCATCAGGTGGACTGTGTGCTCGTTTGTCTCCCTTATTCTATAAAAAAAAAAGTAAAGTCTCAGTCCAGCCCCAATAACGTACAAACGTAAAAATGTCGGTACGTTCCTAAGTAAGCAAAGTTTTATCGTCCCACACATCTCGTTAAAACATGGTAATTCGCCACCAAACTAACTTCATTCGTCGCGTGTGTACACATACTGAATACCTGATAAAATTCGTAATTAAATTGATTCTCTAGGTTTTATTTGAGCATTTGTAGTTGGTAGTGACGACAGACTGAATAGAAATAGAAACAAAATTGTTTAATTCTTTATAGATAAAAATTGGAACGTTTTTTAGAAGTAGGATTGGAAGGGTTTTTTAGAAGTAAAATTTGCTTCGGTACGACCTGAGGGAACTCAGATCGTTTTTCTGTCAGAAGCAACGTTGTTAGTAAAATGAGACCGTTTACGCAGTTTTCGCATTAATATATTGACACATCGACTGACTGTAGTATACCGTGAGTAAGTATTTGATATATTCATCATCCTAATTATAGACTGTATCATGTCCACTACTGAACGTCGGCCTAACTACTCAAGGAATGCCACCAAGAATGGTCTTGAGCCACTTGCATTCATCAACTTCCTGCATCTCTTACCAGGTTATCACTCCATTTAGTGGAGGCCGCCATATACTTCGCTTATCAGTACGAGCCGGCCACTCAAGATACTTTCTTCCCCATCTGTTCTTCGAGGCTTAAGGTCGGCCCATTTTCACTTCATCTTACTAATTTTTGCGCTATGTTAGTTACTTTGGTTCTACTGTGAATATCCTCAGCTCTCCATTTGGGCCGTATGGCTAGCAGTGAAACAGGGGAAAAGGCTCCGTGGCGCAGTGACTTAGCTATGAGTTGCAACGGCCACGGGTTCGAATCCCGCAAGGAACAAATATTTGTATGGCCTACAAATAATTATTCCGGGTCTGGATGTTTGTCCTTGTGCAATTTATGTTTGTAAACTACTTCTACGACACAGGAGAAAAAAATCCTAGTGTGGAGGTAACATTTAAAAAAAATATCCACACGTCACGTCATCACTGACAATATGCACTAATTGTACACTATTGTTCTCAAGTTTCGAAGTATGCGCAACAAAAAGATGTATCGTGATCTCCCGACCGCTGCCCAGCCGAGTCGGTTACGTCGATTGACTTCTCAGTAAAATTTCGACTTACCAGTTCTCCATTTTGTCCTAGGTAAACTCGTCAATAACTTCGAACGTAGTACTCCCAAAAACTACCGGCATAGGTGTACGTTACACATAACCTTTGTTCAACTTCTTGCCAATATATTCAAAAAAGTCTGCGATATACCTACCATATATATGTTTACAAAAACAACAAATACCTTACGTGTGATTTAAAAGTATTTTATGACACAAAAAATAAGAATAACTCCTAATCAAATGTATCTCTGTGTCATGACGAGTATTATAATATTTTATTATTTATTTGGTCTTAATGTCACCAAAATTGGACATTTCGTTCAGGAAACATCATAAAATTAAATTTTGTTACCCAAGAACATCGCGGCAAAACGTGTTTTTTCAAGAAACTCGTAAATAATCGTATTTAATGTAAATGGTTAAAGCTTAAGTCACACAAAGGAGGTCTGGTTAGCGTTCCGAGACCTCGAATTTTTGCAATTAGAGTTGTAATATATTCTGTCACAGAGACAGGCCGGGACGGCTGCGGTGTTGTACCGATAACAGGGAGAACACTATTACAAACAGGTGGATGCCACGTGGACCGGGCGTGAGGTGGTCTGGGGGCTCTGGTTATACTTTCCTTTGTAATCGAAACAACTGATCACATAGCGTGACGATTAAGGTAAAGACACCCTTAAAACGAGGAGGAGGTATGTTCAAAAATGGACTTGTTTGGGCTGACGAAGAATTGCAATAAGAGGAATATATTTCTATAAACTTACAAACTATCTATATACCTAAAGAATTTAAATTATTGAGCGAAAGACTATATAAGAAACATTTGTATGATTGGTTAAAAATTGAACGCTTTTATGACTTAAAAGATTTTTTAGATTTCAATAATTATTAATATTATCTAAACATTTTAAAATTATAATTTGCATGCTATTATTATCGAAGCACTATATACCTAAATTGTAACGTCTTTTTATACCGTGATTCTTGCAAATAAAGATTTATGATTTAACTAACGTTTTTCTTTTGTTTCAGGTAAGTTCAACACGTTTTATTCGGCAACATATCATGTGGAATTGTGGTTTGTATTAAATTTAGATTTAATTTTGATTTGACTACCATTTTTTGTAATAAAATATGTATGTAGTGCCACCTCTCATACCTTTTGCAACTGCTACACTATGTACTAGTTTACTCTGATTTATCGCATATTAATGATTAAAAGTAAAAATACAGTTACACAACTACCTCATAAGGAGGGTAACTTTATTAGAGTTTATTCATGTAATATGTTTGTAGTTATGTATGTATATGTATGTGAGTATATATGCTCTGTAACCTAAGCTGTTTGATGGATTTTCACATATTATCTAACATAAAGTATAATAATTTTAGTAAACACTTTTAGTCTTGTTTTTTTTAATTATTACTTTTACTATTGGGTTTGATTATTTTATTATAGGCCGTAATATGAGTGCTAATATGATCTAAGATAGTAAAGCATACAGGATTATCTTAACAAAAATTTATTCACTCTTACCCCATAATAGAAATAGTAGAATTGAGTAAATAAATAAAAAAATAGAAAAGTTGGAAAAATGATTAAAATTAATTACATATTATAGCTTATTATCAAATCATTTCGAATAAAACTGATGGCACAGGGTAGATAAGATGCAATGCTACAACCATCAAGCCCCTATGTGCAATTTTAGTTCGAGGTTCAATCGATTTGATTGGCATTTAAATATAAAAACGTTATAAAGCTATAGTACTCAACAACTCTATTCAGCCACTCGTCTCAGGGATTGACAGGATTTTTATAATAATATGAAAATATATTTTTTCGATGTTACAAAACATTGTATTTTCTGCTACTTGTGTAACATAAGGTTCCTTTCGACACGATAAAATAAACTACGCAAGTACTCTTTTCTGCCGACTTCAAAAAGGAGACTGTACAATTCGACTGTATGTTTTTTTATGTGTGGTACCTCATAACTTTTTGAGAACCGATTTTGATGATTTTTTTTTTATTTGAAAGCTGGTACTTCACATGTGGTCCCATATAAATTTGATGAAGGTTAGACCAATAGTTTTTTAAATTTTTAATAATTTATATTGAAGTCGGCTGTACGAAATTTTTAATTTTAAATTATTGTAATCTTTAACTGTAATAATAAGTGAAAAATTGCCCCATCGGCAACAGGTACGTGCCATAATACCAACCCCCACAAGCAACAGTTCACAAGTACGACGAATGTGAGGCCAACGCCCTTCACAGCCATATTCTCATATTAAAGAAAACGGGAACCCGCCATAAAAGTGTAACAATACAAAAATAAGGCATTATATTTCTTTGCAAGATATTTTTATACATTTTTCTTTCCATTCACGGTAGGATTCAAGACTTTTTGTAATAATTTTTTCTAACCTTCTTTTCCAGTCACGCCTGCCAAGCGTGTAGAGTGTGAGAAAATCTTTAAAATATTTATGCCTATTGACCGATTCTTTGAAATGCCTATGTCCAGTGTAGAACATTTTAGGGCTGTTAGTCTCACAAATCTTCTTTATTTTTAAAACTATTGTGACAAACGAACTTACGGTTCGCCATAGTCGTAAGTCACCTCTGACGACAGAATAATTCACAGCCTGTACACCCTTCAGAATTATACTGGCACCATATACCTTTCACACTGGAACACAAGCAAAGTATGAGGGTCTTTTTCTTCTTCATCATCATCAAACCTTAAAATTTCACTGCTCGTCATGGATCCTTCCCTTTGTATGAGGATATGTCTCATTCGTCAAACATGGCAAAGTGATTGATGATCGGAGTGTCTAGCACTTTTTTTTGTCCCCGTCTCTGGTGTGGATTTTTTTTATAGGGTAGGGTGACAAACGAGCACACAGTCCACCTGATGGTAAGTGGTTGCTGTGGCCCATAGACATTTACATCTATCCTCGTTTGCGAATCAAAACGCAGATGCGTTGTCACCCGTAAGGACTAAGATGGAATGCCTCTTTTCCAGTAAAAAGGGTCTCCGGATCTCTACACTCACCGTACGAAACACAGTAGTGTTAAGCTGCCATTTTACGCTGGTATTCTTTGAGAGCGTGGCCCTTCCCCGGTCTAGCCGACCCATTCGTGCTACAACTATACTACTAATATAGCTGCAGCATGGCTCTACCACGCATAAAATGTATGGATATTTCACGTCTGGCGTAAAACGATTTTTTTTTATAAAACTGAAGTGATAACGGACTGACAGACCACCCGGCGGTAAGTGACATATTCCATGGAGTACTGGAGCCAAACAAAGATGGCTACAAAATGAATGAGTTGTCAACCCAATGGTAAGCGACATAGTCCATGGAGAACTGGAGCCACCTTCAAACAAAGATGGCTACAAAATTAATGAGTTGTCGCCTCTGAGAACTAAGATGGAATGTCTCACAGCATACATATATAACATATTAACTCTATATAGCCTTCAGTTTGGAACACAGCAGTGCACGCAATAGTATTTGTCGGAAGAAATGTGTAAGAGAGCGGTTCCTATCCAGACGGGCTCCTAAGCACAAAATTACAATGTGTTATTTTCGAGATTTTAGGAAATTGTCCTTACGACACATACGGTATGGGATGGTAGATTTTCTTACTCTGCCACCACTCGTCCAATAATGATAATGGTGATGATACTGACTAAAAGTAACTAAAATGTATTCGTACCTAATATTCTATAAACGAATAAAAATATGCAAATGATGGAAATGTAACTAAACATAAATTATTTATTAAGAACTTAGTTGTAATGATTAATGAAGTCTATATGTAATGCGCAACCAGCTTAACGTTTACTGCGTCCTTACAGTATGTTTGCGTGTTAAATGACCGCGGACACGGTTTATATAAAAATACTATGTAAAAATAGGGCAGCCTCACGTTTACGCTCTTTAGAACCAGTAGGTACCATTGCTGTAGAGATAGATTACTAATTATAAGATAAAATATTTTTATAAAAGTCTGCAATAGTACCATAGCTACTCGTTGAAATTTGCAGTTGTTGTCACTTTTAAATTCTATTGAAATATAAAATACTTTTTGGTATTAATTAAACATAACCTCATCATCATCATCATTACAGCCTTTCATAAGTCCACTGCTGAACATAGGCCTCCCCAAGGAATGCCACAAAGCACGATCCTGAGCCACCTGCATTCATCGACTTCCTGCATATCTTACCAGGTCGTCATTCCATCTCGTGGGAGGGTCGCCCTACACTTCGCCTACCGGTACGAGGCTGCCACTCAAGAACCTTTCTTCCCCATCGGTTGTCGGTTCTTCAAGCTATATGGCCGGTCCACTGCCACTTCAGCTTACTAATTCGTTGGGCTATGTCGGTTACTCTGGTTCTACTGCGGATATACTCATTTCTAAGTTTATTACGCAAAGAAACCCCGAGCATAGCCCTCTCCATAGCTTGTGAGCGAAGTTGAGCTTCCTCATACGGTCAGCAGTGAAGGACCACGTCTCAGTTCCGTAAGTCATCACTGGCAACACGCACTGGTTGTACAATTTCGTTTTAAGGTTTTGGGGTATGTCTGACGAGAAAATGTGTCCTAACTTCCCGAACGCTACCCAACCGAGTTGAATCCGTCGATTGACCTCTCGGTCGAAGTTGGACTTACCTAGTCGGACTATTTGTCCCAGGTAAACATACTCGTCAACAACTTCGAGCTTAGTGCTCCCAATAACTACCGGCATAGGTGTGACATGGACATTAAACATGATCTTTGTTTTGTCCTAAGACCTATTCGTTGGGAGACACTATTAAGGTCATTGAGCATGGTGCTTAGGTCCTCCAGCGATTCTGCCATAAGGACTATATCGTCGGCAAATCGAAGGTGAGTGATGTACTCGCCATTGATGTTAATACCGTATCCTTTCCAGTCTAGAAGCTTGAAAACGTCTTCCAATACAGCGGTGAAGAGTTTCGGGGATATAACATCACCCTGTCTTACACCTCTCTGCAATTGGATAAATTTCGTACTCTGGTTCTGTACTCGGATAGCCATCGTAGCTCTACAGTACAAACACTTCAGCACTTCGATATACCGACAGTCAACTTGGCACCGCTGAAGGGTGCCAAGTTGACAGTTGCAGCACCGCCCAAATTTCGACGGAATCAAAGGCTTTCTCATAGTCCACATACGCCAGACATAGTGGCAAATTGTACTCTTCGGACTTCTGTACAATTAGTCAAAGGGTATGTATGTGGTCTATGGTGCTAAAGCCCTTTCGGAAACCGGCTTGTTCGGGAGGCTGGAAGTCGTCAAGTCTGCGCCCGAGACGATTCATAATGACTCTCGAAAACAGCACGTAGACGCGGCTCAGAAGGGATATCGGTCTGTAGTTCTCCAAGAGAGCGTTGTCACCTTTCTTGAAGAACAAGACCACCGCATTTCTGCTCCACGCCTCCGATGAAATGCCACCATGGAGGACGGAATTAAAGAGCTTCTGAAGGATTTCAAGTACCGGTCTTCCACCCGCTTTCAGAAGCTCCGCTGTAATTCCATCCTCGCCTGGGGCCTTGCCGTTTTTAAGGTGCTGGAGAGCCATTTTAATCTCGCTCAGACTGACGTCCGGGATATCTTCGGAATAGTGTCGGATAAGACTCGTTCTTGGATCGTTACTCACACTTGCGTGTGGCTCCAACGATGACGTGTACATCTGCCCATAGAACCTCACAATCTCACTCAAAATCTCAGGTGCCCCGGAAACGATGCTGCCACAATCGGTCTTCAGCTTTGACAGTTGGCTCTTTCTGGCACACAGATCTCTGACAAAGACTTTGGAGCCTTGGTTCCGGTCGATCGCTTCTTCAATACAAGCTGTATTGAAGTTGCGTAAGTCCCGCCGCATGCATTTGGAGATCTATCTGTTCAGTTGCCTGTATGCTGTCAAATCTGTTAAAGAATGTAGCTTGATCTTCTGTCTAACAGCCATGAGATTGAGAGTGTGATCAGAGAGTTTTTGTGTTCTTCTGCAGCGGGTCTTGCAGAACTTAGCTCCGACCGCATGGACAGTTTCCACTTGTCATTAATATCGTCCACTTCATTGCAGTCTTCTGGGCACTAAAAACGGTTTTGTAACTCGAGCTGAAAGGTTTCGGGACTTTGGAACAGAGCACGAGGGGGACGGAGCTTGACTTCATTAGATGAGACCTCTCCAACTTAACGTTTAGGTTCAGTGTGCCTCTAACCATTCGATGATCGCTACCAGTTTTCACTCTCGCGATCACTGAGACATCACTGAACAGTTGTCGGCTGGTCGTCATAATGAAGTCAATCTCATTTTTTGTGGAACAGTCGGGGCTCGACCAGGTCCACTTTGGAAGAAAGAGTTCATCATAAAGAGTCCCTCTTTCTCCATGAAGTCAGCCAGCTGCTGGCCCCTTGGGTTCCGTTGCCCTATTCCAAATTTCCCTACTTTCAGCTCACCGTTTTCTTTTGTGCCTAGTTTTGCATTGAAGTCTCCCATTAATACCGTATATTGGGTTTTGGAGGAATGTATGGCTCTAGAGATATCCTCATACATTTCCTCCACCTCCTCATCGGGGTGTGCCGAGGTTGGTGCGTAAACCTGTATGACCTTCAGCGAATACCGTTTGGTGATTCTGAGTATAAGGTACGCAACCCTCGTCGACACACTCTCAATCTTTACAACGTTGTTAACGAGAGACTTGTGGACGATAAATCCGACACCTCCTTGGAACAGATGGTCGTCCTCCCGGTGATAGAGCAACTTGTCGGATTCGAGGATTACCGTGTCGTCCCCCTCTCTTCGGACTTCGGATAATCCTATAATATGCCAGCGTAACTTGTCTATTTCTTCTTCTAGCTCCACGATCTTCTCGTCAGTCCTCAGGCTGCGTGCGTTTTATGTTGTCAGGTCGAGTCGTCTTAGGTGGCAACTGAACCTCCACCGTAGATTCTTAGCACCCCCTGCCCCGCCGTTACCATGGTCGCAACCGTAGCCAGGAATACTGGGGGCCGTTTCTTTGTTACTCTCTACATAGGAGGGGTATTTGCCATAGTTGCCACGCTTGGCAAGGAGGTTGGCAACATAACCTCACCGGTTATAAATTAGGAAGGCAGGAAATAAAACAAAATATTTTATACGACTAAGAGTGACAAACGAGCATACAATCTACCTGATGATAACTGAATTATGCTAGCCATAGACATCTACATTCCTTGGTTAAGAATTAAAATGCTTGTTAGCCGTAAAAACTAATAGGGGTATCCATTTCTCACCACCATCTGTCACTTCGCATACGAACACAGCCGCATTAAACTAATGTTTTACACTAGGGTTTTATTTCTGGTTTTGGTCAAGCAGACCCATTTGTGTAGTGCAAACCATAATACGGTGCAACGTGACTCTACTATTTCCGAGTAATAATTGAGAGGATATCAATGTCGTGTATAAGAGTTGACTTACATAATTTTTAAATATTCTGATTTTTAAAACTAGTGACGGTCATCAAATTAAAGATAATGTTAAATTGTATCATCGTACATACATATGTTAATATTTTCAAAAAGAAGCATAATATAAAAATATATTTCTATATTATATGTATACTAGACGTCTGATGGAGGCGTAACTGTAATAACGTTATACGTGGTAGAGTCATGCTGCAACTATATTAGAAGTATAGTTGTAGCACGAATGGGTCGGCTCGACCGGGCAAGGACCACGCTCTCACAGAATACAAGCGTAAAATGGTAGTTTGACACTGCTGTGTTTCGTACGGTGAGTGTAGAGAACCGGAGACCCATTTTACTGGAAAAGAGGCATTCCATCTTAGTCCTCGCGGTTGACGACGCATCTGCATTTTGATTCTTTATTGACGATAAATGTAGATGTCTATGGGTCACAGCAACCACTTACCATCAGGTGGACTGTGTGCTCGTTTGTCACCCTATCCTATATAAAAAAAAATTTTGCACCAAAAACTAGTATCATTTAGTGAGTTTTTGTGTACACTCCCATGAATGTTCAGACAAAAATTTAATATTAGTTTGTTTGTTAGTTTTCTACGCAATGTTGTTTATATAATTATTCTGTTGAAATCTTTTGGACCAAAACTTGTTGTGAAACATGTTTCGTTGTATGAACTGTCAAACATGTTTCACTTCAACATATTGTTTGACAGTTTAAACGCATTGTCAAAAACTGAATTTTAAACATGTTGTCATGCGAATGTTTTGCCAGTGCAAACGTAAGATAAGAAAATCCATAATATTTTTGCAAACGTAAACGTTTTTCTTTTCAGATTTATAAACTCAAAAATGGCAATTTTTTAAAGAGTTTCTAAATTTTAAGCTGAAGTAAATTGTGCTATATAATATTGTTTACATAATTAAAAAAACCGGCAAAGTGCGAGTCGGACTCGCGCACCGAGGGTTCCGAACAAATCTGTAGGTATATAAGTTTAAAATTATTAAAAATATTTTTATAATAACAATTTTTCCTTTATCTGTGCTATAAAACGTTGCTTCGTACCAAATTTCAAGGTTCTGAGTTCACGGGAAGTACCCTGTAGGTTTTGATTCCCTTGCGAATGTCGAAAATTTAGAGCATAAACGGCTGTATCTTTTGATTGCGTTAGCTTAGAAGTTTTAAGGCACAGTACACTTGATTATTTGATATGAATTTCAGCTTGATGCCTCCACGCGTTCCTGAGAAAAAGGGTCTTGACAGACAGACAGACAGACGGACAACAAAGTGATCCTATAAGGGTTACGTTTTTTCCTTTTGAGGTACGTAACCGTAAAAATACGGTTGCCAATTCATACCCCTATGAGGCAATTTATGAAATAGGCCATTATTTATCATTAGATTTTTGATAAACTGTAATGAAATAATGAATGAATTAAATATTTATATACTGGTAATGGAGGAGCAGCACTACCAGTACATAGGTATCAACTTATCAACAACTCGTTTACCAAGTGTGAGCAAATCTTCCATTTTTACAGAATAAGTATGACAAACGAGCACACAGTCCACCTGATAGTAAGTGAATGCTGTCCATTTACATCTTCATCTATCTTCATTTCCAGTAAAAAGAGTCTCCCATTCTCTACACATATCATACAAAACACAACACCATTAAGCTGCTATTGTACGCTAGTAGTCCGTGAGAGCGTGGTCCTTCCCCGGTCGAGCCGATCCATTCGTGCTACTACCATAATAAACTGCAGCGTGGCTCTATCACGTGTTATGTCCATATTATAATGTTTGTTAGCTTTTATATTCTGGAATGGATAACTTAAAATAATTGTTGATATTGTTGACATAAATATTTATAAGATTAATACACAGCTTTTTTTAATTAATGAAACGCAAGGTTAATAAAGCTAGCGAATAAAGAATTGTGATTGGGGTAACTGGCGCTTTTCAATGATGAATTTAGAGCGTTTTCATTTTGTTTTTTCTCTTTGGTTATTCATAAATTCAACCGTGTCTGTGACACGCAAATAATAAATCACACTCTGTTTTGCTTTTTAAGCATTTGTGTGTATTAATCAACCATTTTTATCAGTATTGTGAAAAAAATCAAGCACTTATTATGAGGTATTTCACTTTTTTAATACTTATTTGTAGACATAAATTGAAATATTTTAGTAACAATATATAATAACTTATAATGGAACACAGCTACTGTAAATATACATATTTAACTTGCTGAGCTTAATAATATATTATACATATAGTTAAAATAATAACTTACTACAATATATTTTATTAATTGTTTCATTTTCTTTTTTACATGTCAAATCAAAATTTTGAAATAAGAACTTTTTAGTTTTTTGTCAAAAGAAAATTAAAGAAAACTACCAATTACTAATTATTGAAGGAGAATTTAATATCACAATTCACTAAAAGTTATACCTCAGTAAGAAAAAAATTCTAATTTCAAACATACCTATACTATTGTGTGGCTATTTTAATTTTATTCTTATTTCGCAAATTACAATTAATATTGTAGAGCACGTGGTAACCAGCATTTAAGTTTTTAAATTTTTCTTAAAATTGCTATTAAAAATTCTAAGGGTGGGGTGGGTTGCTCATTGGGTTTTCGGGCAGATTTGGTACCAGTTACATCTTGAGCCAATTAGAATAATGAATTACATCGTCATGATAATCGCCTGACTTTATACCTGACTTAAGCATAAGTAGATCACCGGAAACAAGTCCATTGTCAGACCTGAACATGTAGATGCTTTATAACTACCCTCTAACCTTTTGAAATGGGTTACTTGCGTGTTTTATTCGAACCATGTGACCATACCTTTGTATGCATTGCATGAACATACACTTCATCATTTTAAATAACCAGTCGACCCCATATTTTACTGTAGATTATAAATATTAATTACGCTTAAGCAGAATTCTGGATCTTTCTATTATTTTCTGTTTTTTTTTTTCAAAGAAATGCTAGAAACTCCAAAATGCGCCATACGATTTTAGAAAAGTCTTGGAAGTTTAAGTTCTCGTCTTATTTTGCCCTTATTTTATTAATGGTTGGTTTTTTTTCTTTTTTAATGAAATTAAAGACGCATCTTTTAATAAATTCTGTGTCAAAGTTATATATAGTATTATTTTTATTATTTTTTCTTGGTCTTTTTTACCAGGTATGCGAAATACTGGAGCTAATTCACTAATGCTATAGCTACTTCTCGAATGAGTACCCAAAGAAATGTTAGTGACTTTGGTAATTCTTTGCTGTTCCATTCTGTGTTTGACTCCCACATTAGCTACTTTTGGTTACAAATACGTACATTAAAACTTATCTTTCTTGCCCGCCTACACAAAATTCAACAGCAAATAAAATCAACACAATTACAAATACTCCACTTACAAATAAACCAACACAATAATAAAACTAAACTTACAAATAAAACCAACAAATTTATCAATTTACAATAAGCTAACACAATAAGAAATAAATGAACACAATAAGAGACATCCAATTAACTAAATAAGCTAACACAATATGAAAAACGTAACCTACAAATGAAACAATAAAAAAGACACGAACGAACTTTTAAAACGATCTCACCTAATCTGTGTTAACTAATCGAAACAATCTTAACTACAATTCGCTACAACTTGTTAATCAAATATAATCACTTGACTGTACTCGTACTTACAGCAAACCGGAAGGGAAAAGAAATAAAAAGAATATGGAATAAGGTCGTTCGGTCATACGTTTCGGCTTAGCACCTTTCCTCGGCTTGTATCTGTTATGGACCAAGTGATTTGTCATGGCACAAGTCAAATCGGGCTACGTAATTAATATGAATTTAATTCCATTATACGGATTAGTAAGCTGAAGTGGCAGTGGGCCGGCCATATAGCTCGAAGAACCGACAACCGATGGGGAAGAAAGGTTCTCGAGTGGCAGCCTCGTACCGGTAGGCGAAGTGTAGGGCGTCCCCCCACGAGATGGAGTGACGACCTGGTAAGACATGCAGGAAGTCGATGGATGCAGGTGGCTCAGGACCGTGCTTTGTGGCATTCTTTGGGGGAGGCCTATGTTCAGCAGTGGACTTGTGAAGGGCTGTAATGATGATGATGATGATACATCACATTGTCTGGTCATTATAAATATTGTTACGTAACTGTTGCGCAATTTGATGTAACCTAACATAACCTACCTTTGTTAGTTACTTTTAAGATAATAAGTTTAAGTAACCTACCAAATCTGAAATTAACAAGTGTAAAAGTGACTCAGGAAGGAAAAAACACTTTGCAAGATCAAATAGCAGCAATGGGGTATTCCTTCCTTTGTGCTACAAGGCCTACCTATGATGAAAAACTTTATTCCCGTTATGTTTAATTATTAAATATATGATATCAAAAAAAAAAACCTAACCTAACCTATCTTTTTATCACTTTGCCAAATAAGTAAGGGACTTTATTCACAAAGCCCGGTCAATTTAAATATTTCAATAGTGTTTATCATATTGCCTACTCATATTGTGCGTTTTTGAAAGTGTCTGGACATTGTGAATAATCATCATCATCATCATCATTACAGCCTTTCATAAGTCCACTGCTGAACATAGGCCTCCCCCAAGGAATGCCACAAAGCACGGTCCTGAGCTACCTGCATCCATCGACTTCCTGCATGTCTTACCAGGTCATCACTCCATATCGTGGGGGGTTGCTCTACACCCCCCTGGCCCGCCGTTACAATGGTCGCCACCGTAACCAGGAATAGAGGGACCGCCAGGGACTGGGGGCCATTTGCCATAGTTGCCACGCTTGGCGAGTGGGTTGGCAACCGATGTTTTTTTATTGTAAGTTTGTTGTTATCAGGAAGATGCTGCTGCCCGTCTCCTGCTTGTTTCCCTTTGTCGCCTTTTACGATACCCACGGGAAGATATGGGGTAGTGGATATTCTTAACCGCCACTATACGGCGTTGTGAATAATAATACCCTATTAATCACTTGGTCCATACCACATCTATTCTATACGTTGGGCTCAGCGCTTTGTTGCTGCTATCTAAACACAAATATCCGTGACAAGTAATCCTAAAATACTGATTAAATTTTTAAACAATATTTAGAAAATTAATGAAGAGATTTTGGTAGACATCGAAACTTAGAAAAAGATTTCTATAGCTGCTGTTAGTCCTGCATGCAACCTTATTGATAGAAACAATAAAGTGCGAGCTTTGTATTTTTCATACGATCTTATAAATTTCGGTTACGGTGGCAGTCTCAACAAAGACTAGTCATCGTAGGACATGATTGTAGTGCACGAGTGTGTACGCAATCACAGGTGCGTACGCTATTTCCTCACTCTCATAGTCTAATGTGACGGCAATTCGATATAATCGGGCCGTGCTTTTCAAAGCACTAGGGTGAAACACCGCCCATTTCTTGACTCTCGACTGCTACTGAAAATTTCTCAACAGGATTTTTCAGGACCGATACGACTTAGGGACCTTCCTTTTTAAAAGGCTGGTTCCCCTAGTGTTGCAGTTGTTCATGGGCGGCGGTAGTCACTTACCATTAGGTAAGCCGCATGCTCGTTTGCCACCTCTCCTATAAAAAAAGGAAAATTCATTAAATAATTTTAGCCCGATCCGGTATTGAACACTGGACATATTTATTGCGTATACAGTTTGCAAATGGCTATAAACCTCTTCCCCAGACATGATTACCACGCTTCTTAGGCAGATCAGCGGTAGCAGCCCCGTAGCTGTTGCTCTCTTAACGCTGCTCTTCATCCGAAGTCCCGATATTGGCGTTTTCCCATTAAAAAAAAACACTTACTCGTATCTCATCATCTTGAAGGCACACCCCTAGTTGACTTAGATTGCATTAGGCCAGATGTCACTTAAGGTAGGCACGAAGCTACAAAAACATCGGTGGCTCCATTAGTCCCTAAGAAACTGCGCGTGCTAAGTATAGAACACGCCCAGCTACTTAGAGATTGGACAATATTTCATATCGGCCCACCGTTTGCAACTTCACATAGTGCAGATGTTGATGGGCATCGGTAGTCACTTTTATCAGGTGAGCCGTATGCTTGTTTTTCTCCCTTCTTCTACAAAATAGCATTAATGGCTCAGCATATATGAAATGTTTTATATCATGTCAGAGGCCACAAGATCTTTCTAGTATTTTCTATTGTCTACTCCGATATTGAAACGAATTAATCATCAACATGATTCATTACAGTATATTATATTCCACTGCTGAATATAATCCTCCATTAATATCCTTCATCAATTTAAAAACTGCATGATTTGGTGATGTTTTAAAATCCATTCCATATATACATTACAGCTAAGATTCCCAACCCTCCCGGATTGCCCAGGAGACTCCGGTAATAATGTTAATCTCCCGACCTCCCGGGGTGAAATGATTTCCCCGGTTTTTCTAAAAATTGAACGCATTCGTCGCTCGCATGTGTCGATACTCACTCGCTTTCCGGTCATACACAACACCGCGCGCCGCTGCCGGTGTAAGTCTGTTCGTCTTGCCAGACGGTACATCCCCAACTTCACAAATATTCGATGCTGCTCGAAAGCAAAGTAAATAAAATTTAAAAATTAATAAATGATTGAGATTTTCTTTCAGCCCCCTCTCCTTTATTCCATTCCATAAAATTCTCCCGTATTGGTCCTTTCAAGAGTTGGTACCCCTAATTACAGCACATATAAGTCCACTGCTGAAAGTATCCGACTTCCCCATAGATGTCCCCATAGATGACCTCATAGATGCCAAACATGGCAATATGAATTTTGCCACATTGCCATGCTTGGCAGGCGAGTAAAGATACAAACAAAACTTTTTTGAATTATTATTTTATGACAGAGTGGACAGGAATGTGTTATGGCAAACACTGAACTCATTTGGGTTGAGCGCTGGCTTGATACAGGCATTAAGGTCTCTTTATAGGGACTCTAGTGCTTGTGTCAGGATCAACAGGGTCTACTCGGACTGGTTTGGCATTCATAAAGGTGTCAGACAGGGATGTGTGGCTTCCCCGTGGCTGTTTAACCTATTTATGGACAGTTGTTTGCAAACTTTGAAAGTTGAAGAATGTGGGTTGAGAATGGGTAAGTCAACCGTCAAATGCCTTTTGTACGCCGATGATCAAGTCATATTTGCATCGTCGGCGGCCGAGTTGCAAATGATGGTTACTTTAATGAATTGGTCATTGAAAGAAAGGGGTATGAAAGTGAACGCAAGTAAGACGAAAGTGATGGTTTTTGAAAGAGAAGAAAGTAAAACTTTATGTGAAATAAGAATAGAAGGGGAGTTGATTGAGCAAGTGGATGAGTTTGTATATTTGGGATGTTTATTTAGCAGGGATGGTAGATATGATAAGGATATAGAATGACGAGTGAACGCAGGAAATAGAGTGAATGGGGCTCTACATGCTATTATGAGGAGTCAGAATGTGTCAACTAAGGCACGTATGGCAATTCATAATGCTGTGTTAGTCCCTACTTTAATGTATGGTAGTGAAAGTTGGGTCTGGCAGAAGAAGCATGAGAGTAGAATAAATGCTGTAGAAATGCGTTCCTTAAGGAGTATGCTAGGGCTGAATCTGAATGACAGGGTGAGAAATAGTGTGATAAGAGAAAAGTGTGGTTTGCAAGATGACGTTGTGACAAGGATTAAGAAAGGAATGCTTCGGTGGTTTGGTCATGTAGAAAGAATGAACGAGGAAAGAGTGACAAAGCAAATTTATGTTGCAGAAGTGAACGGCAGGGTCGGGAAGGGACGCCCTAGACGAAGGTTTATCGACCAAATCGGCGATACTTTAAAAATGGGCCAGATTAGGAGTACCATTAACCGACGAGCGTGTATGCGTAGATATATGGATGTAAAAGAGGCGAGAGAGGTGTGTCAGGATCGCGCCAAATGGAAGTCCGTAGTCTCTGCCTACCCCTCTGGGTGACAGGCGTGAGTGTTTATGTATGTATGTATTTCCCACTTCTATAGTATATGACAATTATCTGAATCATTACACGTTTCTGATAATCACTAGGTATTATTTAATACATTTTAAATATTTACAGAGATTTCTGATAAGGTCGTCATCGCTATCATATTTAATTTGTTATACAGCTTTCCTAATTTGACCATCCTTTTGATGAATGTGTCTAACCCTACCCTTATAATTAAATTTTACTTCTGTACAAATAAAACACAAGTCTGTTCTTATTCGAGTCGTGCGTGTCACCTACAATAATAATTAAAAAGTATTATGTTTATAAAAGATACATTTAACATACTTTTTTATATTAATTCATGAGTCGGGCCTTTGACTTTTGACTTTAAAATCCAGAAAAAGCAAGTGTAATAGAAAAAGCAAGCCTACTCTCGACAGATTCGAGTTTAGAATCAATCCAATTTTATTTGAACTCAAGGTAATTCGTTTTCCTGTAACTGAAGCCAGCCCTAAATCAAGTGATGGCTCGAATTATAAATAACTTCGATTGTTTATTTTGTTACAATCGAGAAATGCATACTACATATATTGGATTTTGTCAATTAATCCAATCAAAACCATCAAAAATAAATAACAAAATATTTGATAATACGAAAGGTACTTTGCTTAGTTTTTGGAATAATTGATGTATTAGTAAATAAATGTAAAGGACTTACGGCCCAATAATATTCTACATTGTTTATCAAAGCTACTTGTAAAAATCGTGTGTATGCCAACTTTTAGCTCCTTTAGAGTGTAATAGTATATTACCTGTGTTTCAATCCGGGTTCAGAAAAGCATGCAGTACATCAATAGCCTTAATGGCTGTAGTTGACAATATCTTGACATCACAAGACAAAGGATAGGACACAAGACCAGTAGGTCTTGTTTGATTTCTCCCGGACATTTGATGCCATTAATATCCCCCTATTGTTGTCTAGAATGAGTTACTATGGTTTTAAATTGCGTGCTATTCGATGTTTTGACAGCTATTTATCTAATCGGATACGGCTAGTAACAATTAAAAGAAGCGATGATCCATAGCGATACTCGTCTCCGTACCCTGTAACAGGGATCTATATCTGGTCCTTTATTTTATAACAGTAGATGTATGTCGCACTATAATGTAAGCATTGCAAGTAGCAACGAAAGCAAGAAGGTCGAATGCATAATAAAAAAACAATTTGTTTTAAGCATACGTGGAGAACTGGTGGAATGTGTAAGTGAGACTCTTAATCTGGGTTTGGTGATGGACCAGTGTCATCGCTTTGAGAATCGTCTAATTGAGATCACACGCAACTGTTTCTGTAAACGCATACTGTACTGTACTGTAACAAGTGCGTGATTATACCACTGAGAGCATACGCTTTCGGCTATGTGAGCCACTTGTACTTTCAAGGCTTGGTTACCTAGTACTGTGTATGGTCCTAGACTATTTGATAAACAAATAGGTTGTTGTGTGTTGGTATGTGTTTAACATATTATGCGAAGTACATCTTTAATATCTCTTCTCGTGAAGCGACAATTAAATACAAAAGAAAACCTAACCTAGTAACAGCAAAACAACAAAAATAGAACAAAAACAAATAATATATTCAAGATTTAAAAGATATTTACAATTTTATATAACAAAAATGGAGTATGAAGATGAGGATGGATGATGTGATTTACAAATTATTTAAAAAAGGTAATAAAAAAAAGGAGATTAGTGTCGAAGCTGAGTCTGAAGATCCAAAGTGTGCTCTCAGCGCCTGGAACGAGCACGCACGGCGTAGGTGAGAAGGCGTGGGCGTCTCTAGGCGACGACCTCAGGTGAATGCGGTGATTGCAGGATCCGGCGATTTCGGGCCAGACAGGGGCTTGCAGGATCCTCAGCGACTTCAGACAGCACAGAGGCCTGCAGGATCCGGTGACTGCAGGCGGGACAAAGGTTTGCAGGTTCCGGTGACTTCAGGTAGAGCAAAGGCTTGTAGGATCCCGGCGACTACAGGCAGAGCACAGGCTTGTAGGATCCGGCGACTTCAGGTAGAGCAGAGGTTCGTAGAGTCCAGTGGCTTCAGGCAGGACAGAGGCTTGCAGGATCCCGGGGCAGTGCGGCCCCGGGATAAGGCCTTTAGGAGATGCTTCGAACTCGAGAACTGAAGCGAGACTGAATTTCTTCACCGATTGTTCGGCTTTTATACCTTTCTAGAGAGAACGGAAAAATTATTTAAATTAAACGCAAATTTTTTGTAAATGGTCAAGAGAAAAGAGTATTTATGTGGAATTATCGAAATAGAAACAACAGACCGGTAGCAAAGGAGACGGTCCATTTCTGGCCCAGTCTATGTACAGTATACCGTAAAATAGAGAAAAATTCAGGGATTTTGTTAAAAATAAAATGAGAGAATAAATCAAACTAAATAACTTGCAAAAAATAAAAATGCAATCCCAAGTTTTTAATGGTTTTACAAGATGGTGCCCTTCCAGTCATAAAAAAGCAAAAAAGACACGGTTATTTGTCAAATGTCATTTCTGTCAAATGATATTTTTATTTAATCCGAACTTGTTCTGAACTCGTGAATGTATTTAATTGTGGATTTCTTTAGAGATTTGGACTTTGGATTACGACTTCTTGACTCTGCTTTTGTTTTATGGACTTAATTATTTACGTGAGATCTCGATTTCGTTGATATCGGACATCTGTATTCTGTAGAATCACATTTTGAATCAGTAAGCAGGTATGTATTAAAAAAAGATGTTTCCTTAAGCTATTAAACGCATTTTAATGACATGCTTCTATCTGTAGTCTGTTAATAATGATTAATTTCTACATAAGTTCATAATGGCTGCAAAATCTTAATATCATTGAGTTATATGTACTACGTACTAGAGAAGCCATTCCGAACATTGACTATGTTCAACTGAACTGTAGTGCAATCCATACAAACTAAATATTGCGTAAATTGAAGATTTGTGAATTCCATAAAATAATTATTATTACATTTTATTTAGAAATATGTTTGTTTAGATTAAATTAAGTTATTTTATATTAAATTCTTATATTTATTTTATATTAATACCTTATTTTATATTAAATTAAAGTCTTCGCGCATGCGCGACTACTACTCCCGCGCGTGCGCGAAGACATAGAGTAGGGCACAATTTTTGTTTGGGATGGCTTCTCTAGTACGTAGTACATATAACTCAATGCTTAATATGATGTAATTATCTTTCAGTTCACCTGTTAAAACATGTTGCACTGTCTAAAATGCGCTTCTGCAATATAGATAGTTTATTAAAGTAAAATTGTTTTGTTCTAGATGGATGAAAATGCACCAATATGTTCACAATGTTTTGCAAACGTATTACGAGAATTATCTGTCGGCACAAATCATGAAAATGAACTTCAGCGCCCTAATGCCAATATTATGAGTATATTGTATATTGGTGTCAACGAAGACGGGGTAGCAGATAAGTTGTTACCCGATTAATATAACCCCAACTATACTCTGTTTTAATAAGCGGCCGTATAAAATCTCACCATCACTCGGACAGAGCTTATTATACATATATACTGTTGGCGAGACAAGGGACAAGTTGGGATGAGATAATTGCAGGTTATTATTGCAGTTGCACTTCTGGATAACAGACAGTGGGTTGCTGTGCCCACATAATGACCGCTGCCTGGTATTTGTGTTGGGCTCGGTATCAAAATTCCATAACCGCACCGGCCTCAATTCTGGATGGCATTTTATTAAGAGAGAATTTTGAAGTAGGATAAATAAATAAAAAAATTTAAAAATTAAGCTGTTTTATTTATATTACCTTAAGTATCCAAAACATGATTGACCTAATGTTTCACTTTCTATAACTTATAGGACTGTTCACCTTTGTTATGACATTATCCAGACTTTAAATGTCTGTCAAGGCTCAAGGCATACTCCGACACGCTGAGGACCTGTTATATGAAAATATTTGTACGCCGGAAACGTATTTAGGATGCGAATTCTTTTGTAACAACTGTAATGTTCCATATTATAACAAATATATTATCTATGATTGTACTCTAGCACTTCAGCAGCCCAGATAGACACATATACCTGAACAGAAATTAGTATTCAAGATTATTCTGTTTATCCACCTTAAAACAGCCACTCTAAAGTAAAATGAGTTAAATATATTCTTAATTATTAGTGCAATAAAGTAGTATCTCAGGGTGAATTTTTTAGGGTAGAGAAACGGAGTTACCCGCTATTCACATATAATCTCGGCTTTGAGCTATCTGGCGCATAATTTTTGTAAAAGCTAACAAAACACTTAGGCTCCATTTCCCCATGTAAAACAAAAATGTCCTGGATGCCCCTGGCACTGAAGTGTGCATTAGTACACACTAATGAATGCAATGATATAATTTTGTGTGTAGACACCGTTAATTTATCTCAACAATCTTCTTGTCTGGAATTAGGTAGTACTTTTACATTTGCGCTCTGACCGCGCGATGTCTTATCATTAATCTATGGCTATAGGTGATATCAGAGATGACAGCTAACGTCAAATCAAAACGACTTCAATTCGCCATTAGTGTTGCAGTTTTTGGTGAGAATAAATATTAATTGCACTGAAATTAAGGCAAATTCGTGAATTTGAATGATCAAAAGTGGTTTAATATTTCATTTTAACTTGTTTCCATACTAGTACATAAACTAGGCCTACGCTTCATACAATTTTGGACCGTCTCCTTTGAATATAATTGCCATAGAGACCAAATAAACAACGATGTCAAAACATGTCAAATTTTGGTTTTAGGCTTGTAATAAAAAAACGGCAAGATTTAAGTGAAAAATGAGATATTATTGATATAGGAAAAAAGGTAGCGCAACTGCACGCACAAAGCCCGAAATTGCAGAGTTACGGAAAACTAAATAAAAGATCGAAAAAAGGTAGACTCCATTGACACCAATTTAAAAGTGCTGATAATGTGAAAATACGAAGTAGAAATGATTTGTTATTGTGTTCTTATGGTTTAAAATCGTTACAGGATCCTATGGAAATAAAGGTGATGTAAAATATCCAGTTTTGAGGTGAATGCAGAAAATCGAAACAGAATGGAAAAATGAATTTAAAATAATGTAAAATGATAAGTAAGTAGCATAACACTACACTCTCGATATCATCATGTACATCTATATTTTAACAATTTGGACATATTAAAGACTAGGTGTGCCCGCGACTTCGTTCATGTGGAATTTTTGTTAATAACTTATTTATTATATTGAATACATAAACTACACTGCTGTTCCAACTCAAACAGTTATAGTATAGATATTTTTATACTTATAAAGGTTAATTTCGTCATGAAATCGATCAAGTGCATGGATGATTACAAGTCGCGTTGTTTATTATGATTGCAAAGTTGTAAGTGTAATGTTTTAAGTGAATTCGTGGGATAAACCGCCCTTTCATCAACATCATAACTGATGGCAATATCTGTGTACAATTAATTCGAGTTGTGTACCATTGTAAGTATTTGGAGGATATCGTCGTATATTAAAAGTAAATATTGACACCATTCGGTAAATGTTAAAAGAAACCAAGCAAGGAATAAGCGACGTTCCACTCACGAAACAAAATCCCCAGATAACTAAATTGAACATTGCGATGGAAAATTGTAGTTTTGTCTTCTATTGAAAATTCCTTTAGGAATTAATAACACTATACATTAATAAACTACAATTCCGTAACAATTTTCTCTAAATAAGTGAATGTAATACAAATAAAAAACTTAGGTCATGTAATCGAAGTCAGAAATTCATTATAGAAAGTAATTTATGTTTAAGCGATATAAAAGTAACACTAGTTCAGTTCAGTTCAGTCAGTTTTTTATATTCGAAACCAGGACAATTTATAAAATAAATCAACAAACATGGTAAAAATAGATAATAAGCACCTAATTTTGTTATTACTACTGTATATACTTTCATATGCATTTAGTAAAAAGCTATAATTTTGACGTTACAAACAGACACTTCATTTTTATTTTTTTGTATAGATATATATATAACGAAAGGAATTCCGTGTTAATTCAGCAAATAAGTGCCCGCATAGCATGCAAAGAACCCAAATTCGATCCTAACCGAAACCAACGAATTTTTTAATAACATTTTTTAAATTTGATTCACCACGTACTCGGTGGTTAAGAAGAGCATTGTGAACAAACCTAATTTTTTTAAAATTGAAAGTAAATAAATGATTTCGTCAATACGCAGTTGGGCATCGCAATGAAATCTGTCCCGTTCCAATAAAACACACCTTTTCAGAAATATGAAGATGGTTTTGACCAGCAGTAGTACGTGTGAAGGCTGTTTGTTGGGTTACTTTTTAATTGGAAGTTTAACATCTTACTTTTTCTTGTAATAAATGGACGCTATTTAAAAAAGTAAAATTTAAATCTGTGATTTGATTTCTTGCCATAACATCACAACAATTTTACAATATTTAAAAAAAAACACATAATAAAGTTTACATTAGTGTAAGAGTTGTTCCGTCTAGGAGTCATATAAAGATAAGCGGTAGTTATGAAAGTATTTCTACTGCATTGCATTTGCACAGTACCATTTATCGATGTCACTGGTTAACTATTGTACTTTTTCTAACTAAAATGGTATAACGTTAATATTTGTAAGAAAACATACATCATAACATAAAGATACCATAAACATATATTAATAAAGAACATTATTTTACTTTAATCACGATTTCCGTAATTAGATTAAAATACACTTGATGACTCACAAATTAAATACAAATTCGTGCCTACATTTCAAAATGATAATCACAACTTTTGATAGAATGAATCGATTGCAATAAAACTAAGACTGAATGTTATTCGAAGTTACGCCTTATGATTCCATTTACAATTCATTCGAAAAATGTTAGTACTATAAACGTGATACGTTCATAAACAAACAGACAGATAAACATACATTTCTAAAAATGATAGACACGAGTATATATTTATTTATTTACTTTTAGTCTCTCTCAATCATTTTTGTCATAAAAATATACAATGTACAGATGCCTGTAATTACCATTTTTTTATATTCACAGAATCATTATATGTATAGATTTATTTATTTTGACTCATTGCCACTCAATATATCTGTTATATACTTTAGCTTACTCATATGTTGAACCATGTAGTTTGTTTTGGTTCTAAGAGTCAAAACTACATTAAAATAAAAGTTATATATTATTATAACCAAAATTGTCCATTGCCAGAACCAATAAAGAGTTTCATGTCAATTTATAACGTAAAGGGAAACACCTTGAAGATACCAATATATCTGACAATAGAAATGTACTGGAATTCCGAAGCCATGTAAAAACTGCTAACAATCTAACATGATGAAATTGCGTCTGTGTCCAACAGTGGAACATTTATAAGATGTTACTTTATTTTAGGGTAGGGTAGACTTTGTTTAACTATAATAAGCCAGTGTTAACTACTATCCTACCTGATGGTAAGTGGTGATGCAGCCGAAAAGGCAAAGCGCACTGACTTAGCTTAATAAAAGCCTTTTCACGCCTACTTTTCAGAAACCTACATTGTAATCGGATACAAAGTCAGCTGCTGGCAAATTATTCCACTCCCTTGCTGTATGCAAAGTTAGTACCTTTTTATTTATAATTTTTGTTTCATAAATGATTATTTGAAATAAAACATGTGAAATAAAAAAAAATACTATGAAATACTTACATAAAAGTTAGCCGCGTATAAATTAATTTTTCTTTGAAAAACACAATTAAAGTCGCCAACGCGGTCAATGGTGCACGTTATGTGAATATTTAATCAGTTCTAGCGACTACAGTGCAATTTTGTACACTTGTTTTATACAATTTTATCCTACACTTCATTATTCAAATACTTTAGCTTTCAACATAAATACTGCATTAAAATATATAGACTTCGTCAGGAATGCACTTTTGTATATTTTAACCGACTTCAAATAAGTAGGAGGTTCAAATTCGACTGTATTTTTTTATGTGTGTTACCTCTGAACTATTTCTAGGTGAACCAATTTTGATGATTCTTTTTTTTATTTGAAAGCTGGTGCTGGTCATGTGATCCCATATAAATTTGATGAAGATTTGACCAGTACTTTTTGAGTTATCTTAAATAATGCGTATTTAATTGACTTCGACCACGTTATTGAAGTCGGTTGTACAAAAATTTTAATTTTTCCACTTATAAGTTGTAAGTTGTGTCCAAAACTCACCACGCCGATCGATACTTATATTTTGTGGGAGGTGCGTTCGATTTATTATTCGGTCACCACCACACTCCTTGAATCCTGTCAATGGACCACGTTATTGTCTGTACCCAAGGTTACATTTATAGAAATTGTTATATTCCCGGTAACATTGCATCGTGCACACAATAAACCCATTCAATAAAAAGTAAATGATGTGTATGATTAATATTTAATTTTGTATATAATTGTTCTATCAAATTAGGTTATCTAAAGTGTATTCTACACTACACTACACTACAAGTAGTCGCGCTTGTTGACTTTAGTCTCAACTTAAGTGGAATTCAATTTCGCAGAAAGATAAGCATGATTAATGTATATTGTGTTTCTAAGTCACATTACAATGAAATGTTAGAATAAGTTATGCATCGACAATTTCATATAATACTAGTTTCTTATAGAATGATGTTTTGTAGAATGTTGTGTAAAATGAGCATACAGTACATCTGATAATAAGTGAATGCCTCATTTAAGAATTAATATGCAGATGCCTTGGCCCTGAAAACTAAGATGGAACGCCCCGTTTCCAGTAAAAAGGGTCTCCGGTACTCTACACCCACCATACGAAACATAGCAGCATTAAACTGCTATATTGCGCTGGTATTCTGTGAGGGAGTGTTCCTTTCCCGGTCGAGTCTCCCCATTCGTGCTATAACCATAACATAGCTGCAATATGGATTTACCACGTACAAAATAGATGTATAGATATTTACCAAGTTAATCGCGTAGTGGTGATGTAAGAGAATCTATTATCCCATTTTATCTCGTTGGCGTCGTAATCGGCGACAGAGAAAACTGAGGAGAAGGAGATGAGGAGCAGCATCTTCCTGAAAACAAGTGAAAAATCATAATAACAAACTGCGGCTGCCAACCCGCTTACCAAGAATTGTAACATTAGCAAATATCCTCACTATGAGACAGTCTTTTGGGGAGAACTTTGGGGAGAATGTCAGCAGGCCTGTTAATGAGTTAAGATATACCAATTTTGTAAGTGCAGTTTTTATTATTATTTTATTAGCCTAAATAGCTGGTACAAGAAAAAATAAGTGCTTTACACAATGACTGGATTTTTGTCTAGATTTTGTATAGTATTCACAAGATATAAGTAGTAGAGCCATGTTGCAGCTATATAAATTGTATAGTTGTAGCATGAATGGGAGGTCGACCAGGGAAGGACCAAGCTCTCACAGAATACCAGCGTAAAATAGCAGCTTCATACTGCTGTGCTTCGTATGATGAGTTTAGAGAACCGGAGACCCTTTATAATGGAAAAGAGACATTCCATCTCAGCCCGCACTAATGACAACACATCTGCATATTGATTCACAAACGAGGATAGATGTAGATGTCTATGGGCCACAGCAACCACTTACCATCAGGTGGACTGTGTGCTCGCTTTTTACCCTTTTCCAATAAAAAAAATGATCACAAAAAATATCTAGACTCATTTTTTTATTTTACACCTGCATTTCGATAACCAAATTTATAATAATTACTCACATAGCCGAATTGCCAGTGATGACTTACGGGTCTGATACGTGATCCTTCACTGCTGGTCATATGAGGAAGCTTAAGGTCGCTCAGCGAGCTATGGAGAGGGCTATGCTCGGGGTTTCTCTGCGTGATAAACTTAGAAATGAGTATATCCGCAGTAGAACCAGAGTAACCGACATATCCCAACGGATTAGTAAGCTGAAGTGGCAGTGGGCCGGCCATATACCTCGAAGAACCGACAACCGATGGAGAAGAAAGGTTCTTGAGTGGCAGCCTCGTACCGGTAGGCGAAGTGTAGGGCGACCCCCCACGAGATGGAGTGACGACCTGGTAAGACATGCAGGAAGTCGATGGATGCAGGTGACTCAGGACCGTGCTTTGTGGCATTCCTTGGGGGAGGCCTATGTTTAGCAGTGGACTTGTGAAGGGCTGTAATGATGATGATAATGATAGCCGAATTAATGACTATGACAAAAATTCATAGAAAACATCTCTACGATGGCAAAGAAAATATACACTACGCGAAACGGTGGACAGATTATTTTACCAAGAGAAGCTACACACACATATCGTCACGCCCGTAATCACAGTGTAGGCAGAGTCCAAACGGCAGCAAGATACTCGGACTACGTTTAGCCAAAAAATGGTTTAAATGGAAAATTGTGAAAGAACTGATAAATGCCCGTCGCCTACACAATCACAAACCCAAATTCCCATTAGTCGCCTTTTACGACATACTACACTAGTAACACAGTTGGCACGTTCTTTTTTGTATTATGTCCCACAAACATGGGACGTATAAGTCCCAGATCAACGGACACATAGTGAATAGAATAGAATAGAATAATTTTTTATTCAATATATATCACATGTTTAATTCTTATTGAAAGTCATTTTTTTATTTTACCACTGGTTCGAAAAAACACCCTCTGTCCTGGGAAGAACCAGCAAGAAACCCAGCGGGACCCAACACAAACACTCACGCCTGTCACCCAGAGGGGTAGGCAGAGACTACGGACTTCCATTTGGCGCGATCCTGACACACCTCTCTCGCCTCCTTTACATCCATATATTTACGCATACACACTCGTCGGTTAAGAGTACTCCTAATCTGCCCCGTTTTCAATGTATCGCCGATTTGGTCGATAAATCTTCGTTTAGGGCGTCCCTTTCCGACTTTACCGTTCACTTCTGAAAGATTAATTTGCTTTGTCACTCTTTCCTCGTTCATTCTTTCTACGTGACCAAACCACCGAAGCATTCCTTTTTTAATTCTAGTCAGAACGTCATCTTACAAACCACATTTTTCTCTTATCACACTATTTCTCACCCTGTTATTCAGATTTAGCCCTAGCATACTCCGTAATGACCGCATTTCTACAGCCTTTATTCTACTCTCATGCTTCTTCTGCCATACCCAACTTTCACTACCATATATTAAAGTAGGGACTAACACAGCATTATGAATTGCCATACGTGTCTTCTTTGACACATTGTGACTCTTCATTATAGCGTGTAGAGCCCCATTAACTCTATTTCCTGTGTTCACTCGTCGTTCTATATCCTTATCATACATACCATCCCTGCTAAATAAACATCCCAAATATACAAACTCGTTCACTTGCTCAATCAACTCCCCTTCTATTCTTATTTCACATAACGTTTTACTTTCCTCTCTTTCAAAAACCATCACTTTCGTCTTACTTGCGTTCACTTTCATACCCCTTTCTTTTAATGACCAGTTCATTAAATTAACCATCATTTGCAACCCGGCCGCCGACGATGCAAATATGACTTGATCATCGGCGTACAAAAGGTATTTGACGGTTAACTCACCCATTCTCAACCCACATTCTTCAACTTTCATAGTTTGCAAACAACTGTCCATAAATAGGTTAAACAGCCACGGAGAAGCTACACAGCCCTGTCTGACACCTTTTTGAATGCCAAACCAGTCCGAGTAGGCCCCGTTGATCCTAACACAAGCGCTAGAGTCTAACTATAAATACACTTTAATGCCTGTATCAGACCAGTGCTCAACGCAAATGAGGTCAGTGTTTGCCATAACACTTCCCTGTCTATCTCTATCATAAACCTTTTCCAAGTCCATGAACGCACAAAAAACTTTCTGGTATTTGGCCAAAAATTTCTCCGCAATCATGCGCATGGAGAAGACTTGATCCGTACACCCCATCCCCTTTCTAAATCCAGCTTGCACATCCCAAATTTTTCCATCAGTTTCTTCCATAACTCTTTCAATTAACACCTTAGCATACAGTTTACCCACAATGCTAAGCAAGCTGATCTCACGGTAGTTTTTACAGTCCTGCTACGTTCCCTTTCCCTTATATATTGGGACTATAACGGCTTTGTACCAGTCTTCCGGTACCCGCTTCAGTTTCCAACGTAAATTAAACACACCACACCCTCTCCATCCCTTAGCATTTCGAGTGATACTCTATCATATCCGGCTGCCTTACCTGCCTTACCTGCTTTTCATTGCTTTCATTATTTCATCTACACTTATCTCTCTACCTCTCTCCATTTCTTCTGGAATTTCTATTTCACTTACTTCAGACGACTCTTCACTCTTAAACACGCTTTCAAAGTATTCCTTCCGTCTCTTTAAATTCTAAACTTCATCATTCAGCATGCAGCCATTCTCGTTTCGTATAGCATTCATTCTAGGCTGTTTTGCATTTTTCCTGGCAGTTCTTACGAGCTTCCAGAACATTTTAATATTTGCTTAGAAGTTATCAGATATCCTTCTATCATTCTTATCTATCCTTTCTTGTTTTTTCCTTTCAACAACTTCTTTTAATCTCTTATTTATACATCTAAAGTCTGCCTTTTTTTCTTTCAATCTCATCATTCGTACCGCCAGAATTACCTTTTTTGAATTAGCTTTAGTTGCTAGTAAATCTAGCCATGCTCTCTTCTTTGCTTCAACTTCCATCCGTACCTCATCATCCCACCACAACGTATTACTTTCATTCGTTCTCTTACTTACACCACATTCTGCGGTGGCTGTATCCACCAAAACTTTCTTAACATTATTCCATACATTCTTCAAGTCTAAATCATTTATACATAATTCATTCAACCCACGTATATTTTCCCGCAGTCTGCATTTACACTTCTCTTTCACACCTTCATCTTGTAACCTCTCTATTTTTATACGCTGTAACGCAGTGGTAGACACAGATGTCCGATGCCGCCAACGTCTGAATAGACCATTAATTCGGCATAAGACCAAGTAATGATCCGTCCCTACGCTGGACCCCCAGTAAACCCTTGTATCTACCACTGTGCTCCTCATTCTTTCATCCACAATTATGAAATCTATCATGCTTCTATCATCCCTTCTTTCCCAAGTATACATGTGAATCCTCTTATGGCGAAAGAAAGTGTTCGCCACAAAAAGATTCTTTTCCACACATATGGTGAGGCGGTCTTTCATAACCAGACCTCTTCACCCCAACCCTTCCATTAAAATCTCCTATAATAATAATATTTTCATTTTCCTTACATTTTGTCAACACCAGACTTACCATGTCCCACAACTGCTCTCGGATATAAGTGGGCTTAGACATATCTCCATCGGGACTTTTTCCAGCGGGTCATCCAGCGGGACTTTTTTTAAATAAATTTTACAATATAAATAATTACAAACTATTTACAAAATTTATTTTAGAAACTGTATCGAAGCGATCACTTCATTCCCAGGGGTTATTACGAGTATCAACCATGTCTTCATTTATACTATAACCAACTTAACAAAATATTTAAACTTCGTAATAGATAGAGCCTGTACACTTTCCGGGACCTTGTTGTAATAACGTATACATTGCCCCAAGAATGAATTACTGACTCTGTGGAGACAAGAAACTGGTATCACTAGCTTGTGTTTGTTCTTAGTGTTTACAGAATGTATATCACTTTTTTTACTAAAACTACCTTTGTTTTTGTGAACATACATTAAATTTTCGTAAATATACTGAGAGGCCAAAGTTAATATATTTATTTCTTTAAATTTATCTCTAAAAGACTCTCTCGGTTTTAGGTTGTAAATAGCTCTAATGGTCCTCTTCTGTAAAACAAAAATAGTTTCTGAATCAGCCGCATTTCCCCATAGCAAAATCCCATAAGACATTATGCTATGGAAATAACTGAAATAAACTAATCTAGCGGTCTCGACACTAGTGAGACCTCTAATCTTTTTTACAGCATAGGCTGTAAAACTTAGTCTGTTCGCTAGTTTCGACATATGGGGGGCGCGAGGTGCATCTACAATTAACAATCAAGCTACAGGTTCTGACCTGTAAAACGGTCTTCGCATCTAGTCACTGTTTAAAAAATTATATTTTAAAATTTATATTTAAAATAACATTTAACGTTATTAATATATGCGAGCGTAGTCAATCTCCGGTGGATTCAAACCATACGTAATAACTAACGGCATCGTGACTTTAGTACATTAATATTTACAAAATCTAAGAGTAATGAGCGTTTACTTTAAGTAATAATAAAATTGTGTCAAAAGGTGCACTTTGTCATAAATTTATTAATTAAATGAACAGAAGGAATAGCAATCAGAACTGCAGTAGCAGCCAGTAATAAACTAAAATAAAAGCTGGCCAAGTGCGAGTCGAATTCGCGCATGAATGGTTCCGTAACATTCTAGTAGGGGAGACCCCTTTAATTTTTAATTTATTTCATTTTTATTATTTGTTGTTATAGCGGCAACAGAAATACACATTCTTTGAAAATTTCAACTGTTTACCTATTACGGATCATGAGATACAGCCCGCTGACAGACAGACGGACGGACAGCGGAGGCTTAGTAATAGGGTCCCATTGGTTACCATTTGGGTACGGAATCCTAAAAACGAAGCACATCAGCATTCGATATGTTGGTATTTCGTGCAGTTTGGTGTAGTTTCAGTCATAAAGCGTATCTCTATCACGTTCCTATGTTATTTTCTTTTCTCTTATAACTAATAATTCATAACTGCTGTGATGCCAGAATATTACTTATTTTTCTTTACAAATAAAACTTCCCTACAGTTCCCTGATGAGTAGCAAAAATGTTATTATTATTCCTTTGATTTTAACCGAGTTCAAAACACGAGGTTCTATATTCGACGAGTATGTTCACCACTCAAAAGGGTAAACGTTAATTAACTTATAATAAACATTAAAAATCCGGCTTCAAAACTCAAACGGTTAAAATAATCTTCTTCGATACACTATGTCCTAACACTGTCTTCAAAACCTATTAAGAGAAAATTGTTTTATTCTTTTTTTACATTTTAATAAAATTGTAATTTTGTTTAACTTAAATAAACGTAGAATTGAATCTGGCCCGTCTTTCCAGTACCGTTATACTTACCAGTAGGTACCAAGTGTTTGTTTTGTGTAAAATTATAAAAGAATGTCTTTATTAACAATATCATGCAATTTTTACATAATTTTATATGAATATGCAATTTTTATATAAACACTATCCAAAGTATGTAAAATCAATATTAAAGAGCATGCTAACATCCAATATTTTATCCTTATCGTGGAGCGAAAACCTATTCCCGTCCCATCGGAGAAATAGTGGGAGCATTATATTGATTTATCGTATAAACTAAACACGGAATAAAACTTGTTGTAGAAATTCATAATTTTTTATTTAGTTTATAGTACAAAATAAATTATTATTTTATACAAAATAGTTCGTGAGCAGTAAAGCTCCTGCTGAAGGACCGTTGGAGAAGTTTTGATATTCGATTCTGTCACGATATAATAAATGTTTTCGGGCAATAGTAAAACAGATACATTTTTAAAGGTACGATTGAAAGAAAGTGTTAATAGAATGCACATTATTGAATTAATAATATTTTTACCTGCTCTTTATAATTATATTTAAAGTGAAAAATTCGTACATTATTCATTAAACCATTGTATGTCAGCCATTGTGTACTGTAGGCCCTCTCCGGTGTGTTAAATACAGCTACGTTTTCACGTGCTAATGGGGTGATTAAATCTCATACGATTCAAGTCCTATATGAAAACTCGTAGAGTACGAAATTACATTAGTGGTAAATAATTTTCAATTATGTATATTTCTGAAACCTATTAGGTAAAAAACTTTTTCCATTAACTAGAGGAAGTACTTAAGATATCTGATTACACATTCAGATCACGTGCCTCACCAGTGAGTCCAAGGTAGTGGCTTATCAATAGATTGAATTATCGAATTGAGGGCGAATCGCTTTTTACGACTGCGAGAATAGCACTTCGCCTTAATGTCAAGCATTTATAGGATATAGGGGTGATTCCATTTTAGATAATGCGCATTTCTATTTTAATAACATATTAGTAAATTAAAACCTACACGCATTATTTTCTGTAATATTTAAATGATTAGAAGGCACGAGAAATGGCCTATATTAAAAAAGAAGTCACATATGTAATGCCGATGATAGAATATCAACGAACGGATACCGACTTTGAATAACAGGCTTGGTAAACTAGCTTCTTTCGAGGTTGTTTACTTCTCGTGTGTGTATCTGACGGGTCCATTTTGTCATGTGGTGGTGGCATAAGAAAATTCATCACACCATTTCATATCGTTCATCTTTTTTACCGTTACCGTTACAGTCTATTAAAGTCCACTGCTGACCATAGGCCTCCCCCATAGATATCGTAACGGTTCTGCTCATAGGAGGGATATTCTCACAGAATACCAGCGTAAAATAGCAGCTTAATGCTGGTGTATTTCATATGGTGAGTGTAGAGAACCGGAGACCCTTTTTACTGGAAAAGAGGCATTCCATCTTAGTCCTCAAGGGTGACAACGCATCTGCGTTTGGTTCGTATACGAGGACAGATGTAGATGTCTATGGGCCACAGCAACCACTTACCATCAGGTGGACTATGTGCTCGTTTGTCAACCTATCCTATAAAAAAAATTAATTTAACCTAAGCTTAAATTTTATCATTAACTTAAACCACTTCAGGGTTTTGATTAAAAAAGGAACAGGATTATTTCAGCTTAATGATACATTAGGTAATAGCTATGTATTTTGTCGGTTTTAATAATTAGATAATTAAATTAAAACCCTAGGTTTTTGATCAAAAACAAAATTTTATCATAAACATGATGTGACCTATATATGCAGAGTCGTTCAGAACATACTTTATACGATTTATACTTTCGTTATGGTTCGTTCTATTTACGTTAATGTGATGTGATTACATTGCGACACAACTGTTTAAAAAGAACGAGCGGAAGATGTGTGCAATTCAAGTTTGTTTTATGCGTAAATTTACCTTACAGAAGCTATTTTAAATAGCTTTAGTAAGGTAAATTTCTTCGCTGCTTCCAGTGATAAGCTGCTTACTAACTGCGTTCCGCAACTTGTTCTAGCAATTATTTATTAAATTGTAGCAGTAAAACGCATTGTAGGTAATTTAAAATCAGTTTAAATAATAATAATTTTAATAGTTTTAGTTCTTCTAGGTGACAACTCATTAATAACGTCCCTTACGCCATTTACAATCAATAGTAAACTGTAAGTTAATTTATCACTTTAGTTTTACAAAAAAAAAAACTACTTAAGTCAGGTAAAAACAAATGATCCATTTGAGGGCATTTGGATGGCGCAGAACTGTAGACACTCATCATTTATCATTTAATATTAAAATTCAGATCTGCTCATGCCTGTTCACAATAATAATTAAAAATTAAAAATTTTGTACAGCCGACTTCAATATAAGTTATTAAGAATAACTCAAATAACTCAAAAACTATTAGTCTGACCTTGATCAAATTCATATGGGACCACACGAGAAGTATCAGCTTTCATATAAAAAGAATCATCGAAATCGGTTCACCCAGTAAAAAGTTATGAGTTAACACACATAAAAAAAAAACATACGCGTCGAATTGAGTACAGTCTCCTTTTTGGAAGTCGGCAGATAAAATGGAATAAAGCGAACGTTCGATATTTCTATTTCTATTCTCTATTCTCATTTTAAAAACGTTACCTCCACGAGGACAGTTTACATATATAAATTTCACAAGAAACCATTATTTGAACAAGACCAGGAACAATTATTTGTAGTCCAAACAAATACTTGTTCCGTGCGACATTCGTACTCGCGCCCCTTAGTGCTGCAACTGTTGCTAAGCCACTGCGCAACGGAGCCGTCTGTCCGTATGTCCATATGTAAATAGCGGCATAGTCATCTTAAAATGCGCTTACCAAAATCTCATAGATAGTTAGGCACCATAGGTCTAGCGGTTGTGTTGTCGACGGCTGATCATGAGCTGCCGGGTTCTAATTCCCGGTCGAGCCGAAGTCAGTTGTTGGTTTTTCTATCTAGAAATTGTCAGTGGCAGCCCCGAGTCTAGAAAAGTTACCGGTGTTTCATCCTTAACCCCCGGAAATCTCTCCCCAGTCGTCCAAATGAGTCCCTCGTTACCAGTAAAAGGGGTCCCCAGTTCTCTACTATGCCTGAGTATTGTATGGTGGGAACCATACAATACTCAGCAGCATTATGCTGATATGCTACGCTGATATTCCTTGAGAGCGTGGTCCCTCACCGATTGAGCAAACCCATTAGTGCTGCAGTGCAACTATATTAATAGTATAGTTGTAGCACGAATGGGTCGGCTCGACCGGGGCAGGACCACGCTCTCACAGAATACCAGCCTAAAATAGCAGCTTAATGCTGCTGTGTTTCGTATGGTGAGTGTAGCGAACCGGAGACCTATTTTACTGGAAAAGAGGCAACCTATCTTAGTCCTCACGGCTGACAACGCATCTGCATTTTAATTCACAAAGGAAGATAGATGTAGATGTCTATGGGCCACAGCAACCACTTACCATCAGGTGGACCATGTGCTCGCTTGTCAAACCAATTCTATAAAAAAGCCATAATGCTACCACAGCATGGCTTCACCAGGTAACAAGTTCTTCTTTCTATCATTTAACATTGGGACTAGGATTTCTCCAATACGCTATCTCATGTAGTAATTAGGTTTACCGTTACAGCCTACTGAAGTCCACTGCTGTATATAGGGCTCCCCCATAACCATAGGAGGGATATTTGCCATAGTTGCTACGCTTAGCAAGCGGGTTGGCAACCGCACTGTTTTTTATTTTTAGTCATTATTAGGGAGACGCTGCTGCCCATCTACTGATTTCAGCCCATCTGTCGCCTCTTACGACACCCACGGGACGATATGGGATAGTGGATATTCTTACAACGTCACTGCACGGTACGGATATGTCACTCATCTGTAGAGTAATTAATTTTATCACAATAAAAAGAAAAGTCCACTTATGAGGCTTCCTTAGCATAATTAAAATTGAGGACCGCAAGACCTAGTGTCTAGAATAGTTAGCTAATGTCGGGCGTCAGGGCCACACCCTGGGAAGATCCATACATTTAGGCATAAAGAATTGGTCTTTGGCTCAGTTTTATGGCTAATCGTTTTGTAATATTTTAAAAAAAAAAATTTTTTAATTTATATAAATAATGCGAAATATTTCTTTAAAGTATCAATAAGTAAATGCCTTACGGTTGGACAGAAGTCTTTTATGACTATTGAGAGAGTAATGAAGCAAGAAGGGGTCGTGTCGTTTCAGTGCGTACAATCGTATAAAAGATGTTTTTAATATTGATGGGCCTTATATATTCCTTTCATTTCTAGGGGTTGCTTTTGCATTGTGAAGGCGTTTTACATAAATAAATTACACTTGGGTAATTTCAAATATGTCCAATTATTTATAGCTCATTTATTTATTGATTTGTGCAATAATCGAACCCTCAACCCGAAGCGTCATATTCATCATGTCGTGGATCATCATAATTTTATCGTCCAGTGGCGGTGTGAGAACATCCACTCCCTCATATCGTGCCATGGGTGTCGTAAGAGGTGACGGTGAAACAAATCAAGTGGTGGCTAGCAGCATCTTCCTAATTACAAATAGAAAATGAAAAAAAAACTGCGGTTGCCAATCCGCCTGCCAAGAGTGGTAACTTAGGCAAGTATCGCCATTATGAGTGATTCTTATCTTAAGCAGTGGACGTTGATAGGATGTAATGATGATGATTATCATTATTTTTACCATCACAGTTCTTTAGAAGTGCACTGCTAAAAGCCTTCCGCAAGGAATGTTAAAAAGCACGGTCCTAAGCCATCATCGATCCATCCATTGACTTCCTGCATCTCTTTTCAGGTCATCCCTCCGCCTAGTAGGTGGCCACCGTACACTTGCTTTCGAGAACCTTTCTTCCCCAATCAAATTTAATATTAAGACAAAATTTAGGACGAACGCAATCATACACGTAGTAAAAATATATTTATTGTAAAAATATTGAAAAAAATGACTACGTATTTTCTCTCTTTACTTATTGTTAAAAACAAGCTTACTACATTTCTCCGGAACTAGATTTCCCTTAGGTATCTATCTGTATTTATTATGTTACAAACAATTCATAGTTGAAATGTAATTTTCTTTAAAAAGTGGGATTAAATTTGCCAATTGTTTTTTGAAATAAACTGAAAATAATCTGAAGTCAAGATTTCTTCAAGGTCTAAGCATTTGTTTCGTAAATAATACGCTTTTAATAATACGCGAGACACTAACAGATTTTGAAGCATTCTATTTTAATCTCCTGGAGTGACAACGAATTGTCAGTCTTCTTTGTTGCGCCCATGGTTGCATTTCCATTCATTAGAATAACTTAGAATTAAATAAGTGCAAATTAATTTATTACTGAAATTTTAACGTTATCAGTGAAAGTATTTTTGTTTGTGTATATGTTGTGTTTATTTTATTTTAAAGTCTTGGCCGGCGCCCGAAACGTTTGCAATTAAAAATTATATGCATTATAGAAATTTTGATAAAATTATATTCATTGCCCTAGTATTTCTAGAACCTTATTTCTCGTATGTTATTGCCAACTCACATATAATGCGTGTGTGTTTGCTGTACTGGTGTACGTATGCACAAAATTGTTAATTGCAACTTTAAGTGCTTATTTACAATGTACTCAGCAGTGAAGGAAAAAATTGTTAGGAAACCCTGAGAAATAAAAAAAATGGAATACATACGAAGTACGCCAACACGCATTGGCGCAGCACGGTGAACACTTCCTTGCCCTAAAACCCTCCCAGAAATGAGAGGAGGCCTCTCTTTAAAAGTTGGGCGTATATGCCTATATACGTCCAACTTTTAACTTTATTTTTACATAATACTAAAAATTTTAAAAAAAATTGTATATTTACATTATATTTTATTTATTTTGTGTATACGTTACAATGTATGTAAAAGCTCACTTATCTCGAAATAACATGCGCTTCTTAATGACAACATTATTTCGATGTTTTTCTGTATGAAACTAACGCCTTTATTGCAGCGTTGTTTATTTAACTGTGTTTCGCAGCTAGAATTTTATAATTAATATGAAATATGTAGCACATGTTAAATAAGTTAAGATTGTAAAGGTTTTTTTTCTTCATTTAAAGCTTCTAGTATTTATTTAGCATCTCATTAGCGTAAAATAAAAATATAACAAGGTCTTTTTTATTTAAAATGGGTATGTTGAAAGTTCTACAAATTATATGGCAAACCCATTGCCAGTTCTGCTTACTGATCCAGCAATATAGATCAAGTAACCGACAACCGATGGAGAAGAAAGGTACTCGAGTTGCAGCCTCGTAACGGTGAACGAAGTGTAAGGCGACCCCTCACTGATGGAGAGTGAAGACCTGGTTAAATATGCAGGTAGCTGATGGATGCAATTGGCTTAAGAAGATGTTTTTGGAATTTCTTTGGGGTGGCCTTTGTTCAACAGTGGAATTGTTATGGCTTAAAATGTAGCCGTAGTCACCACGCAAAGCAGCGATTAACGCTAACTCTAGCCAATCAATCGTTTTTAGTCGGCATTTGAGTTATTGATATTGGAATCGTCATTTCATCACTCACAGAACAGCAGTGTAAAATAGCAGCTTAAAGCTACTGTGTTTCGTATGGTGAGTGTAGAGAACCGGCGATCCTTTTTACTGAAAACGGGGCATTCCATCTTAGTTCTCAGGGGTTCCAACGCATGTGAATTTTGATTCTTTATCGACGATAGATGTGTACGGGCCAAAGCATCCACTTACCATCAGATGGATTGTGTGCTCGTTTGTCACCCTCATTCTATAAAATACCATCTGTTGGTTGACATATGGTGGCGGTGTAAGACCGTTTAGCATAATGATAAGGAGGAGTGATAAAACTACGAGACTTCTGGTACAAAGATCGTCAATTTGCCTGCCTAGAGTGACAAACAAAGGAAATCCTCTTTAATATGAAAGATCCATATCCAATTTAATTTTCAAAGGCTAATGAAGAAGGAGATTTACCACCAAATTAGAGGAATTAAAAATCAGTACTGCAATTATTATATACATTTATTATATGCAATTGTTGTTTTATCACTTTTAAATATGATATTTAAAAGTGATAAAACAAGCAATACTAGTAAGTGACACAAGTTTTTAGTGACTTGGAATTGAAAGTGAGTGTTTGACTAGTTGGGGATAATTTAAGTCTTATTATCAATGATATTGATATTCTTATAATTGTTCCATTTCTTTTACGAGGAATAATTTCAATTTCAAATCCCAATATTGACGAAATTATTAATAAAATTGTTTAATCAATTACAAAATGTAACATGAAACACAGTGTTAGACATACGTTCGTAATATCTTTTAATTAAATTATTAAAGAAATTTTTAATAGACGTAAAATAACTGAAGTATGTGTTGATTTATACCTTCATTATATTTTAGTGAATTTACATTACAATTAAAAAAATTAATTATATTATTTTCCGTACGGTGTATGTGATGAAAAAATTATCCCCTCTGCCTTAAATTAGTCCATTTTTGCAACATTTTCGGGATTAAACGGCATTAAGATTTAATTTAAGGCATTCATAGCCTAAATATTTTATACATTAGATAACAATGTATTAACAAAAAAACACAAAACATAAAATCCATAGATATTATTGGCACCTTGATAGCTTTCTATATTGAATATTTAACATTGCTGAAACACCATATAAAAAGTCGTTGCAATTTGATAATAGTTTATGTCTATTAATCTATATATAAATAATATTAATCTTAATTTTTTTTAAATAAATTTTAGGATATTAATCCATCCATTACAGCCTATATAAGTCAACTGCTAAACATAGGCCTCCCCCATATATTGCCTTATAGGGGGGGATTTGCCATAGTTGCCACGGTTGCCAAGCAGGTTGGCAACCGCAGTTTTTTATTACTTTCAGTTGATAACAGGAAGATGCTGCTGCCCATCTCCTGTTTCAATTTCCCTCTGACGCCTCTTACGACACCCACGGGACGATGTGCGGTGGAATTAAGTAAGAGGGGGGTAATTACCCAGACGGACTCCTAAGTAGAAAAGGAGTCCTACCACATAGTAAATCTATTTTAATTATTACAACAAAAGTGAAGGAAAACATCGTGAGAAAACCTGCAAGACTGAAAAACAAGAAAAAAAAATATTTCGAAGACATGTGAAGTTCGCCAACAGGCATTGGGGTAAGGCGGCGGATATTTCCTTGCCCTAAAACCCTCTCAGAATGTAAGTGGTTGCTGTGACCCATAGACATCTACATTTATCCTCAATAAAGAATCAAAATGCAGATGCGTCGTCACCCGCGACGACTAAGATCTAATGCCTCTTTTCCAGTAAAAAGGGTCTCCGGTTCTCTACACTCACCATACGAAGCACAGCAGTATGAAGCTGCTATTTTACGCTGGTATTCTGTAAGAGCGTGGTCCTTCTCCGGTCGAGCCGACCCATTCGTGCTACAACTATACTACTAATATAGCTGCAGCATGGATCTACCACGTACAAATATAAAGTACCACGTGCTCTACGTGGTAGAGCCATGCTGCAGCTTCACTTGCCAGTAGCTTGTTTACCAATATATTGTATATAAAAACATTACTAATTTCGATAGAATAATTTTTAAAATCAATCTTCACCAAATAAATAATCAAAATCTCATATGTAACCATTGAACGGATCCCTCGTAATTTAATTATTAGAGGTACTAGTAACTCAATATATCCACGATAATTAAGTCAGCTACGGAGAGGTTAGTCATCCTGCAGCAATTTCCGCTTGAAATAATTCTGTAGCAAGCTACTAGAAATACAGAATATCCATTATATTTTGATTACTCTGTTCAAAATCTTCACGATCGTATTTACTTATTATATTAACGATACACCACCAGAGACAAGTGTTCCGATTAAATGTTGTGACGAGTAAATATTATTATTAATTATTATAATAGAACACCCAAAATTCTACTCACCTATTACAAGAACTATAAGAATAATAAAAAAATATATAAGCTTAGGATACCCTTCTGCAAAAATGTTTTTAAGACTACCTAGATTAGTTAGTTTAGTTAAGTTTAGTTTTGACTAGCCCCCATGTTATGTCAATAAAGATTTATAACCATTAACTGAATTTTATAGAAATCCTAGAACACCCTGCGCAGCTTAATAAATGATTAAAACATTTTTTTTTTCAATAAGAAAAGTTTAATAAACGATTAAAAACATTTTATTAATAAATATTATTATTCTCTGAATTAATTTTATGACGATAAAAATAATGACAAAGAAAGAATACTTCGGCTACATTGTATTTCTAATTTAAGTAATTAATTTAAAATAATAATATTGAATGTTGATGATAGATATTTTACAATTTATGTTTAAAAGTTAGATAGTACAAAAATAGTTAGCCGTCTGATAGTTAGCGTCACATGTATACCTATCAATTACGTCCTATATTTAATAAATAATTTGAATTTTACCTTCATATATTCTTCTGCGTATTATTAATATACATAAGGCAGAATATTTGACATCACTTGTTAAGCAATAAACAGTTACAATGAATAATAATGTATGATTTTCTAGATAAAAATGGATAATGCATCATTTATCTCCGACGCCGCGCCGACATTGTGATTGCAATATATTATGAGCACTTAGTTTTCCGCCTGGCTGCATATTTGGCACAGACACAGTTATATATATGAACATACAAAATGCGGGAAAACCATTTTTATTTCCTAATGTTGATAATTTTCGTTAAAACTTGCGTATTTTTCTTAAGTTAATGTATTCATTGTGCAATCGACACGTAACTTATCAATGTAATATGAAATGTTATATTGAAAACATTAACTTCTAGCCTAGTGGTCAATACTACCACCGGACTATCTTTTCTACCGACTTCAAAATGGAGGAGGTATTTATTTCGACTGTATGTTTTTTATGTGTTTTACTTTATAACTTTGTTCTACGTGAACCGATTTCGATGATTCTTTTTTTATTTGAAAGCTGGTGCTTCTGATGTGGTCACATCATACACATTTAATCACGATTTGACCAATAGTTTTTGAGTTATCCTTAATAATACATATTGAAGTCGGTTGTACAAAATTTATAATTTTTAATTATACATCGTATAATTGTGGGCCCTGGTTTCGAAATTCAGTTAATCAAATGATTGTGCAAAACTCAAGGTTGGTTTATATGGCTACCTGTCACATTGTTGCTTTGTCTTCAATAATGCATCCTAAACTACAGTTGGGCACAAGCATTCCTTTATTTCTGAGAGGTCTATGGAGCAATTAGTCGGCCGCGGCTGCGGTTGCGGTTAGTGGACTTCGCATTACCGTTACTATTAAAATCCACTTTTGAATATAGGCCTCCCATATTTAACTTAGTTCCCACGCTTGGTAAGCGGGTTGGCAACCACATTTTTTTTTTTAGTCGATATAAGGAAGACGCTGCTACCCATCTTCTGATTTGATTCCCTCTGTCTTACGACACCCACGGAATGATATTATGGGTAGTGGCTATTCTTACACAGCTACTATACGTGGGAGGACTTCGTATGTCTTCGCAATATTTTAATTCACCAAACATGCAGGTTTCCTCACGTTATTTTTTTTCACAACTAAGGACGTAGTAAAATTCAATTAACGATTATATTAACCACTAGCTTTTTACCCGCGGCTTCGCTCACGTGGGCTTCAATTTAGGAACATCATTAAATGCTGTTCGATCACTGTAGTCACCTCAGTGTCTGTGTCTCTAGATCTGTTTTTCAAAGTATTTTTTTGAATTCTCAAAGACTATTGGACGTGATATTTGGCATAGATATAATATGCTACAGAAACACGTAAATAAGTTTTTCAGATTTGCATAATTATTATATGTCTAGAAACTATTATACGTGGTAAAGCCATGTTATAGCTATATTAGTAGTATAGTTGTAGCACGAATGGTTTGGCTCGACCGGAGAAGGACCACGCTCTCATTCTATGAGTACCAGCAGAATACCAGCGTAAAATAGCAGCTTGGTTGGTTGGCCATAGCTTTTATACGTGGTAGAGCCATGCTGCAGCTATATTAGTAGTATAGTTGTAGCACAAATGGGTCGGCTCGAATGGGGAAGAACCACGCTCTCACAGAATACCAGCGGGAAAGGGCAGCTTGACACTACTGTGGTTCGTATGGTGAGTGTAGAGAACCGGCGACCCATTTTACTGGAAAAGAGGCATTTCATTGTAGTCCTTACGGGCGACAACGCATCTGCATTTTGATTCTTTATTGAGGATAGATGTGGATGTCTGTAGGTCACAACAACCACTTACCATCAGGTGGGCTGTGTGCTCGTTTCTCAACCTATCCTATAAAAAAAACATCTATAATTCATAATTAAAGTGAATTTATTTTGAACAAAATAATAATGATTTCATTGTCTTCTCTCAATTTACGATATAATGTTTATTTTCAATATTTTATTCATGTCATTGGTCCCATTTAATATTGATTATTCCCATAAAATAAATGCTGATATTTTTTTATGTTCGAGTAAACTTCAAAACTTCAAAATTTCATGAATGCAGTAATTTAAAAATATTACACATGAAATAAGACTAATTTTATGAATTTTATCACATTTAATTTTTACTTTTTTTTACTCGGGCTTTTTTTTTAAAACAACTTTGGATGAAGTTCCATATAAACTCGCGTAAAAGAACATATCGTTAATGTTTAGCACCGACACTGCGGGAAGTCTGAAGAATGTCAACATGTTCAGTATCGTCCCAACCATTTTATCAGATCTAAGACATAACAAATCCTCGCAATAGAACACCGATTGCTACCAAGAATGTTTCGCGAGGCTATTGAAATTAAAAAAAAATCCTTATTTCAATAGAGAAGACTACCATCTGCTTGGGATCTCAAAATTAATAAAATTAAATATAAACCCAAGCATACTGCAAGATTTCAAGTAGGTACTGTAAGCTCGTTCTGAGTAGATCAGACCAAACATTAATTAAAAGTTGATGTGGTCTTCGTATTTCAAATTAAGTTCTATTCATAGTGAACGTGGGAAGAACTATACTAATGAACCGCAGTAGCAAAATTTTCGCCTTGTTGTGGCGGTGAAAGAGAATTTGCCACCTCATATCATCCCGTGTGTGTCCTAAGAGGTGAAAACAAACAGGAGATGGGCAACATCATCTTCCTGACAACTGAAAACTTAATTTGAAAGTTATATTATATCATTCAACTTCAATTAATGCACTATCATTTATATTTAAACAATATAAGTCTTCCAAATTTAAAACGATATTTCCACAACTATTTCTTCTATGGCAACAACTCGCTGGGTACCAGTTAGTGTTTAGATCAATTTGATTACCGTCTTTGACAAATAAAATTAAATAACCTTTGTTTAAGTAAAATCTATTATCTTTGATAATTAAAGTATTTTTCCGCAAAAACCTGTTCATTTACATATTACTATCATATTTACTCATATCATGAGCCATAAAACCAGGACTGTAATAAAAATCTTATATTTTCTTAAAATATGAAAGCTATTTTAAATGACAAACAGATTTATAAGTCTCATTAAAGGTAAAAAAGTAATATACCAGCTTACATACGTGTCACTACTGTCCACAGGGCTCTTCAGTACCTATAGTGTTTCGTGGACAGAAAAGAGTAGGTATGCCGCAATGCTTCAATACGTATTTACTCAACGGTTTTCATATTTCCACAACTTTTTAACTACTCAGACTAGATCTAAGTTTTCCCACGAAGTCATTCTTCACCACTTCACCGGACACGTGATAAGTCAGCACCTAAAACTTCCTATTACATATTTAGTTTTCCTCAAAGGAATCGTACACGTTTTGCTCCCATGCTATGATGAAATCTCACGGCGAGCTACACGGCTCTCATAAAATTTAAATAAAATTCATAAAAACTGAAACAAATCTTTTACACGATTGTTGACCACATCTACTTAGTAATTAGACATGCAACAATGCCACAAACTATTCCAACAAATAGAGTTAAAAAATTCATAATGCACTTAATATTCGATTATTTACATCAGATAAATTGATAACAAGTGAAGTTGGTAAAATAAAAGCTATTTTTTATAGGATAGGGTGACAAACGAGCACACAGTCTGCCTGATGGTAAGTGTTTGCTGTAACCCATAGACATTTAAATTTATCCTCAATAAAGAATCAAACTGCAGATGCGTCATCGCCCATGAGGACTACAATGAAATGCCTCTTTTCCAGTAAAATGGGTCGCCGGTTCTCTACACTCACCATACGAACCACAGTAGTGTCAAGCTGCCATTTTACGCTGGTATTCTGTGAGAGTGTGGTTCTTCCCCGGTCGAGCCGACCCATTTGTGCTACAACTATACTACTAATATAGCTGCAGCATGGCTCTACCACGTATAAAAGCTATGGCCATAGACAACCAATACATTCAACTAAAGATCTTAATCTCAGATTTGTGTACACAATACTAGATACTGTACACACCAAAGACACGTGTCGTGTACAGTATCCAGTGTAACAGAGTCTTTAGCCATTTTAGCAAACTTAGTAATTGCGGTAAATCATCGCGATAATAAAAAAAACAGTCTGAATATTTTAGGGTGACAATTTTTGATGCTGCACTAATAAGTACTCAATAGTATTCTAATAATTAATTTTATTAGTTACTTATCATTATTTAATTTAGCAGAAAGTAGGTGGCACTATTATTACATTAAAACTATGAAAACCAAAACTATACTATCTAGTAATATCGACAATAGAAGGTTGGGGTTCAGCTGGCTCACGAGCCACTCCAAAGCTGCTAACATTTATTTATTATACAAATGAGGCATGAACTGATATTGATTCTGTTAAAAATACTGTTTCTGTTAAAAATACGTTATCAGCGCCGCTATTGGTTAAAATTATTTAACGATATGACCATATCATGTTGTTTTTAGTCATTAAAATTGTCAAACGAACTATATTCATTGATTTGGTCAAGCTATAACATGATGACGTCGTCTTTTTACAATATTAAATATCATCAAATGACAACATTTCACAAAGTGATCAATTTTATTTTATATGATCTTTTTTTCTACTTTATATGATCAATTCTACGATCTGTGAATATATAAAAATGTGTGCGATATATAAAACTCCCGATGACCAAATTATAAGGATAACGAAACTTTTGCAATAATTACAGGCAGACCTGTGTTAATCAGTTTAGTTAATATGGATTAGTAATTGATCTAAAAACGTATCAATTTTAATAATTTTGTTTTTTTAATAATTACTAACATTAAATAGATAAAATATACAAAAATGGAAAATTGCAAAGTTATCCTCACTTTGTGGCAACTTTGCCATCAGGGTTTACAAAAAAAAATAACATTTTACTTCAAGCTTGAAGGTAAGTTTATCTCATAATATAATACACAACACGCAGAGTTATGATTTGTTCCTTTAATTGTGTTATAAATAGCAAACATTACTCTTGTGACAAAGTTGCATTAAAGTTTTTCAATATTTCATACAAAGTTGAAAATATGTGTCAAGGTTGTCAAAATCCTTGATTACGTATACTTAACTTAATTTTTTTGAAGTGAAAACTTCTTTAGCGGTATTGTGCACTTTTTTGTAATGGGTAAAAAATGTTAAACTCGCGTCAGGTCACGTGTCCTGATCGAAAATTCGTAAGACGGACGGAGAGTATTATTCAGGTTAGGTTAGGTTTAATTAATTTTCATTTATTAATTAATATATTTTATTACTAAGATTAGGTTTCGATCGAGTTTACTGTACTGCTTAACGAAATTATTAATATAGATACATATGTACTTACACATTATAGGTGTAATATTTGTAATATGTTTATACTTTATAACATTAACCTATATTTTCATAACATCACAATAAGCACATGTGCGGTGTAGGTTTACCAAACAAATAATTTCGAATGAAAATAAATGAAATAAGATAATAATAAATAATCTCCGCCATTCCAAAATATCAAAAATGCACAACGTTAATATTCAAGTTTTCACTTCTGCCGGCACTCCCGGACTGCAACCCGTCGTTTTTTATTTAAATCTTATCACAATAATTTCTTAAGCGTAAATATAAAATATCGTATCAAACAAAAATGCTATCGTTTAAAATGAAAAATAAAATTGGTCCAATAATATAGATTAAATCAATTATAGTATAGATAAAAAAAAACCCTGTCACAATCATTTGTAACAAATACTCGTTTTTCTATTAGTCATCATCACCATCATATCATTACGGGTCGTAATAAAATGTTTTCAGGTCATACTTATTGCAATCAATCTAAATATTGTTTTCGCACAATAGCAAAACATTACAAATCTTTAAAAATGACACTGTTTTTTGAGTGCAAATTAATATCAATACACTAAGTTTTGGTAAAATATGTCTAATGAGTTGCTACGGTGAAACATCGATACAAACATACATACATAGAATGTCAAGTACTGAACACTTTGTTTAAATAGTTGTAATTGGATAAAAATATAGGTTGAAAGTGACAACCCTTGGTTGTAGCAAAACATGGCAAACTAACCTTCACATCGTGGCATCACTAGTATGGTAACTTTGCCAAGTTAGTTTTATAGATAAATATTAAGACCAACGTGTTAAAACGATACATTTGATAATCATTGATATTACGTTACTACAAAGATAATATAGATACCTACCTTCTGTATTTCAAATAAAATCAACAAAAGTTCTGGAGCACTGAACAAAGAGGTTATTTCACCGGCACAATTCCGAGTTAAAATAAAATTACAAAATTAACTCTCATGAAGCCATATCGAAAACAATGCTATCAATTAGTTATTGTATTTTCGTTCAAAAATGACATATCTCGAAAAACGTTACGTTTTCCGTATTAATCGTAATTTTGTACCAGTACACCCCTAATGGCAAGTTACCTTCCATTGGTAAAGATGCCAGACTTGACTGTATTTAATTTATTAGTAACTGAAGGCGAAATGTACTACTTTTACCATTTGATGATTAATGGCGCTGTTCTGATAATTAAAACGTTGATTATCGGCGGAGTTTCAATTTATAACACAAGGTTTCAAACTAACTTAACACTTCATTTATAAATTATAGTTATTAGAAAAAAAAACACCCATCATCCCGCCAATAACTAACATAATCATATTATGTAACAGAAAATCAATATCTGAAGGAAGGAAAATACTTAACTTTCCTTTTTGAAGTTCCGTGATTGGATAAAAAGTAAGCCATAAGTTTCGTCTGGTTACTAACTACCTACATACAAAATTTTACGGAAATCGGTCAAGTAGTTTTTGCGTGAAACTTGAAAACACAAACAGACAAAAATTCTAAAAACCACTAATTTTGCTTTAGTGCCCTTTATTTAGTCCCCTGGACTTGTTTGTTTCAAGAATACATTAGAATAACAGAAACGACTTTTCGACAGATTTATTAAATGTAGTAAATCTTTATATATAAAAATTACGTGTCACATTGTTTGTCCGCGATGAACTCCTAAGCTATTGAACTGATTTCAAAGAAAGTTTGCACACTGCGTTCAGTTTGGTCCAACTTGAGAGATAGAGATAGGTAGATACTTTTTATCCTGATAAGTGACTATCAATATTTTTTATTGCAAATTTAAGGATTTTTTATATGAAGGGTCGTCGAAAAGGGCAGAACAACGTCTGCCTGGCTAGCTAGTAGATTATATAGATTTTCTCTCATACTACTTAATTCACAACGACTGCCTAGCCACTTAGCTACCATGGCTCTCTCTATTTCTATTCCATTATTACATAACTTTCTAATTTCTTAAATATTACTGAATTTCGGTTATTAACATAAATATATAACATAAAATAATAATTCCGTAATTTCAAAACATAACTGGAGTAACTCAAATGTGGACTGGAGTGCACTTTCATGTTTTTAAGAGTAAGTTTAAAGAGGCAGCAGCTACGAGTATCTCGTAATTTGTGCTCAACTTATGTACAACTTATGTACTATATATAAAAATATTTATGCAAGGAACCACAGGCGTTTTAAAGGAAGTTTTTTTTTGTTTTTGGAGTAGCAAAATATAATAATCATTTGAAAAATAACTAATGACTATATTAGCTAATAATTATCGTGTTTTATCTTATCATCTTCATAATAAGTTCTATGAAGCTAGCAGGGAAAAACAGAATACATTGAATTGTACATTGGAATTCGTTGCTAAGTAAATAGTTGATAAAACCGATTTTGTAGAAGAAACAAATTACCCTAGCAATCAATTAAGTCAAGCTGGCAGTAAAATAATAAAGTCAATGATAATTTGGATGGCTCCGTGGCTCAGTGGCTAAGGCGTAGTGGCCGCGGGTTCAAATCCCGCACGGAACAAGTTTTTGTATGTATTACAAATTATTGTTGCGTGTCTGGATGGCTATCCTTGTACGATTTAGGCTTGTAAGCTGCCTTCACGATACAGGAGAAAATACTAGTTCGGGGGTAATGTTTAAAAAAAATATGAAAAATGAGATGAGAATTAAGTCAAATTAAAGGTCAAATTTAGTTGTTAATTTTTTGCTAGAGAACAGTGTAAGTATAAATTAGAGAATAAAAAAATTGAGCTAAGTCAAGACGAATTTTGTTTTTATTTTAGTACTGATGCATTTCTGAACAGCAACAAAATATATGAAGCTCTTTGTATATATAAACCACTAGTAATTAACTATAGATTCCTAAGTCTGGTTTTCTAAGCATCCCTGACAACCAGCAAACAAAATCTGTAACTGCATCTTGTCTATAAAAACGGCGTGTGACACTAGCACTTAATTACCTATTGTACCTGGTACTTAGTTTCCAATTGCCAGGTCCTTTACGCGTTTTGCTGCCGCATACAATTGTGCTAGAAAAAAAGATCGTCTTTGACTTAAATATTAAAGATGTGAAGAAAATTATTCAGCCATATTAGCAAACCTTTTTCAAGTTAAATTCTTTGTCCTTAAGGGCAATGTTTGCAAATTGAAATATATAAATCCTGTTTTAGATACTTTCTACTACGGAAAAATAAAAGTTATGGCGAAAATATACATAATAACTAGCTGTGCCCGCGGCGTAGCTCGCGTAGGTATATTTTGACGTTTATGTAAGAGATATCTATTACTATGACCATTATAACGTATAGACAGTTATGGAAACGTCTATGTTATTTGGTAATGTAGGGATTTTTGGTATATATTCAATATCACGACGTTTCGTTGCAATTTTGTTACTGGTTCTGTTGCATAGCCTGGGTGGACATAAATTTCTTCAGTGAGTATCAATACGATTCAACGGCGGAAAATCTTAACACCGCAATTTAGAAAAGGTTGTAATTTATACAACTCCATCTATTACGTCCTTTGTGCGAGAAAACGTCCTTTCTTAATTTAAGGAAAACATCTTTTTTTTTATGTGTTTTAAGTATAAATATGTTAATTATTATAGAATGTTTTTTACACACAAATCTTTTTATTACTATTTCTGAGATTTTATGGCGCCATTGAACAAATTCGAACCTACATTTCAAAATAATAATCATGACTTTCGATAGAGCTAACCAATTTTAATAAACCAAAGATTAAATGTAACTCGAAGATACGCTTTATGCTTTTCTTAACGATTTCTAGGGAAAAACATGTCTACTTTAGACGTCATGCATTCATAAACAAACAGACAGACAGACAGACAATTCTAAAAATTATAAAAATGTACTTATTTAATTATTTTCATTTCCCCATAATGATTTTAGTCACAAATATATTCTATACAATGTAAAGAAACAGACACAATATGCTATCACCATGTTTATTATATGTATTAAAGAGAGATAGCGCTGCTAACATCAATTTTAAAAATAAAAGAAATTAATTGACGCGATTGATACATTATATAAAACGTAAAAGAACTTATAAATCAGTGCCTGCATACCTAGTAAGCAAAAAAGAAAGTTTGATCTCCGAAACCAACGCAATTGTTAATAGCTCTTTTAAAATTTGAATTACCACATACAGTAGGTACTCGGAGGTAAAGAATAAATGAGTTACTTAACACGCAGTAGGGCAGCGAGTAATATAAAGATTAGCAGTAAAAATGAAAACTCATCTACAGGAAAAAACCACAACCTGCCTTTTTGTATTACATTTACACAACACCACCATCTATTGATGAAATTGGTTAACTATTGTACTTTAGATTTCGTTAATAAGGTCAATATATTTTTATATATATTTAATACGTTCTTTAATACTTTTGTTTACTGCGTTTTAGATATAATTATATCATTATAGAACATTATTTTACATCATTTGATTTATGATATGATATTAGTATAAAATGTACTTGATGACTCACCGACGCCACCCTTGAACAAATTCGCACCTACTTATACTTCGTATCCATACTTCAGAATATTTACCATTACTTTTGATGGAATGAACTGATTTTAATAAAATAAAGACTAAATGTAACACGAAGATACACTTTATAATTTTTTTCACTTTATAAAAACATATTATACACTTTATAAATATAAATATACATAAAGATAAAGTATAAACGATTCTTATGATGTAAATTAGTACTTTATGCGTGATACGTTAACAAACAAACGGACAGACACAGACAGACAGAAAATTCTAAAGATGGTAAAAATTAATTTAATTACCTATTTTTAGTACCCCTCAATCACTTTTATTACAAAAATATAAAATTTACAGACGTCTGCTATTTACATTTTTATTATATGTATCGATATATGATCACGCGGGCAAAACCGTGGGCAGAAGCTAGACATTAATAAATATCTGCATATATAAGTATAACCTATTCGTTTTGAAGTTGCGATGACTTTAGTTCAGCTAACAGGTATATTTTATAGTACATTATCAATCTTATAGGTCTTAAAGTATTGTGACGTACTAAAATGTTATAGTTTATATCTTTAAAATATGCAATGAAAACAGAATAAAACGTTATTTCTTATCTTTATGAAGAAAACTAGGCCGTGCTTAAGCCTTTTGTTAAAAATTTCGAACCAAAAGATTTAAAAAAAACCATACGCGAGAGAAAACAATAACCATGAATCACAATTTTCTACCGTCTTCAAATAGGAGGAGGAGACAAATACTCAATTCGACTGTATGTTTTTTTATGTGTGTTACCTCATAACTTTTTTCTGTGAGAACCGATTTCGATGATTCTTTTTTATTTGAAAACTGGTGCTTCTCATGTGGTCCCATATAAATTTGATCAAGGTTTGACCATTAGTTTTTGAATTATTCTTAATAATTTATATTGAAGTCGATTGTATAATTTTTTTAATTTTACCACTTGTATCTTATAAAGACCGACATGAAAAATACCGTTAATCTTTTTTTCTACCATTTGTTTTGCCGCCATTAGAAAAATTGAAGATTTTCGTAATTCTGCATTTGTCCTTACGTATTTCTGTTATGAGATAAAGGTGCAAAATGACAACCCATTTTCAAATAAAAAAGGAAAAATGAATACTTATTATTTGATTTACTTAATGTCATGTCTATAAAATTGATACACACACTTTTTGTTCTTTACAATGAAGATATTAATAGAAATTCATGCATCAAAAACGCTTTGTCACATCTATTTTCTTTAAGTTTGAACATTAAAATATGCCACTAAATTTAAAAAGTTATATTAAGTGGTAAAGTCATGATTTGTTGATATACTTCTTCAATTTATTGAAGTAGCAGATAGTCCATTTAGTGGTAAGTGACCAATACCGACCATGGATATCTGCATCCAGCATTAAACAAAGGAGGTTACCGATGCAATTACCTCTGATTACTAAATAGGACTTTCTTGTCTGTAAATACAATATATTTCTCTATATCCTTCTAACCGCAACACATGTGTGAACTGCATAATATGTGACAAAAGATGTGATGTTGTGCATACCTATCATAGGTGTATATATCATGAACTGTGTAACGGCTTATATTTTTATATGTATATACTGTGAGTGTGTCTAAGAAAAAAATAAATATTACTTGGCAACAGAAGGCGTAAGAGGATCAACATCTTCCCTATCGCTTGGGTGTCCCTTGGCCAGGTCACAGGGAACCTCAAATACCAAATGTTCCGCAGCATCTTTCTAATAATCATTCAAAATAATAAGAATGCGGTTGCCAACCCGCCTACTAAGCGTGGCAACTATGGCAAAAATCCCTCTAATGAAGCAATCTGTAATCTAGGAGGCCTGTGTTCGGCAATGGACTTGAACTAATGATGAGTTATTATATATTGGTATTATGTATTGTATATTGGTATTATTATATAGTGGTATTATGTATTGTATATGGTGTGACAAGGATGGATAAGATAAGGAATGAGTATATAAGAGGAAGCCTGAAAGTAGCGCCAGTGGTAGAAAAGGTGAGAGGAAGCAGATTGGCATGGTTTGGGCATGTGATGCGGAGGAATGAAAGTCATGTCACAAAACGAGTGTTGAATATGAATGTGGAGGGACACACGGGCAGAGGAAGGCCGAATAAAAGATGGATCGATTGTGTGAAGAGTGATATGAGAATGAAAGGAGTAAGTATGGAAATGACGGCTGATAGAGAGGAATGGAACAAAAAGATTTACTGCGCCGACCCCAGATAATGGGAAATGGTTTAGAGAATGATGATGTTAACACCTTAATAACTAGGGTAACATAACTATCGGCATTCTATGCCAGTTAACCCGTGGAGAGTGAGATTTTGTGGCAGATGCAATTATATACCTAGTCAGGTCATAAGTATTATCACAGAGTAAAAACTTTTCGTTTAAAATGCTGGCCACAAAAAAGTTTATTGAATTCGAGTTTCAAATTGTTCATGAAAATAAAACTGTATACTTTTTAGAATTTTACTCATTTTTAAATATGGAGTGGACGCTTAAAGAAGACCGTGTTGCAGTTATTGCGTTGCATCGTTGCGGTTACGCGCCAATTCAAATTTTTGACATACCGAAAAATTTGAATATAACCAAAAGTTTATCGTACCATCAAACGATACAATGAAGACTCTAGTGTAGATGACAGGTCAAGAAGTGGTCGCCCTCGATCTGTTAGGACTCCAGCAGTGATAAAAGCTGTGAAGGCGCGAATTCAAAGAAATCCCAAACGTAAGCAGAAACTGTTGGCCCTTCAGATGGGGTTTAGCAGAACCACGGTGAAAAGGGTGTTAAATGAAGACTTAGGGCTTCGGGCATATCGAAGAAAAACAGGACATCGTTTGAATGCTCGTCTAATGGACCTGAGACTGAAGAGATGCCGCGCTTTGTTGAAGCGGTACGCGGGAAAAAAATATCGGGAAATTCTTTTTTCGGATGAAAAAATTTTTACCGTAGAAGAGAGCTACAACAAACAAAATGATAAGGTGTACGCACACAGTAGTGAAGAAGCGAGCAATCGTATTCCGGGTGTCCAACGAGGTCATTTTCCATCCTCGCTCATGGTATGGTTGGGAGTTTCTTATTGGGGCTTAACAGAGGTACATTTTTGTGAGAAAGGTGTAAAAACGAATGCAGTTGTGTATCAAAATACAGTCCTGACAAACCTTGTGGAACCTGTTTCTCATACCATGTTCAATAACAGGCGCCAGCAGCAGATTCGGCGCCAGCTCATAGAGCGAAGAGCACACAAGACTGGCTGACGGCGCGTGAAATCGACTTCATCCGGCACGAAGACTGGCCCTCCTCCAGTCCAGATTTGAATCCGTTAGATTACAAGATATGGCAACACTTGGAGGAAAAGGCGTGCTCAAAGCCTCATCCCAATTTGGAGTCACTCAAGACATCCTTGATTAAGGCAGCCGCCGATATTGACATGGACTTCGTTCGTGCTGCGATAGACGACTGGCCGCGCAGATTGAAGGCCTGTATTCAAAATCACGGAGGTCATTTTGAATAAACTTTAGTATCATTAGAATCTATATTTTGTTAAGTTCATTTTGGTATATAAATAGTTACATAATGAATAAACTTTTTTCAATTATTTTATATTAAACATGTGACAGAATTTATGACCTGACTAGGTATATACTTACATACATAATGCTAAGACAGTGCGATTTACCATCTGCCTCTGCATCACCACTTGCCACCTGGTGGGATTGTAGTCAAGCACTAGCATATAATAAGTAAAAAAAACATACTAGATTATACAAAATCTATACCTATAGCGTATATATAAACAAAACATGTATGATATGTTACATAACACATATCATTTAAATACATAGATGTAATATATACGATACATATTATAATAAAATAAATACGAGTATATTATAATTGCAAATAATAAAACATATAAATATATCATCATCATTCTTGACGTCCAACATCACTTTGCTTCAATAAGAAGTCATGAACCAACTTTTTAAATATTACTTGGCGCTCTTCTTACGTTTATTTATTTAACAAAATAATTTTCATGTACCTATTTTTAATTGTAAATCCTACCGTACACGAATGTAAATATTAAAATTAAACTCCCTTCTACGTTAATAAATTACTCTCACCTATCGATGAATAACTGTTCCCATTACCATCGCATAATGCTTTTGTGGCCCTACCCATATCAACGTTCAGTCTTCCATCTGGCTGAACATTTTGTCGGCTACAGGTGACATAAGTGCGATTACTGTCTACCGCGACTAATATACTATCAGAGTATCATCCTTTTTTTATAGAATAAGGTGAAAAACGAGCACACAGTACCACCCCATGGTCAGTAAATGCTGTGAACAATAACGTCTACATCGATTAATAATTTAAAATCACAAAAATTGTACAACCGACTTCAATATACGTTATTAAGAATTTATATGGAACCACATTAAAGGCATCAGCTTTCAAATAAAATAAAAAACAATCATCGAAATTGGTACACGTACAAAATTAAAATTATTGTTCATTAAAAAATGGTATCTTAATTATATTAAATTGAAATGGTTGAATTGATTGGAAATGGAAATTTATGGATTTAAAAACAACAATGTAGTTAAGAACACCTTAATTGAAGGCATTGGTTAAATAATAATTAAATTACTCCTTTGATTAATGTCAAATACGTCAGGATGTCACAAGGTGGGGCTCGGCACTGGAAACGTCGGAAGTTAAAGATATGTTTTTAACTTTCGGCGTTTATTAAAAAATATTCCGACGATATTAAATCCGTCAAAGTAGGTAGTTTTATTTTTAAATATAAGTGCGAAACATATTTATTAAATTGAGACCAAAACTATTATGTGAAATGTGTTACTGTACCAATAACAAAGCAGATTTTTGATATTGTTGAATCGCTCCCTTTGAAGTACACATTTCATGACATTTTTAACAAGGCTACATTCATAATTTCAAAAATCTTGTTCCATTTTATTTTGAAAATGAGATCATGAACTATGTATAATTATTACATAATCTTATCACCAACCTGGAAAAATCCTGTTTTTGATCCAAAACCCGAACTTTTTTAGGTTTACGAAATTACAATAAGATTTAAACTTAGGTTGGGTTAGGTAATCTAATTGTTTTACTTGTGTAAAGAAATAGCAGTGGACATTGATTTTATCATAAAACTAAATCAGTCTAGGATTTTATGTGGTAGAGCCATCCTGCAGCTATATTATAGTTGTAGCACGAATGAGTCGCTCGACCGGCGCAAAATAGCAGCTTAATGCTGCTGTGCTCCGTGTGGTGAGTGTAGAGAACCGGACACACTTTTTACTGGAAACGAGGCATTCTATCTTAGTCCTCAGGGGTGACAAAGCACCTGCATTTTGATTCTCAATTGAGGATAAATGTAGATGTATATCGGCCACAGCATCCACTTAACATCAGGTGGATTGTATGCTAGTTTGTCACCCTATTACATATATAAAATAAATATATATATATATATATATATATAATAATAGTCTAGGTTTTTTTATGTACACACAACAATATACAGAAAGAGACAACGAATTCGTAGAAAGGTTCTACTTATTTGATAATTTGCTGAAGTATCTTCTAGGAGACCTATAAAGGAAAATATATTAAAAAGGCAAACTTAGTGCGTACATTACTACTACTAATGAATAAGTAGTATACAAAATGTTACGTAAATTATATTAAACAATACATACATACATACGATACTTTACATATATATATATATATATATATATATATATATATATATATATATATATATATATATTTAAACTAATAACACTAATAAAATAATTATATTAACTAACAATTTGCCAGGAAATTATCTCTTATATGTTTCTTAAATGCCAATAGGTAATGTTACTAGTTATACTAATAAAAAGCATTAAAACTAAAAAGTATTCAATAAAAATAGAATGACAAAATCTTATTCATTTATTTATTTTTTGTATTGGCGTGTACATAAATTAGTACATTATGTAAATAAAAAAAATTAAGTTACATTAAAAAAAACTAAAACGCTTATTTTGTATTGTGATATTTTTCTTAACAATATATTTTTTTTAATTGTTTTCATTCGAAATAAAACATCAACAGATAAACTAAGAAACGGCAACTCCGATCTGTTATTTTATTCCGAATATCCAGTATTAATGAATTTTAACCTATTTTTTTTTATATCATACTACATTCTACACATCCGTTTCTGTTACATACTTGACATGTAACCAGATCTCTACGACCCTGACTGTCGAATTTCAACTCGTTAGTACACATCGTTAGATGAGTGTACCGTAATTAGGGGTTGTTGCTTTGTGTACAACATTGTATTAGCGTTCTATTGAATTGCGTTTTCTTATAACTAGCCAGGTTGAAATTCAATATTTTGCATTCGAAATTCCAAATTAAATTTAATGTCTATTAAATTTATTGTTCACTTACTTTCCCCCTTTTTTCTTTGATCAGTCTTTGATGACAATTAGCTGTATTTGCAGACAAATGAACCGCTGTAATCAACGCTCATCATCATCAACAAAGTGCTGCTAATTTATACTGTCAATAGTTATAAACCACAATGAACAATCTCGCTATAGAGTGTCCCAGTAACGAACGAGTTTGTCAATTGCTTTAGCTTGTTCTCTTGTACCTTTCTTTTCCGCACCAACGCTTGATCACATACTGCACTGACAGACTCTTTCAAATTTACCTTCGAGTGGAAAATCACGTCATCGCCGTTCTTGCCATACGTTGTTCCTATTTATTTGAGTTCTTTTTATGAAGAAAATAATTCAAATCCTATTAATCACGGCTTTCAAGAATTCGTCGTTTCTCGTCCTCAGGTTTTCTATAGCATAGGCATCAAATGAACTTCAATTGAAATTGCAAAAGTCCATCGAAAGAATGGCTTAAAATTTCAGTCACTTGACTAGGATATTTAATTTCTATTAGAAGTAGATATTTTTACGAAATAACGAAATAATATGCTCTATATACAAGATTAAACTTTTACCAGCAGTATCACTGTTTAACTCCAATAATAAAGAAAAATCTACTTTATATTTTAAAATGCACACCATAAATTTATAAAGGTATATGATGAGAATCGGTGGGCTGGTCTTGTTTCGGGATTAGATTTTCAGATTAAAAGTAAATCATGCTCACATTCCAAAATCAATTCAAAATAAAATAAAATCATCATCATCATCATCAATACAGCCCTTCATAAGTCCACTGCTAAAACATAGGCATCCCCCAAGGAACGCCACAAAACACGGTCCTGAGCCACCTGCATCAAACGACTTCGTGCATATCTTACCAGGTCGTCACTCCATCTAGTGGGGGGACGCCCTACACTTCGCCTACCGGTACGTAACTGACACTCGAGAACCTTTTCCCCATCGGTTGTCGGTTCTTCGAGCTATATGGCTGGCCCATTGCCACTTCAGCTTAATAATCTGTTGGGTTCTTTCAGTTACTCTGGTTCTTCTGCGGATATTCTCATTTCTAAGTTTATCACGCAGAGAAACTCCGAGCATAACCCTCTCCATATCTCGCTGAGCGACCTTGAGCGTCCTCATATGGCCAGCAGTGAAGGACCGCGTCTCATTTCAATAGGTCATCACTATCAATACGCACTGGTTGTACTATCTCGTTTTTAAGTGTTGAAGTGTAAGGCGTCCCCCCACTAGATGGAGTGACGACCTGGTAAGATATGCAGGAAGTCGATGGATGCAGGTGGCTCAGGACCGTGCTTTGTGGCATTCTTTGGGGGAGGCCTATGTAAAGCAGTGGACTTGTGAAGGGCTGTAATGATGATGATGAAGACTTGCTCTTGGATTTTTACTCACACTCGCGTGTAGCTCCAATGACGATGTATACAGCTGCCCATAGAACTTCTCAATCTCACTCAAAATTTTAAGTGTCTCAGAAACGATGCTGCCACACTCGGTCTTCAACTTTGACAGTTGGCTTTTTCTGGCATACAGATCTCTGGCAAAGACTTTGGAGCCTTGGTTCCGCTCGATCGCTTCTTCAATACAAGCTGCATTGAAGTTGCGTAAGTCCTGCCGCATGGATTTGGAGATCTGTCTGTTGAGTTGCCTGTACGAGTATGCTGTCAAATGTGTCAAAGACTGCAGCCTCATTTCCCGTCTAACAGCCATGAGATTAAGAGTGTGATCAGAGAGTTTTTATATTCTTCTGCGGCGGGTCTTGCAGAACTTAGCTCCGATCGCATGGACAGTTTCCACGAGTTTATCATTCATATCGTCCACTGCATTGCAGTCTTTTAGGCACTGAAAACGGTTTTGTAACTCGAGCTGAAAGGTTGCGGGACTTTGGATTAGAGCACGAGGGGGGTGGAGCGTTGACTTCATTAGACAAGACCTCTCCAATTTCATGTTTAGGTTCAGTATGCCTCTAACCATTCGGTGATCGCTGCCAGTTTTCACCCTCGCGATCACTGAGACATCACTGAATAGTTGTCGTCTGGTCGTTATAATTAATTCAATCTCATTTTTTGTCGAACCGTCGGGGCTCGACCAGATCCACTCACTGTGGGGCCGCTTCTGGAAGAAAGAGTTCATCATAAAGAGTCCCTCTTTCTCCATGAAGCCAGTCAGCTGCTGGCCCCTTGGATTCCGTTGCCATATTCTAAATTTCTCTACCTTCAGCTCATCGTTTTCTCTTGTGCTTAGTTTTGGATTGAAGTCTCCTATTAACACCGTATATTGGGTTTTGGAGAAATTCATAACGTTAGAGATATCCTCATACATTTCCTCCACCTCCTCATCGGGATGTGCCAAGGTTAGTGCGTAAACCTGTATGGCCTTCAACGAATCATCATCATCATCATCATCATTACAGCCCTTCACAAGTCCACTGCTGAACATAGGCCTCCCCCAAAGAATGCCACAAAGCACGGTCCTGAGCCACCTGCATCCATCGACTTCCTGCAAATCTTACCAGGTCGTCACTCCATCTAGTGGGGGGACGCCCTACACTTCGCCTGCCGGTACGAGGCTGCCACTCGAGAACCTTTCTTCCCCATCGGTTGTCGGTTCTTCGAGCTATATGGCCGGCCCATTGCCACTTCAGCTTATTAATCCGTTGGGCTATGTCGGTCACTCTAGTTCTACTGCGGATATCCTCATTTCTGAGTTTATCACGCATAGAAACTCCGAGCATAGCCCTCTCCATAGCTCGCTGAGCGACCTTGAGCTTCCTCATCCGGCCAGCAGTGAAGGACCACGTCTCAGTTCCGTATGTCATCACTGGCAACACGCACTGGGTGTACAGTCTCGTTTTCAAGTTTTGAGGTATACCTGACGAGAAGATGTGCCGTAATTTCCCGAACGCTGCCCAACCGAGTTGAATCCGTCGATTGACCTCTCGGTCGAAGTTGGACTTACCTAGTCGGACTATTTGTCCCAGGTAAACATACTCGTCAACAACTTCGAGCTTAGTGTTCCCAACAACTACCGGCATAGGTGTGACATGGACATTAAACATGATCTTTGTTTTGTCCATGTTCATCTTAAGACCTATCCGTTGGGAAACACTATTGAGGTCATTGAGCATAGTGCTTAGGTCCTCCAGCGATTCTGCCATAAGGACTATATCGTCGGCAAATCGAAGGTGAGTGATGTACTCGCCATTGATGTTGATACCGTATCCTTTCCAGTCCAGAAGCTTGAAAACATCTTCCAATGCAGCGGTGAAGAGTTTCGGGGATATGACGTCACCCTGTCTTACACCTCTCTGCAATTGGATGGGTTTCGTACTCTGGTTCTGTACTCGGATAGCCATCGTAGCCCTACTGTACAAGCACTTCAACACTTCGATATACCGACAGTCAACTTGGCATCGCTGAAGGGACTGCAGCACCGCCCAAATTTCGACGGAATCAAAGGCTTTCTCATAGTCCACATACGCCAGACATAGTGGCAAATTGTACTCCTCGGACTTCTGTACAATTTGCCGAAGGGTATGTATGTGGTCTATGGTGCTAAAGCCCTTTCGGAATCCGGCTTGTTCGGGAGGCTGGAAGTCGTCAAGTCTGCGCGCGAGACGATTCGTAATGACTCTCGAAAACAGCACGTAGACGCGGCTCAGAAGGGAAATCGGTCTGTAGTTCTTCAAGAGAGCGTTGTCACCTTTCTTGAAGAACAAGACCACCGCACTTCTGCTCCACGCCTCCGGTGTAATGCCACCATGGAGGACGGAATTAAAGAGCTTCTGAAGGACTTCAAGTACCGGTTTTCCACCCGCTTTCAGAAGCTCCGCTGTAATTCCATCCTGGCCAGGGGCCTTGCCGTTTTTAAGGTGCTGGAGAGCCATTCTAATCTCGCTCAGACTGACGTCCGGGATATCATCGGAATAATGTCGGATAAGACTCGCTCTTGGATCGTTACTCACACTTGCGTGTGGCTCCAACGATGACGTGTACAGCTGCCCATAGAACCTCTCAATCTCACTCAAAATCTCAGGTGCCCCGGAAACGATGCTGCCACATTCGGTCTTCAGCTTTGACAGTTGGCTCTTTCTGGCAGACAGATCTCTGGCAAAGACTTTGGAGCCTTGGTTCCGCTCGATCGCTTCTTCAATACGAGCTGTATTGAAGTTGCGTAAGTCCCGCCGCATGCATTTGGAGATCTGTCTGTTCAGTTGCCTGTATGCTGTCAAATCTGTTGAAGAATGTAGCTTCATCTCCCGTCTAACAGCCATGAGATTAAGAGTGTGATCGGAGAGTTTTTGTGTTCTTCTGCGGCGGGTCTTGCAGAACTTAGCTCCGACCGCATGGACAGTTTCCACGAGCTTGTCATTCAACGAATAACGTTTGGTAATTCTGAGTATAAGGTACGCAACCCTCGTTGACACATTCGCAATCTTTACAACGTTGTTAACGAGAGAATTGTGGATGATAAATCCGATACCTCCTTGGGACAGATGGTCACCCTCCCGGTGATAGAATAAGTTGCTGGATTAGAGGATTACCGTGTCCACGTCCATTGTATGTTGCCAGGTCGAGTCCTCTTAGGTGGCAACCAAACTTCCACCAGAAATTCTTAGCACTCCCTCAACCGCCGTTACCATAGTCGCCACCGTAGCCAGGAATAGCGGGCCCCGATATTCCATATTTGCCACGCTTGGCGAGCGCGTTGGCAACCGCAGTTGTTTTTTGTAATATTGTTGTTATCAGGAAGATGCTGCTGCCGATTTCCCACAGTCACCTCTTACGACACCCACGGGAAGATGTGGGGTAGTGGATATTCTTAACCGCCACTACACGGCTAAATAAAATAAACTTAATTGAACTACCTAATCCCCTTGATTTTTATTTAAAGTTTATTATTAAATTATTTAAAGTTTATTATATATTAAAACAGCTCCGTGGCGCAGTGTCCTAGCAATGAGTTGCTGCGTTGGGGGGCGCGTGTTCGAATCCCGCACGGAACAAGTATTTGTATGGCCTACAAATGATTGTTCCGGGTCTGGATGTTTGTCCTTGTGAAATTTGTGTTTGTAAACTGCCGCCACGATACAGGAGAAAATCCTAGTGTCGGGGTAATGTTTTTTTTTTGAAGAATAAGAATAAAAATGTTAATTAAAATTATATGTATAAAAAACTATTTAAAAACTTATTTCATAATTAATTCAGTCATTTGTGCAAATAAAAACATGTCTACATCACAATTTTCTGTGACAACAATACGAATATATAACATTGGTCCGATGTGATGCGGATTAATGTGAACGAGGTGGTAATTTATAATGATGTTATACCGATTGATCTTTAAATATCGCATGTCGCTGGGTTTTGTATACAAAAGGTCGTTTAAAAATAATAAAGACCGATGCATTTAAAATACTGAGATTATATCTCTACATGGAATATATGTACCTAGGTTGTTTCAGGAGTTAGTGTGTGTTTAAATGACAAGCGTATATATTATGGGGTGGCTTTATTTGTATATTAATAATAATAATACCTTCCAACCTGAATTTCGATCACGTTGGCCATTCTCAACGGATATTATAACTATTTGCGCAGGACAGGGTTATAGTGCTCCTCACTCTCGTCTTAGTCATTTGGGATGGAACTCCGACACAATCGGAGAGAGATGGAGCGCAGGACCAAATGCCTTACATGATTGCCGAGACACGGGGGTAAAACTTCCTGACCCAGGGTTGCTAATGGGAATTTCTTGAAAAATAAACCCAATAAATGGTTTTGTCCTGACTCGTGATTTGAACATGGGACCTCACGATCTGTAGTCGCACTTACAACCACTAGCACAAAGAGGTTGTCAGTATGTAGTATAGTATGTTTTATTGTAACCCAAAAAGGCGTACTATTTATTAAAATATTAATGAATATTTGTTATAGTTTGACACTACTTATTATGATGAACTACAATATTTTATATACTACTCGTGTGGTTAAAGAATGGGATAGAAAATGGCTTCGCCTCTATTTACCTTTCTCTCGCACACTGTCTTTATCTATATACTCATACCCGCCGGTAAAAAATGCAAGAAAATACGTTGCGATATGCGTTTTTCGTATGTTCTTTAACTTCAGTCCAACTTGTTCTGAGAGTTTTCCTCATAATTATTGTTGATTTTGTTCGTTAATATTTTTGTATAAAATATTTACATGCCATAGAGACATGAATACCCATTTTTAAAGTGTTTGTTTGTGTATCTATCCGAACAAATAGAGAGTAACACCAGAAGTGATCTAGACTAAATTTTACTCAAAAAATTTAGAGATTTTATCACCCAAGCAAAACTAGAGCGGGTCGCTAGTTATTAATGTTATTTTAAAACGAATGTACCTACTTGCGTACTTATACAAATATTTTCAAATATTTTCCCAATAATAGAAAATTTCCAGTCAACTGAATAATATAACGTTATATCTATATACTGTTATTAGCGGGTTATCGCTATTGGTACTGTGCATGTTGACGGTATGGGCTCAATGAGCCTATACAGTCTAATCCCACTAAAGAGTGGGATTAGACTGTATAGGCACAGATCGTATGTACAGATAAAGATCTGTACATACGATCTGTATATATAACTACATTTCATTTAAAAACATTAAATTATCAACGTTATTTAATAATATTATGTGTTAGGTATAACTGACCAATAATAATGAGAATAAAGCTATGTTAACAAATTATTAGAATTCCTTATTATTTATTCAATTGTAATATTATTATTCTCAAGTATTTAATTACTTCATTTGCATACCAAAAGGTAGAATACGACTGTACTTTTCTTTAAATTACTAAGTACTATTCTGAATTTAAACGATGTTTGTTTCTCTGTCAACAGAAACAGAAACTTTTTTATTCAATATAGATTATAAATAATACTTAATGAATGTCACTCTTTTGTTTAGTTACCATTGGTTTGAAAAAAAAACCTCTGTCTACATTGTAGATAGTACTACTTTGTACATACTAAGATGCATTCCTCTAAAGAAATGCTTTGGACCCTACTAGAATTTAGAAGTAAATAATGTGTTAATAAATTTAAATATCATTTGTGGGCGCATGTGCGTATTTGTATGCATGTACGCATACGTGTGTGTGTGTGTACCTAATAATAAGTAATCATTTATTTAACGCAAAATTTAATTAAACAAGGGCGTTGATATAAAACCCACATAAACATCGTAATGTACGTCCGGATTAAGTGTATGTAAAACGACTTTACCCAACATAAATTAACACTTACATTTATGTTACCACTAAATTATTGTTTACAGACTTATTGCTTTCTTTTTTAAAGTCATTTAAATAATCTTAACACTTATTTAACGTGAAATAATTGGTATCTGAGTGTTTATTACGTATTTATTTGAAACAAAACAGTTGTAAAGTTTAGGTCTTTTTATTCGTTTTCCAAGATAGGCATAGGATCGATCAGGATTATTAAATATAAAATTTATTGAGCATTCGCCAATTAGCCTGCGAGTCATCGTAATCAAGAATGAATTCTTTAATCATTTTCATGTCTTATTTTTCTTTATTTAATAAATTATTTTTAATCCCCGACACAAACAGAGGGATGTTAAATGTTTAACGTGTGTTTCTGTGTCTGTGTGTCTGTCTATGGCGTCATAGCTCCCAAACGGATGATCCTATTTAGATTTAGTTTTTTTTTGTTGGAAAGGCGACTTGATCGAGAGTGTTCTTAGCTATGATTCAAGAAAACCTTTTCAGTCGTTTTGGGGATTTTTTTTAAATTTACAATTTAAGTTATTTATTCTACAGTGGAAGTTTCCACCAGTGGAATGATGTGGGTTTATAAGAATAAGAAAACGATCATGTTTTGCAACATGTACTCGTATCCACTTAATCGTGGTGAATACGTAATATTTTAACTCAGTAAGCTTATATAGCCAATAAATTTCACTATTGTATGGCAACAAAATTCACGGTAGCTTCTAGATCATCTGGATGCCTGATGTTCCACCACTGAGCGATTCACTAGATGTTATTCCTCGCTGGAATCTTTGTAGAATCGCCTACCAACAGCGATTTTTGTTCCCTCTTCTGTAGAAATAAAATATCAAGCAAAGTTATTAAAATATTGTATTATTATGTAATATTTTAAATGATAATAAAATTGAAATCAAATATTTGTATTTATAAAATAAATTATTTTTATAGAAACATGGCTAAAATAGTCAAGAGACATTAATTAAACATTTAAAAACCCCAAAACAAAAGGAGCATATGATTTTCAAACGGCTGAACAGACTTTCTTGGATCATAGCTTCGATCAAGTCACCTTGAACACTTTCGATCATGTTACCTCTCAACAACACAATACTAAATCGAAATCGATTCATTCTTTTGCGCACTACTATACCATAGAGAGACACACAGATACATACTTTAAACATAATGTAACATTATTGCAACATTACTGTAAGAGTAATTATCATAAATTTATCATACATTTTATGCGTGATAGAGCCATGCTGCAGCTATATTTCTGGTATAGTTGTAACACGAATGGGTCGGCTCGACCGGGGAAGGACCACGCTCTCACAGAATACCATCTTAAAATAGCAGCTTAATGCTGCTGTTTCGTATGATGAGCGTAGAGAACCGGGGACCCTTTTTATTGGAAAACGCATTTTTATTGAGGATAGATGTAGATGTCTATGGGACACAGCAACTACTTACCATCAGGTGGACTGTGTGCTCGTCAACCTTATCCTATTAAAAAAAAAATCAATAAAGTGGCAAATTAATTATTGTTCTATTCTAACGACTCGTCGTTCTGCAAATTAACAGTCAAGTTATACTGACATTATGTATCTGCAGTTTTTTTGAATCACGTGTATGTTTTGTATCGGAAGTGCAAAAACTCTGTGACGCAATTACTAAAAATGAAACACACGGTCAAGTGCTCAGGGGTATTAAAACATAAGCAAGATGGCCTATTATAGGCCTTAGTGGCATAACATTATCAAGTGAAACGTTCACTTGTATTTCACCATTTCATTAAAATATTCTTTATATACGTTACATCTTTAAGCAACCATTATTAACTATTTTATGCACAATTCACAGTGACGTGAGCAACAAGGTGTGAGGGGTGTAGAAGTGGAATGGGGCGGCAGTATTTAGGGTCGGCGTTTTAGGAACGAAAGTCATTTAATATTATTTAATTTATTATCTTTTTAAACGACGAATTACAAACGAATTTATATATCAGATTTTTAGCTCTAATATCTTTTAAATATTAGTTGTAACATACTCGTCAACAACTTTGAGCGTAGTGCTTCCAGCAAGTGCTTGCACCAACTATTGGCACTGGGGTCATGGACGTAACACAAGTCATTTGTCTTAGCCATGTTCATCTCAACACTTATCCTTCACTTATATTTCATTTCACGTGGTAGAGCCAAGCTGCAGCTACATTATTAGTTTAGTTGTAGCACGAATGGGTCGGCTTGACCGGGGAAGGAGCACGCTCTCACTGAATACCAGCGTAAAATGGCAGCTTGACACTGCTGTGTTTCGTATAGTGAGTGTAGAGAACCGGAGACCCATTTTACTAGAAAAGAGGCATTCCATCTTAGTCCTCACGGGTGATGACGCATCTACATTTTGATTCTTTATTGAGGATAGATGTAGATGTCTATAGGTCACAGCAATCACTTACCATCAGATTGAACTGGACTAGATTTAGTCGCCCCCAGTCTGAGACTTTGTTCAACAAAGTGTCGACTTCAGACACAAGTTTGTTCCGGTACTCGGCGACGTTTTCCCGAGAAATATTGGCGCGGCCGGTGTATAAAGCATCACCAGTGCTGTCATCAGCATAGCAATGAATGTTACTGGTTTGCAACATATCATTTATATGCAGAAGAAACAGCGTTGGTGATAGCACGCAGCCTTGTGGAACACCAGCGTTAATGGGCTTGTAATCGGAGCATGCAACGTCTACTACGACCTTGATGCTCCGATCTGCAAGTAAACTGGTGATCCAATTGCACAATATCTCGGGAAGCCCATAGAAGAAGGCAGACAGAAGGCAGCTTCGAAAGAAGCGCTTTGTGCCAAACCCGATCGAAAGCCTTCGCTATGTCCAAACTGACAGCCAACGCCTCCCCCTTGGACTCCACTGCCTCCGCCCATCTATGAGTTAGGTAAACTAGAAGATCACCAGCTGAGCGACCTCGACGGAAACCGTACTGGCGGTAACTAATCAGCTGGTGATCCTCAAGGTACCGCATGAGCTGGCTGTTAATAATGGTTTCCATTACTTTGGAGAACAAGGAGGTGATAGCGATAGGCCTGAGGCCTGTAGTTGGACGGATTTGAGCGGTCGCCTTTTTTAGGGATCGGGTGCACCAAGGCTGTCTTCCATGAGTTCGGGACTACGCCTAGGGAGTAGGAGTACCGAAAAAGACGCGTTAAAACCGGTGCCAACTCCGGAGCACACGTCTTCAGCACAATAGGCGGGACTCCATCAGGCCCACTCGACTTGTTGACGTCCAGGGAGAGGAGTGCTTTACGCACCAAACGCTGTATAAAAACACTTCCCGCATGGAGCACTCACACCGCGGGATGGTCGGCGGTGTGTTCCCCCCGTCATCTAGAGTCAAGTTGGAAACAAAAAGAGAGCCTAGCAGATCGGCTTTCTCTTTTGCGTCATGGGCCAGTGAGTCGTCCGCCCTGTGCAGAGATGGCAGGGATGACTGACAGAAGTTCCCTTGGACAGCCTTGGCGAGAGACCAGAATGCACGTGTTCCCGAAAGAAGGCGAACTAGTTTCTCGCCAATTCTGCCGATGTGCTCTGACTTTGCCTTGACAATGACACTTTTGAAGGACCTGGAGGCGGAATTATACTTCTTTTTAAGAGCGCTGGTGTTTACATCCCGGGACGTTGATGCGTCAGCCCAGGCCTGGTAGCACTCCTACTTATAGCGTGATGCTATTTTACAGGAGCGACCAAACCATGGCTGGGATCTGCCTCCGATGGGCACCACAGAGGATGGAATAAAAGTTCCATACCCTGAAGTACCACATCAGCAACAGAATCAGCAACAACGTTGGGATCTTCCGGCAAGAAGCAAACCCACCCCCAAGGGTAGGATGCAAAATAAGTCCGCATCCCGTCCTAATCGGCCGACCTATAGTGCCAAACACGGCGGCAATCTACAGATCGCAACTGCGATGGGAGCGTGAGACCCACCGTACTCCGGATCAGACATTGTTCCGAAGAGCTCAGAGGGGCATCGACGGAGACCTGATATCCGTCCGGATCAGAAGTCAGCAGAAGGTTCAACAGGGAATGTACATGATCCTCCACATCTGGGATCTGCGTAGGCGAAGTAACCAGTTGTGTTAGACCATATGCCAAGGCAAAGTCTTACTCAGATCTACCCGCATGATCGGTTAAACGGGAACCAAGCCATTCAGCGTGGTGGGCGTTAAAATCACCGAGTATCACGATCTCTGCTGATGGGACCTGTTGTAGCACGGAGTCTGCAGCAATTTGGACGTGGTCGATGAGTCGGTCTGTGTCAGTATTACCGCTATGGAACCTATAGAGGCACCCCTAGACGCGGGGATGGTCTTCGCTGTCTACGCGCAGCCATAGGATGGACAGGTCCGTACCTTCAAGACTGCTGAGGCGTCGAAAACAGATGTCCTCTCTGACGTATACGCAAACTTCAGCCCGAGGCACAAAGGAGTGTTCAAATTTGTACCCCGGGTAGTAGAGATATAAAGTATCAGCCGGAGAGGATACCTGAGTCTCGGTTCAAAAGAGCAAGGCCGGCTTCGCCGTCTCTAGATGGTAATGGACAGCGTTAAGGTTGGAATGAAGTCCCCTGATATTGCAAAAATTCACGGATAGCGTGAAAGGGGTCGCCTTGGTCTTGTTGCTCCGCTTGCCCCGAGCAGTATTAGTCGCGAGCGGAAATTTGTCCCCCCCCCCCCACCCAGAATACGCGGGGCAACCTGAGCACCCACGCTCAGGGTTGAAGTAGTTTGGTCGTGGATGCTCAGCGAGGGATTCTCCAGGGGTGCTGGTACCCTCCTGGGGTAGTCTTCTTTTCAATTCCGCTACCATGTTGATGGGGGTGGGGGGGATTGGGCCTCCGGCCACCTGCACTCACCAAGCTGAACGCAGAGGTAAACCTCTACTTCACGCTGGTATTCTGTGAGGTCGTGGTACCACCCAGGTTTGAGCCGGCCCATCCGTGCGACAGCAAAATCTGCCGCGTGGCTCTACCACTGTTAAATTTTACTACTGTTAAATGGACGTAATTAAAGGCATTCTCATACTTGTTATATATACAAGTGCAAATATATGTACTTGTACTTGTATATATGTACAAGTGTAAAACCTCTCCATGATAGAGCATAAATTTGAAATGACATAACTGTTACCGTTACGGCCAGTCCACTGCTGGTGCAGGCATAGGTATCCCCCATAGGTACCCCTATATCTAAATTAAGTCACTTTACTGTGTACTTTACTACCATTTAATTAGGTAACTTTAAATCTCTTTAAACTTAGGCTTTTGTTTCAAGCTTATTAATTATATTTAAATTTAGGTTCATACTACCAATTCTGAAAAAGGTCCATTCTCTACTCTCGCATATTGACTTAGTGATTCTCACCCATGTCAGCGTTTAGTTTTCCGCCTGCCTGCGCAATCGACGTCGGCGACAGACGAGCGTTTCTGAAAGCCTGGCCTTTACCGAGGCAATTTATTCCATTTATAGCATTTTTACTCGGACAGAAACTCTATTGACATTTCTTGATATAGGCAAAATATAACTTTATTATGATTCTGAAATTTTATAACTGGTTGGTTTCAGTTACACGTTATTTTGCTTCCGCTTTTTTTAATGTGTAAACGAATGAATCGATTTATTTTTATTTTAATGGTCTTTTCTGTTGCTTACCAATTGCCTTTTTTTAACTGGCTTTACGGCTCTGGGTTCTAGCCCTTCTGAGCCTTTACCAAATTGCCATTGGAATTACCATTACAGACTATAAAAGTCCACTGCAGGCCTCCCCCATGAATTGCCTCATAGAGGGGATTTTGCTATGGTTGCCACGCTTGGCAGGCGAGTTCGCAACCCCAGTTTTATTATTATTTTGAATTGTTGTATGCTGCTGTCTATCTCCTATTTTAGTTTCCCTTTGTTTTTTATTTTTTTTTATAGGATAGAGTGACAAACGAGCACACAGTCCACCTGATGGTAAATGGTTACTGTGACCCATAGACATCTACATCTATCCTCAATAAAAATGCGTTGTCACCCGTAAGGACTAAGATGGAATGCCTATTTGCCAGTAAAAAAGGTCTCTGGTTCTCTAGACTGAACACGGAATACGAAATAGAAACACAGGAGCATTAAACTGCTATTTTATACTGGTTTTCCTTTATGTTGTTTCCATCAACGAAATAGTTTATCTATTTTTTTCTTTAAACTTCATTTTGTACACGATACACTGACATCAACTATCGCTCATTAAATACGAAACGGACACAAAACATAAACTGCATTTTTTACAGGACGACCAAAACAAAATTTAAAACACGAATTTTTCGACATTTTTCGATAGTATATTATGTTTAAACGTCATCAGCTGCGTTTCTTTATACTGTATCTATAAAGAATATCGACTTCGTAATAACCATGACCCAGGCAGATAACATCACAAATTATTTTCCTAAGGAAAAATCGAAGCAAAATTAATACTATCAAAAAATTTATTTCTTTTTCTAAACATAAACAAACGTACTGTATATTTTTATACTAAAAATTAAGATGACATACTAACACACACCCCATCTGATGTTATGTATGTGCTATGGCCTGTAGACACCTACATACATATTCGAATAAGAGTCGAAATGCAGACGCGTAGTCACCCAATGGAATAACGCGATATCAGTAAAAACATTATTATGAGCTGGCTATGCGTATTTTTGATGTCGGTGTGGCAACATGTGCCTCGTAAGGCACGTAAACCCTGCTGCGCCAGATTTATATCCGGTTGTGTCGAATTGCCCATCAGACTGTGAAAGTGAGGGAATAGAGAGCGTACCTGTGCTAACGCACACACTCGTGCACTATAATCCTGACCTCCACATTTTGGCTAGTCTCAGTTGATACTGGGCGCCGAGGACGAAATTGTATCTGGGGAACATTATTATGAGCTATTTTTTTAAAGGATAAGAGGGACAAACGAGCCCACAGTCCACATGATGGTAAGTGGTTGCAGTGCTGGTCGCTGGTCCGTAGACATCTAAATCTATCCTCGACTACAAATCAAAATGCAGATGCCTTGTCACCCGTGAGATGATGATGATGATGGAATACCTCGTTTCCAGTAAAAAGGGTCTCCGGTTCTTTACACTCACCATACGAAACACAGCAGCGTTAAGCTGCTATTTTACGCTGGTATTCTGTGAGAGTGTGATCCTTCCCCGGTTGAGCCGAAACATTCGTGCTACAATTAGTTATACCATTAATAAAGATGCAGCATGGCTCTACCACGTATAAAATCATTCTTATTTTTTAACTGACTGACTAATTATTGACAGGTTTTTTCTGATACTGATGGATTTTTATTTAGCTGTTTTATGGATTGTATTTGCATGTACCCGATAGTATCGATCCCTTAACTTTTTATCGCATATGAACGCTGAAAGCGGCCTTTAAATAGGGTACCTACCATAAAGTTTTATGACCGTTACATGCATAAATTAATCTTATTACTTTTCCCTACACACGATGGTATTATTTTAACTTCATTCAATTTTATTTAAATTACTTTAATCAAGTATTTTATGGATAATTTTATAATAATAATAAACACAAAAGTGCTTAACAGTATTTTGTCGGGCGTTAATAAGACACCCGCATTTAACGGTTGGGTTATGCCCATGTACACCTTCGTCACACTCATGTGGACTCAGAGCGAACTGAATGCTCTGGATATAAAAGTCCGCACTGTTATGACGTTTCACAGGATGTATCATCCGAGACCGTCAGTAATGACGCTGTACTTCCCGCGGAAACATGATGGGCGTGGCTTTTTAAGTGCGCTTACCTTGCATAATCGAGAAGTGTGCAGCCTCCGTAATTACTTTCTGACGAGAGCGGATGATTCATTCTATGGGGACGTTATTTCTTGTGATAAAAGACTTACCCCTCTATCCTTAGCCAACGAGCAATGGCAAGACCTGGCAATACAGAGCATTTCCGACCGGAAGACCGTATGGAAGGAGAAGGAGATCCACGGGAGGTTCTACAAGGCTCTACATAAGCCTTGCGTAGACACAGTTGCCTCCCTCTACTGGCTACGTTTCGGTGACCTCTTCTGGGAAACCGAGGATTTTGTCTGTGCAATACAAGATATTAAGACCAACAACTATCGGAGATACGTCCTAAAAAATGGCACCATCGACATCTTTCGAGCTTGTCGCTATCCCGTTGAATTACTTAGGCATATCATCTCTGGTTGTTCGGCGCTTTCTAACTCTGAGCACTTGCACAGGCACAACCTAGTAGCCAGGATTCTACACCAGGAGCTCACTCTGAAATACGGTCTCTTGGACCGGAAACTGCCATATTATAAGTACTTGCCGGAAGCCGTGCTGGAAAATGACCACGCCAGGCTCTACTGGGACCGGACCATCATCACAGACAGAACTATTCTTGCGAATAAGCCTGATATTGTGCTGATGGACCGGGCACAGCCAAGGATATTTTTGGTCGATATTACCATTCCTTTACCATTCCATGTGGAGTGGTCTGCCGCCCGAAGTTATTCCTGTGGTCGTTTCTGTGAACGGGCTAATCCCAGTGAGCCTCTCAGGTCGTCTAGGACTCCGTGACAGACCGCTGCAAACTTAAATGTAGAAGGCGGTGCACCTCGATACCGCCCGCATCGTCCGCCGGTTTCTTTCATTTCCCCCTTACTCTCGGCCGCTTAGTAATCCCTACAGAGGGTCTCCAACTGGTTGCCTTTTTATTTATTTACGTATTATTTGTGTATTTTTTTTAAATATATTAATATATTATGTATTTTTATAATTTCTATTTATATTTTTGTAGAGACCAAGCAGATGAAAGAAATATTTAAATTAAAAAAGTACTGATATTCAAACATTTTGTTCATTTAACCATTAGTCAAATAACATAACAATGATCTAAAGATGTTAAAAGTGAATGAGCCCGCAAAAAACTGTAATGAGTAAGTTTTAAAATCTGTAATGAATTTTAGCAAAGTAACATCTGATTCTATATTATAATTACTAATAACGTTGATTGTTTAAAAATATAAAATATTCTTTAACATTTGACACGTGTTTAAGTTACAAGTAATAAACCCTCTACGATACCGGAGAAAATGTTAGTGTAACGTTAATAAAAATAAAAGAAAACTGGACAAGTGCGAGTAATATTTGCCCTCTGGTGCCCAATAAAGTCAAATACTTATTTGTGGAGATATTGGATTCATTACGAGAACCGAGAATTTCGACTTGTAAATCAACAACGAATATAATAATCATTTAATAGTACTGATACCGTCACGGTTATACCGTTACAGCCTATTAAAGTCCACTGTCGAACACAGGCCTCCCCCATAGATATCTTCATATTGGGGTCGTACGAGGCGGCGGCGGAAAATATGACACGCGGGGTTGCGATAGTCGTTGAGAGGATCTGGCAGCTGGGTCTTGAGGTGGCTCTGCACAAGTCCGAGGCCATGCACTTCCATGGTCCTCGGAACAGGCCACCACCGGGATCCTCAGCGATGGTAGGAGGGGTATCCATCGGCGTCGAGTCGACGTTGAAGTACCTAGGACTCGTCCTCGACGGCCGATGGAACTTCGTTGAGCACTTCCGACGTTTGGCTCCCAAACTGGAACGGACCGGGGCTGCCTTCAGGCGGCTCCTGCCGAACCTGGGGGGGCCAAACGCCTCCTGCCGGAGGCTCTACGCGGGGATTGTGCGGTCCATGGCCCTTTACGGGGCCCCGGTGTGGGCGCGTGGTTTGGCGCGGCTTGCCGTCCACCACCTGAACGGTGGCAACCACCAAAAGGTGGTTGCCGTAAGAATGGTTCGCGGCTACCGCACGATCTCCCGCGAGGCAGCGTGCCTCTTTGCCGGATTGCCACCATGGGATCTGGAGGCGATAGTCCTCGCGTGCCTACACGAATGGCGCGCGGAGGCACTATGCCGGGGGGAAACCCCGCTGCCACGGCAAGTTGTCGTGCAGCGGACAGACTTCCGGCATGATCTCATGGCGACATGGAGAGAGCGACTGTCGCAACCCCGTGCTGGGCACGCCACTATAGCGGCGATAAGACCCCTCTTTGAGGAGTGGCTTGAGAGACGCCACGGCGTCCTCACCTTCCGCCTGAGGCAGGTCCTCACCGGACACGGTGTGTTCGGGAGGTTCCTGCACCGAATCGGGCGGGAGGAAACGCCCGGGTGCTCCCACTGCGAGGATCGACCGGAGGACACGGTGGAGCACACCGTGGAGGTGTGCCCTGCCTGGGCGGAGCACCGCCGTGTCCTCGTAGCGGCGATAGGCGGCGGCGACCTCTCGCGTCCGGCCCTGGTCGAAGCCATGGTCCGGAGCGAGACGGAATGGGATGCCGTCACCACCTTCTGCGAAGCAGTGATGCTAGCGAAGGAGGTGGCGGAGCGGGAGAAGGAGAGAGCAGCAGCTTTCCTTCCCGGCCGCCGCGGGAGACGCCCCGGGCGTCGGGGGCTACGTCGTGGCCCCTGGCCACCGTAGGCGCGGGCCTGTGGACGGCGAGCAATGGGTAGCTCGCCGTCCGTCCGTCTAACGACGACAGGCCGTGTCGACGGCGCGTTTTGTTCCACGCGCGCCTCAAAGAGCTGTCAGCAGCGTGAAGGGGCCCGCAAGGGCCGACGCCTGCCGGGGCTGCGGGCTGTTCGAAAGAGATACCGCGGCTCCGGAACGTAAGGGCACTGAAGGAACACGGATGGTTTTTAGTCAGTAAAAGTCTGACACTCCCTTCCGCTCCACCCAGAGCGAAAGGCGTCATTTGATGATTTTCCATCCGCAAAAAAAAAAAAAAGGGGGGATATTAGCTATAGCTGCCACGGCAAGCGGGTTGGCAACCGCAGTTTTTTTTTTATAGCCCTTATTAGGGAAACTGCTGCCCATATCCTGATTTGTTTCCCGTCGCCTCTTACGACACTTACAGGATGATATGGGGTAGTGGATATTCTTACACCGCCACTACACGGTATATACTTACATTAAATGAGTATAACAGTACAAGGTGTTAGATAAATACCTAATCCCACCAAAATAATTAACGTACTGATATTTATAAACAATAGGTAAGGTAAGCACCGAACATTGCTGTTACGAAAAGATAAATTGGACTGCAGGACCAAAATATCGGTCTACATACCACGGTCGGTGCTCCAAGTGCAAAATGTTATCGGCAAAAAAATATTTTTTATGACATTTAAATACTAATTAAAGTTTTTAGTATATTTTCTTTTAGTTGTGCTGTAAGACCTTACCTTCTAGGCAAATTTTATGATTCTAGGCCAATGAGAGGCGTTCTAGTGGTTATGATTGAGGTTTATAGGATCAAAAAATATGACATAAATGGCCGTATCTTTTGATTGCTTTGTCATGGAAACTTGATTTTACGCACCTACGGTGACTGCGTACTGCATTTCTTGGTATTTGATGTAAACTTTAACTTGAGATCTCTTTCAACCCTTTTCTATGAGAAAGTGTCTGGACAGACCGATAGATGGACAATCAAGTGTTCCTTCCTATAAGAGCTCCCTTTATTCCCTGTGAGTGTTGATTATTTCCGTGTGTCTCATAAATAATACCAGTGTGCAAAAGCAACATGCTGCTGTGTTTCGTATGGTAAATGAAGATAACCTTATTTACTAATAGAAATACATTTTTTTAAATTCGATGTACATTACTAGCGATCCACCCAGGTTTCGCACGGTTGCACAACGCCACCTACCGAAACCAATTGTAAATCTAAACCATTCTCTAATCAACTTAATCACACACACAAAATTTCATCAAAATCGGTCCAGCCGTTTTTGGAGGAGTTCAGTCACATACACGCGGACAGAAGAATTATATAATATAAAATATACATTTATTATACATACAAACTTTTCATTTGAATTATCCTATCTATTGATGAAAATTTCATTAAAACTTATTGCGTAGTTTAAAAGATCTAAGCGTACAGACGGCGGAAACTGACTTCGTTTTATACTATGTAGAGATGAAGAATACCTATTGAAAGTCATTCTTATGTTTAATTTACCACTAGTATGTAAAATACCACTGTTATAATAATAATAATAAGGCGGTCCGTAGGGCCCCGAACTGGAAAAGTCCGGGACTCGACGGACTGCATCACTACTGGCTGAAGGGGTTCGTGGTGTGTCACGCTGTGCTCGCCCGACAGTTTCAAGAGGCTCTCGACCAAAAGTCGCTCAAGAGCCTCTTCACTACTGGGATCACTCATTTGGTTCCTAAAGACCGGGATTCCACAGACCCGAGCAAATACCGCCCCATAACGTGTCTACCTACCATATAAAAGACACTAACATCCATTTTAAGCGCGAGAATCTCTCGTCACCTGAACTCAAATCTTATACTTCAGGAAGTACCCTAAGAATATTGATGATCATCAGTGAGTGAGTCAGTGACGAAATCGGGGGTTTTTAGATATCAATAAAATCTAAAGTATAAGAGCTATGCAATTAAAACTTTATATAATAATTAAGTTCACTATTGACATTATATCCCGAGAATTATGTTTATCTCGTATAATCCAAACCCAAGTTACGAGGGTTCAAAAAATACGACGAAGCGCTTCGAGAAAAGGTAGGTAGGCCTGTAGTGCTTCGTTTTGGTTTGGTTGCCTCGTTTTGGCGGGGGCACTACCACTACCCAGATGTTTTCGTATATGTATTGAGGCTAAGCTATTATATTAATTTCATTCATTCTTAGATAATCTTTAGGTCTTAAATCGTAAATTATTCTTATGTCCATCTTCTGTAAAACAATTATTATTTAAGTGTTAGTGGCGTAGTAACGAAGCAATCCACCTTAATCCTCACACTTGCGTGATAGGTATGTGCGGTAAAGGAAAGATACAGGAAATATTGTGTCAGCTAACATTAACTTAAAAAATATCAAATGCAAAAGTATGCGTTGGTGAACCACTAGTCATAATATCTTTTTACAAATTAGATTTCTCACTGTATCATTTAAAGTCAGCCCATATATATTTCTTAATTATCGCATTTCTATGGCATTAATTTTAATCGCTTGTAATTAAAAGTTGAAGTTAACCTTCGTTAACTATGACATCAGTACGTCAAACACCTCAGTCCGTGACCATGGGTGCTGTAAAGTGCCCGAAATGTCGGGAATTGAAAAAGTTAAAATTAAACGCGATAAAATCCGTAAAATAAGTTTTATTCCATAATTAATTGCTTTTTAGGAATGCCGCTTACAGACCAGATATCGAAAATAAACCGTTAACTTCATCCATTTTCTTATTTAATTCTTATACTTTGGCTACATAAGTAAACTTTTATATTTTGTTTCGTTCTAATTATCAGTCTTTAAGTTCTGATGTACCTATGTAAACTTTTCCAAAAATGCCTTAAATGATGCATAGTATTTATTCGCCGATATTTACGAGTGTAGGGTCATAACTATACTCACCTTTGTGACATGTATTAGGAGTCTCCCACAGTTTTGTAAGGATTAACTTGAACAAATTTTAATGAATTTTGTATTTTTCACTTATGGCGAATTTAGTGACATTCACATTCCCAATATTTTATTCTTTTACACTCTTACTACGAGGCGCGGCTGTTAAGCCTGCGGCCTAAGGCATTAAGTGGAAGAAAAGTATAAGCATTTTATTTTTATTTTTCAATATAGTCTCCCTCAAGCAAAATACATTTTGCACATCTGGCGGAAACGCTTTCAAACCGCCAAAAAAATCTTCCTTTTCTTTACCCTCCAAATTGCTTTCAACAGCCGACTTCGTTTCATTTGAAATCTACGACATCGTAACTCCTTTTGTAAATGGGAAAAAAGAAATAGTCGCTGGGAGCCAGGTCTGGACTGTAGGGTGCGTGGTCAATTTCCTACATTCCAGCAACGGCGCCTTATGGACTTGTATATGTGTCAGAACTTAAGAAGAGATGTTCTCAAGTAACAAATTATAAAGTAAATGTGTTATATAATATACTGAAATAAAATCAACATCGCTAACTTTACATCAACGATATAAATATTTATGCCGTTTGCTCTCTTTTTCCAGAAACACGACCATCAAAAAGCCAATACCCTCTTTTGTAATAAAAGGCTATGTCGAACATCATTTACGAAAGGGAAGAAATAATAGGTCGTGGAAAAGTTTCTTCGTAGGTATTTAGTTTGCATAAAATTGTACTGTTTTTATCTGACTGGTTTTTATATCAATATATAATAGAACATTAAGAAAAAGAAAACTAAAAAGAAAAAAACACTTTCCCGCCATTTTTCTATGTTTTTCTGTCCGCCAAAATGAGAGCATTTAACGAAGCAATTCGATACATTCTGAAGTTTTATTACAAAAAAGGGAAAAATGCGACTCAAGACGCGATAAAAATTGGTGACGTTTATGGACCTAATGCAGTGTCAGTAAGAGTACGTCTTGAATTTATATATAAAATACGAAGAAACTTTTTCCGTGACTTTTTAGATACATATTTTTACTATAGTATGCACAATGTTTGTTTTCTTAGTTAAGTGGTAAATATAATTTACGTAACTATTTAAAGATATTACTAATAACTGTCCCTTAATAAAGTGGCATCGTATTTACTTACTACACTTATTTTACTTCTCCTCTTATGTGATTCTCGTTTAGCTCTACACATAATTTAAAAAATAAAAACTTTTAAACGACTCTATTCATTTGAATTTTTTTTTTGCTTTTACTGTTTTTTTTAGGATAAACATCAGTTAACTACGTCAGTGCACTTTACTGTCGTCGGCCTGTCGTCGGCACATCACCCCTTACAATCAGATGAAATTTATTTATTTATTTATTTATTTAGAAAACCAACAGCGTATATAGAAAATATTAACATTAATGTAACAAACTAAAAGTATGGCCAATAACAGGTTTCCCTTATATTGTTTGATGGTAGGTGTATTGTTGTTAGAAGAAAAGGAAAAAGAACAATCTAATAGATAAATTATAAGCAAAATTATAAGCAATTCAATGTAATGAAGGTGGTCATAAGTTTACAGATCAGGAGAGATAGTCAGGTAGAATGATATATTACATTACCTTTATATATATAAATATATATATATATATATATATATATATATATATATAAACATATAAGAATAGAATAGAATAGAATAGAATGATTTTTATTCAATATGGATTATTACATAATACTTATTGAAAGTCATTATTTTATTTACCACTGGTTCGGAAAATACCTCTGTCCTGGGAAGAACCAGCAAGAAACCCAGCGGGACTTTTTTTTTAAACATAATTTCACTTAACAATAATTTTGATTATACAATTTTAAATGAATTTTCATAGAACCAGCATGGTGGCGATCACCTTATTCCCAGGGGTTATTTTCACTCATGTATTCCTTGATATTATAATAACCCTTTTTGTACAGTTTTTCTTTAATAAAACTTTTAAACTTGTTTATTGACAAACTTTGAACATGTTCTGGGATTCTGTTGTAAAAGCGTATACATTGCCCCATAAATGAATTACTAATTCTGTGGAGTCTTGTAAGTGGCATTACAAGCTTATGTTTGTTCCTAGTGTTTAAGGTATGAACATCCTTATTCTTATTAAAGCTATTTATGTTTTTATGTACATACATTACATTTTCATAAATATATTGCGATGCCAAAGTTAATATGTTTATTTCTTTAAATTTTTCTCTAAGGGACTCTTTACAATTTAGATTATAAATCGCCCGTACGGCTCTCTTTTGCAAAACAAATATAGCTTCAATATCAGTCGCATTACCCCATAGCAAAATTCCATAAGACATTACGCTATGAAAGTAACTAAAATACACTAACCTAGCTGTCTCAACATCTGTGAGACTTCTAATCTTTCTTACAGCATATGCTGCAGAACTAAGTCTGCTTGCTAATTTAGATATATGGGGGCCCCATTGAAGTTTCGCGTCAATAGTAATACCGAGAAAAACAGTGGTATCCACAAGACTCAACTCCTCCCCATTTAAGAGCACATTGGTTTTCGAATGTTTTACATTAGGTATTGTAAATTTAATACATTTTGTCTTATTGCCGTTTAAGAGCAAATTGTTGGCGTTAAACCAATGTACTAGTTTCGATAGAGCATTATTTACATCGTCATATTTAATTGACTGCCGTTTCAGTTTGAAAATTAAAGAGGTATCGTCAGCAAATAATACTATATCGTGATTGTCCCCTACAAGATAAGGTAAGTCATTAATATAGATTAAGAACAGGAATGGGCCAAGAATCGAGCCCTGAGGAACGCCCATTGATACTACCGATCCGGAGGAACATTTACCATTAATGACGACTTTTTGAGTTCTGTTACTTAAATATGAAGTAATAAGTTTAAGCGCCAAATTTTTTACACCGTAATGTTGTAGTTTCCTGATTAATGTATCATGATGAACACAATCGAAAGCCTTGGAAAGGTCACAGAAAATACCTAAGGCATCCTGTGAATTCTCCCAGGCATTAAAAATATATTTCATAAGCTCAACACCGGCGTCAGACGTCGAGCGACCCCTTGTAAAACCAAATTGATTTTTATGAAGTAATTTATTTGTATTAAAAAAAATTAACAATTGATCCAAAATTATTTTTTCAAAAATTTTACTGAGAGTTGGTAGTACAGAAATAGGTCTATAATTAGCGGGGTCCAATGTACTACCAGATTTAAATAAAGGTATTACTTTACTATACTTCATTAAATCAGGAAACACACCAGAATCGATACAAGTATTAAAAATAATAGCAAGATGAGGTGCAATTAAATCTATTATGGACGTAATCACTGTAACGGAAATCCCCCACAAATCTGCGGTTTTCTTTACATCAATGGTTTTGAAGTATTTTACAATATTATGCGGTAATACTTTTTCAAATCTAAATTCTTTTAAACAGGTATTAACATTCTGTTTAAGTAATGATTCGGCGACAGTTGGAGAAGCATTCAATGACTCTGTTGTCAAGATAGGAACATCAGTGAAATATTTCTCAAACACCGCTGCAACTTCTTGATTTGATTTAGTCAATTCATTATTAATTTTTAATTGATAGTTTGAATTACGAGGTTTCTCATTACCGGTTTCGCTGTTAATTATACTCCACGTCATTTTAATTTTATTCTTAGCTGTCTTAATTTTGTTACTAATATGTAATGATTTGGCTGTGGAGCAAACTCTTTTAAACATTTTAGAATAATTTTTTACATATTCTTTAAAAGCATCGGAAAGATTATACGATCTTTCATGGTAAAGGTCATATAACCTTCGTCTGCTTTTATGAATTCCTACTGTCGCCCACTCATTAAATGCCTTGCGACTGTTTCTGGAGAATGTTTTAGAAGTGAATATTTTATTAAATTCATTGTTTATAAAGGTATATATATATATATATACATACATATATATTTACTTATGTATATATTCATATTAAATGTTTAAATATATAAACATAATACAAATAATTAATTATAATATATATTAAATAAAATAACTTAAGTACTTATATTTATATTAGTAGCCTCAAAAATACATATAGAAGAAATAGATGAGAGAATATATGATTGTATGTGATTTTAACTTCAACTGCTCTATTTCGTAATAGCTTTCTTGATGTAATCTTTAAACGTAAGTTTAGATTTCGCAAAGAGGTCAATGTGTCCAAATTGTTCATTATATGTACGAGCAAGCCGCGAAAGAACAGTGTTTCGACAGTAGTTTGAATAATTCAAGCTCTAGTTTATGCATACAAACACACATACACACATACATCATTAGAGTTATTTAATTAGAGTTAGAGTTGGCAGAGACTATATAGACTTTCATTTGGCATGATCTTGCCACACCTCTTTTATTTCTTTCACCTCCATTTATCTATGCATACATGCTCGTCAGTTAAGGGGATCTTAATTTGGCCATCTTAATTAAATCGTCCAAGCCGTCGATAAACCCATATCTAGTCAATAGCATCCGATGCCGACAATTTTTTACCCACCTCTACAACATAAATTTGCTTTGTCACTTCTCACAAACGCTTTTCTTCATTAATATTTTCTACGTGCCAAATCACCGAAGCATTCCTTTCTTTATACTAGTCACAACATCTTTTTCAAAATTATATTTCTCTTATCACGCAATTTCACACCCTATCATTTAAAGTCAGCTCTTATGTATTTCTTAACAATCGCATTTTTTAAACATTGATTCATGCTTCTTTTGCCACACCCAACTTTCACTCCCATACATTAAGTAAGGGACTAACACAGCATTGTGGATTACCATACGTGCTTTTTTGACATATTCTTCAAACAATCGAGTGAAGAGTCTTCATTCTGTATACCTATATATACATTATGTTATCATGACAGCCTATTAAAGTCCACTGCTGAACAGAGGACTCCCCTATAAGGAGGGATATTTGCCATAGTTGGCACGCTTGGCAAGCGGTTTGGTAACCGCAGTTTATTTAATTTTTAGTCATTATTAGGAAGCCCATCTCCTGATTTATTTCCCTCTGTCGTCTCTTACGACACCCACGGGATAAAATGGGGTAGTGGATGTTCTTATGCTGCTAACTACACGGTACACTATATATGTATATCCTTGTTATGTCTAGCACCACTTCTAAATACACATTCTAAATACACATACTCATCCACTTGCTTAGTTAACTGCCCTTCTTCTCTTTTAACGTTTTTAAACAACTATAAATAAACAAATTAACATAAAAAAGTAATAAATAAGTAAAAGGTAATTTCAAATAGAGCCAATTTGGCTCCAAGAGTCCTCCAAACCATCTTATAATGTGAGAAATACGCAGTCATTTTACCTACTATTCACTAGGTGGTAGGGCTTCTCGACCGCTTAGGAGTCTCTTAACTATTTTCCCGCCAAGCAATGCTACGTCCCGGTTTAGAGTTTAAAAGAGCAAGTATAATTGCAGGCAGTGGGCATTTCATTTTAGTTCTTAATGGTTAAATCTGCTGCTAACTGCTTAAAGGTTAAGGCTTACCATCCAGTGGACTATTAGCTTACTATTTACTTTATGATTATTGAAAAATGCTGAAAATTTTCTTCATATTATTGTTTGAATTTATTTTCTTATAATATATTAAGTATGAAGTTTTTTTTATTATAGTTTTTTTTAATTATATTCTAAATATATCAGCATCAGCTCTTAAATGCTCAATCGCTAAGCCTTAGCCTTAAGAAGTCAGCGTGATCAGCGGATTCACTTTAACTAATGCGCATTAATATTACGCATAATTATTTTACAAAACTTGTGGGTCCTTAGGTTTAAGTTCGCATGTTACAGGCAGTGATATGAAGCTAATTCACTTGTACAATCTTGTTTACTACGACACACTTCCGCAGTTTTCTTTCAGAAAGCAATTGACGTTTGTTGTGCATCTAGTGTAGAGAATTGATCGTGAAAATGTACATGTTAATCGTGTAAATGTCGCTCGGGACCAATCAAGTAGCGCTGGATTACATTTTGTTTTAATTTTTAGTACTCAAATATAGTTTCTTTTTTATTTAGAACAACTATTTGTTGTTATTATTATTACATAATAATGCTTAAACCAAATAAAAGTATATAAATAATATTAGTCATCATGTAATCAGCACAGTTATCCAAAAAGTAAATATTTAGTACTTAGTAGGTACTTAGTACATAATAAATATATATAGTCTATATTTGTGTACTAAATAATTAAATTTAGATTGTTTTTATAGACGTGATAATATAGAGAAGAACAAGATTATAGTGCACTAGCGTGTGTGCAACCACAGGTGCACCCTCTATTCCCTTACAACATGGTTAGATGAGATGGCAGTTCGATACGCCTGGAGATAGATCAGAAGCACGACCTACAGTTTAACGTGCTATCGTGCCAAATTTTTGACGTCGGGTTACAATACGGTAGACAAAGGCTTAAAATACCAAAAACAGAGAATTGGACACCATATTGTATTCAAAGCTTCAGTACAAAGGCCTTTTGTTTTGTAGCCTTTTAATTAAGTCTGCCGTTTCAGGTGGTTTATAAAAAAAGTGTAAATAAATAAAATTTTGTTTGACTGGCTACCTCTTGGCTAATAATTTGATGAATTTAAAACAAAATCGATATTATCAGCCTCTTCAATTCTAACATGAAAAAATGAAAATACTTAATATTTTATGACAGGACATTTAGCCCAATTTGCTGTAACCTTGTGGAAAATACTAACTTACCTTGAAATACTATTTAATAGATTTTATAATCAAAGGACGTTATACTCATGAATAAATAATGATATATAATAATTTATATGAAAAAAGCAAACAAGTCCCGTGCGTCCCGTTAGCTAATGTTACTTTCAAGGTCGTTTTTAAAATGTTACTTTCATAGTTTATTTTATCCAAGTGAAATCTTCTTTAGAATCGTTGTGATTTGAAACGTAATGAAACGAAAAAGCGACACTAAAAAGAGACAAACATATACGTCTGTAGGATTTAGTCTGCCAGAGAATGAGATAGAATACAGTATACATGCGTTTTTCTTAACTGCATACCTACATGGGATGCTGATAAGCAATACCATGTCAAGCCACACGAACTTTATTTTGAGAAAATGCCGTCCAAAGATGTCATGCCAATTTTCAATAAATTTGTTTGAAAAAAATATGTCGACACCGGGTTTTTTCTATTTGATGAAAGGAATAATGGAATGAAAGTAGATTTTTATCATAAAAAGAGAAAATACTGCTAAGTTTTTAAAACAAATTAGATTATTGCATATTGCAAAATATAGAAAACACTATAGTATTCGAAAGAGGAAATTAAGGAACATAACATTATTTTGCTAAATTCTAATTATGGGATTTAATGAAAGTAAATGTATGTTAAGGAGCATAAATGAATATTGATAAAAGTATATTCTTACTTACAATTTGTAAAGAAGTTTTAAATAAAAGGCGTAAATATTAATATTTATTGATATAAAAATAAAAGAAAGCAATTTTTTTAAACAAGTCTGAGGATTAGAAAATTTTATTTTCAAGAAAAATCATTTTTTCTATTCCTCAGACCCATCGTGTCTTAGCAAAGTATCTTAGGTAAGCTTAAAATAATCATCAAAAACTTTGATGATTATTTTAAGCTTAAAATAATCATCAAAATCTGTCTTATTTTTGTAAACATTTTATTACAGTTAAGTTAGTTAATTAACAAAAATATTTTTTAACACTTTAACTTAAACAACTAAAAAAATGTAACTTACAATAACAATTCTTTTACAAATAATTAATATTATAAATTAAAAATATTAAATAATTTATATTTAATATTTTTAATTAATAATAATTCTTTTACAAAACTTAGTCTTTCTTCCTGATTAGCCTTATTATTTTCAACTAAGCAAGTATTTATGTAACCAGAACTTTAATCAGTCTCATTGTTTCTACGATTTTTTTTTCTTGATATTATCTAAAACGAATCTGATCATTGCTTTAACTAATATAGCCAAGAAATTACAACAACTAACATGTAAGTTAACAAGAAAGTGCTTAACCGTCAATCAAATTTTCTTCATCATCAATAAAATCACCCGACTCAACGTTCCTGAAGAAACTATAAAATCCTTTTGCATCTGTTGGGATGAGCTTTAAAAAATCTTTTAAATCCTGAATTTTTGCAGCTAATAGTTCACGCCCATTCGGGTATAAGCTTTTTTACAGACACACAATTTACATTTTCTACTAATACTAAAAGCTCGCTTGGAATTTATGGAATAGTTTCTTTTCTTTTTGGCTTCAATAACACTACTCTGTAAACCGCGCACCTTGCTTCATAAGAACCAGAACTCCAAAATGTTCCTTTATACGCTGATCAATAGACAATTTTTCTGTACATGTTAAAGGACATCTACAATCGCTGCTGTTAAATTCCTTCGCACGAACGTTTTTCCTTTAGCACTGAAGTAATCCTGATTGGTATTCGTTTTTTCTTACTTTTGCTGCTGAAATAAAATGGTAGAATTACATAGACCAGAAGTCTGTGTAATTCTACCATTTTATTTTTTAGGTCTGCCATTGTATTTTTGGGTATATAATCAGGGTCTTTAATGTTTTTACGATTCTGATCAACGGAATTTAAAATATTAATAGTGGCTTGTACATGACTTACATCAATAGTAGGACGATGGTCGTTTTCTAAAACAGGACTAGAAATATTCACATTCGAATGCTTTTTTATCAAATGTGTTTGAATTATTTTTGTCATTTCCATTAGTTAATGTCTCTATTGGATGGCATTCATCATCATCACTAGCATTGGAACCATTTTCTCCATTAAAATTAGTAACTACCTTAGTTTGTTGGTCCTCATTATTATTTGGTTCATCATTTACAAACTTCAATTTCTTTTCTTCAATTGACGGAAAGAAAAGATTAATTTTTTCAAAAGAACTTGAGGCACATCATTAGACTCTGATACAATATTTATTTACATACATACATAAACACTCACGCCTGTCACCCAGAGGGGTAGGCAGAGATTATGGACTTCCATTTGGCACGATCCTCACACACCTCTCTCGCTTCCTCCACATCCATATACCTACGCATACAGGCTCGTCGGTTAAAGGTACTCTTGATTTGGCCCATTTTTAATATATCGCCAATTTGGTCGATAAACTTTCGCCTAGGGCAACCCTTCCCGACTATGCCGTTGAGTCGCTCGCGTCCGTAGGCTTCGACCACCTAATCCTAGGCCCACCCTACACGTGTCCCCCGGGTGGTGCTAAACGAGCGACAAAGCCGAAAGAACTGACTCGGCTCCTCGCCGTGTGGTAGCGGCGTAAAAATACCACAACTTACTTTCGCACCATGAGGCAAAACATTATTTCTGAATTGCCGAGTAACTCAATTATTGATGAAATACTATCCATTGAAATATTATCCGGTAGTGTATAAGTAAACAGATCACAACATATGGAGTTTTGTAATTCTATAGAATAATATAAGTCTCGATCAGTTCTAACATTAGGTATAGGGATATATTGAGGTTTATTTGTGTTGGCATGTTCCGTATTTTTATTCAAATCTTTTGTATTGCAGTTCGCAAGATTGACTAGTAATTGACTCCTTGATTTTGGCAGTGGCATCATTCTACATAAAAATAAGGAAAAAGTTAGTAGTAGTGGTGGAGCTCTATGAAAGTTATACCTAAAAACTCGATATAGCTCATGCGATTATTTTAGATAGCGATTTTTCCAATATAAATTCAAGGTACTTAAAATATAAATTATCTCTCGTAGAAGCTAACTTACAATACGCAATAATATGTTAAGCACCGTAAACTGCACCATAAGTTTTACTCAAAAGTCCTTAGCTGTTTAGCAATAATCAGTCAAGTCGGTTATCATACCTATTTATTACAAAACTTACAATAAATCAATATGATAGGACCAAATAACATTAGATTAGTATAAGAAAAAGCTTTACCTTTGAAATATAACTATACAAATATTTAATTTATTAGTTTTCTAATTTATATCGGCAGCCTAACCTATTAAGAAAATAACAGAATAAATACTGATTTACCTTGATGAACCCAGCAGAGATTACATACTATTCACTAAAACAACGGTTTGTACAATTAATTAACTAATTACAATGAGAATATCAGTTATTTTTTCAATTTTTACGTGAACTTCTTTGTTTGGCGCTGGCCGAAGAACTGATTGATATTTCGCAACACAGTATCAAGTCTCATAACATCTTTATAGTGACGACAGATGGAGCTACTTTGAATTTTGACCGTGTTAAGGAGCTTGACGGCGTTTTGGCAATTGTTGTATACGTGATTTCCCATTTGTTTTATGATAATATTTATTTTTTTCCGAACTTATTTGATTTAAGTAACTTAAAACTCTTTTGCATAATGTATATTAAGTAATGCGTTATCAGAAAACATCAATATCTCTGAATTTGACTTTTTGTGGGTTGACACATTATTGCTTATCAGCATCCTTTTATTATTTGATTTTTGGTATCAAAATCTAGCCAACGCACTTTCACATTGTATGTTAATTTTAAAATAATTACTTATTTTTATAGAGAAGATAGCTGAGTTTAGAATTAATAAAATTAGTTTTTATTAGTTAATAAAATTATCTAAGTTCAAATGCTTGGGTGCGCTTACTACTGCAAGACTTCAAGCTCGTTCTGTGTAAATCGAACCAAAAATGTATATTTAAAGGATGAATATACTATTCAATAACTATAACATCAGGACGTCTAACACTTCAGTCCCTCATGACCTGGGTGTTATGAAGTGCACGAAACGCTGGGAATTAAAAATAAATAATTAAAAGAGTTAAAATCCGTAAAATTATTTTTATTCAAATTTATTACTAATTTTTAAATATATTATTAGACAGAAGGTGAAGAAGTGGTAACATATTATGCTGGAAGTCGAAGGATGCAGGTGACGCATCAAGGATCGTACTTTGTGGCGCTGCTTGGTCTATGTTCATTGCTGCTTGGCCAGTGGACTTGTGAATGGATGTAATGATGATATATATTACGTAATAAATTACTATTTTGGTTTATATACGATATAAAAAGACTCATAAAAAAGAATTTAATATTTTAGGGCTTACAAAATAGTAAAACAAATTCTACCTATATATTTGCCTCGTATTACACTAGACAAACAATAAAAAGTATAATTTAACAAAAATAAATAGATTTTTAGCATAATGGATGTGTTTTTGTTTTGATAAGTTGGTCATGTTGCGTCACTTGAAATCTACATAATGTCCTGTATATTTTTCTTTATTGGTATGAGGTATTAATTATTAAGACGAGTCGATGCTTGCGAGCTCTCAAACTGTTGAAGCTCTGTTATCACTATAAAATTCCACAGTACGCTAACAAACCGAGTTTAACGCAAAATTATTACTGCAAATAATTAATTGCTGATTTACTACGGGTTAATTTGAAGGACTACATCGTTAGTAAAACTAAAAGTTTAAGAAATTTAAAATATTTCGAAGATGTCAGCATAACAAGGCGTGCGACTTTTACTTTTAAACCCTTTCGCCTCTTAAACGCCTAGCTGTGTGATGTATTTACATTCTACCTGATGGTAAGTGGATGCTGTTGCCTATAAACATATACATCTATCCTCGATTAAGAAACAAAATACAATAACTTTGTTACCCCTGAGGACTAAGATGGAATGCCTCATTTCCAGTATAAAGAGCCACTGATTCTCTATATTCACCAAACGAAACATAACAGCATTAATCTATTTACTATGTATTTTGCGACAACGTGGTCCTTCACCGGTCAAGCCCACTTATTCGTGCTACAACCATAATAAAGTTTCTGCGTCGCTTTAACACGTATAAAAATTATAAATTTTATTTAATAGTGTGCATTTAATATTTTTGAATTGAAGACTTCATTAGCCGCATTGAGCGATTTTTGGTAGGGAGAAAACTTATGGCTTCGCGTTACCGATGACCTCGACATGCTGGTGACGTATTGCGCTTATATGTACGTACACGAGCATGTCTACTACGCGTAGTATAGCAACGCGTAATATAGCGACATGATGTGTGTGTGCATATACATAACATTGAGTTTTCACTTCTGTCGGCAGTCCTTATGACTGCCACTGTTTTTCTTTTTACAATATCCTATTATAATTTCAATATCACTGCTTTATAATGTATGAACACCATTAGCTGCAAGATATACGTTTTATTAAAACAAGAAGTAGAGAACGTCACGATGTGGGTGTTACTAAGGGAGGGTAAAGTTGTATACAATACATGTCATAGTGATGGACGTTAAGAGGATATTTCACTTGAGTTGAATAAAAACCTATTGTTCGCTTGTTTCAATTGCCTACAATACTTGTTTATTGGAAAGTAACTTTCCATTGACTATTGTACATTTTCTACGAAAAGAAGGCTTATTTGACAAAAGAAAGTATTGGCTATTCCTTATTTTATCTCGTTTCTTCTTATCTCGTTTATATTTTTCTACACAATACTTAAGGTTAAATAAGTGTTTGTCAAAATGTTCTTAGAACGAGTGCAATCTACGTTCTTAGTTCTTTTTCTTTACCAGACGGTAGCAGTCTACTGTTGGTCATATCGGTATATATCACTATTGGTAGAATTTATATAATTGCTACGTTTTGCAGGCTGATCTGCCATCGTACTACCAGACATCTCGCACCTATGATCCTGCTTCCCGTAATTAGTACGGATAGTTTACATCTGGCTTATAAAAAAAGGAACACCGCCATCTATCGCACAATGAGGTCACCTGACTTTACCCATAGTCACTTCTTACAAGACCCACGAGACGAAATCGGATGATAGGTTCTCTAACTCCACCCCTACATACCAACTTACGTTCAGTTCCCGTAAAATTGTTTTAAAGGCAATTTTAAATGATAATTCTGTCAGGTGTCCGAGGGTATTTAAAAATTTATACTATGTATACAAATTTTATCATTATGTAGTTTGATTTTAATTACGAGATTGTCTCGTAATACAACTGGTATTAAAGCAAAATAACCTACTTGTCGTTTAATTGAAATTTCAAAGAACCTAAAAGCAACCAACTTGTATTGGAAAATCGCAACGGTTTTTTGCTAATTACCCTTTTAGATGAAAAGTCGCCAGTGCTTTACATTGGAAAGTTTAATTTAGTTAAGTAGATTACATTTTTACTTATTACTTTTATATTGCTTTTTAATTTTTAATTTCGCAACGGGCAAATGATGGTTACATATGACAAATGTTGCTACATAGGAATATTAATGCTCAATATTAATTCCGTGAAAGTCCACCTAAAATAAAAATAAAAGGGATAAGCATTTGTATTATTATAATTTGCGTTGTGCTTCATTTATCTATAAATTAAACACTTGAAATTACTTTTCTTTATATTCATTGGCAAATCGACCTTGTCGTATATCGCAATGTATACTGCTTATAATGTATGGTACACATTATAGGCAGTAAACATTGTGATATACAAGTGCGGATCATAATCCTCTTTTTTCTGTAAGTTCCAATGTGTGTTGACTGACTTCGCAAGTATTAATTTTTTATAGACATTCAGGTTTCCTCGCTATATTTCTCTTTGTTGCTGATCACGTGATAAATTGGCAATAAAAATATCAATTAACAATTTAAGATGATTGCATATCCATGAAACTATTACAGCTGTATAATTTTTTAACTATTTTAAGCCAGTTCTTACTTTCAGCGTGCCAGTGGTGATGTAGCCAAAGATGGTTAAGTATACTAACTAAGCTTAGCAAAATCTTCTTCATTTTTGTATATGCAATCGATACATATTACAAACGATGGAGAAAACTGTTAATAATATATAATAAGATATTATTAACAGTATTATAATAATATATAATACTTGGAATGTTGACAAAGGAGTAGAAATTTGCCAAGCATCTGTTGTCTGTTAGTGGAAAAAGACGAAAAGAGTTAAATTACATAATTTCCGCACACTCTGTAACTTAACTCTTTTCGTCTTTCGCGAATAATTAAAAAAATGTTTATGAAGGATAACTACGAAATACTGTGCGGTTTTATAAAAGCACTTGTTAACGCATACGGGACTTCTTGTCGGTGTTTAATAGCGTTATTATGTGTTTTCCTCTTTTCCTTTCTGCTGCGGGCTGACTTTTATGACGATGTTATAAAATCATAAAAACCTTTTCTTTATAAAGTGAAAATAAGTCAAAATTTCATTTTACTTTATAAAATTGAGTTAATTAAATTAAATTTTCATGGTAGAAGAGTTTAAGTAGATTCGTTATATTATAATTTTTTTGCCATAAAATTAGTAATATCCAAATATCTTTAAGCTTAAATTGCCATAGAAAACACCTGAGTGTTTGAATGATTTCTATTTCTCAAATTGATGAGAAAACACGAAAAAATAAAAAAGAATAAAATGACAAAAATGACAAAAATGTAAAAAACTAGAAAAATGATAAAATTAACAATAAATTATCATATCTTGTGACTATCGCCTATGGACCTGAATCAAAATTGATGATATAATTGATGGAATCAATATTGATGTGAAACGGCCGTTACGTTAGGTCCGGTACATCGGCGGCCCGTGTTACTTTATGGGTTAGATTAATGAATCTTAGAGCGAGAAGTGCCAAAACGTCAAAATAAATGAATCAATAAAAAAAGCTAGCACGCGTGAACACTTGCAGCACTAGACCTCAGAAATATTCAAAAATTATGGCAGAATTCGGCCATGTAAATAATATCGTTTCCACAAACACTACGATAATACGATATCAATCGTAAGTTTTATAAATATTATAATAACTATTTTAAAACACCGTGTAGTGGCGGTATAAGAACCTACCCCATATCGGCTCGAGTCGTAAGAGGCGACCGAGGAAAACTGAAACAAGAGATGGGCGGCAGTGACTTTCTAATTTCAACTCAAAATTATAAAAAATGTGGTTGCCAACCTGCCTGGACAAGTGTGACATTTATGGCAAAATTCCCCCTGTCAGGGATTGCCTGACGGGAATTGGGGTGTAATTCTTTACGGATTTCCGATTAAATTACTGACCACATCAATACGGTTCCGTGGCGCAGTGGCTTAGCAATGAGTTGCTGCGCTGGGGGGCGCGGGTTCGAATCCCTCACGGAACAAGTATTTGTATGGCCTACAAATGATTGTTCCGGGTCTGGATGTTTGTCCTTGTGAAATTTGTGTTTGTAAACTGCCTCCACGATACAGGAGAAAATCCTAGTGTGGGGGTAACGTTTCTTTTTTAATAAAAAAAAATACTAAATATCTTTTATATTTTAAATAGAAAGATTGAATTGGGCATCGCATGAAAACACAACGTATCTCTCAAATAATACATATTATCATAGAATTTGCGTAATAATTCTATGCATATTATATTAAATGAGATTGTTTATTGCGATTGCCAAGTCAATTTATTTATTTAAAACATAAAAGATTTTTAGTATTCATGTGGTCACTATAAGATGTTGTTAGATTAGCTAGATACGTAATAACTTAAGACAGAAGGACCCTTAAGTAGGGACTGAATAAAATAACCGACTTGGTATTACATGGATCTCACAACTTTTTACGGTAGAATAACTAAGTTGCACGACTTGGTTTCTTTTTACTAGTTATGTTTTTGATGGTATCTTATTTCTATTTGTAGATAGATATATCTAGGTACCTATCTACACCTATTATTCCATTATATTATACACTAGCTGTGCCCGCGGCGTAGCTCGCGTATACAGGTTTTACATAAAGAATTTGTCGTTTAGGTAAGAGAATATTAAACGATTTATTTTATTACTGTATCAATAAGTGGTAACTAAATAAATCATTATCATCAAAGTTCTAAGTCGTTTATGATAGAGCTTCTGTGTAAACGACGTTAGAAGTAGGCTTAGCCGGGGTGTACACAAAAAGGTTACGGGGGCTACTAACGCGGGAAAAAGCAACATAGAGTTGGCCATGTGCAAAACAGTCAGTACTGAGTTACACTCCTACAACGCGTAAAGTTTGACCTTGTGCTTTATTTACGGTCATCGCATAACACACGCTCACTGTAACTGGGAACTGAAAGCGCTTAAAACTGAAAGGAAAGTTACTTCTTAATAGAGGGTTTTTGGGCAGTGCTGCCAGCTAAAAAAAAACTCATTCAGCTCTAGGACAACACAAAAAGCGCTAGATTTCATGAAAACAGCGCTTTAAAAAGCCCTAGATTTCACGCTAAATTAACTACAAACAAAGTTTGTGTTTTTTTATATAATCATAATAAAGAAAACAACATTAAGTTTTTTTTCTGGCAATATTTTTTCGATGTATCAATACTTCGCAGGACATCGACTTATAATTATGGCAATTGCTGTCAACAGTAGTTAGTACTGTACGAACAATAAAAATGTCATTAATTGTTTTAAAGTGCAATGTATTTCGCAACTTAGTTTCAGATGTCAGCATCTGATTGCGGTTGCTACACAGTTTCTTTGTGTTATAACTTCTAAGTAACTTTTAACTTAGCTGTGCTCTAAGCAACTGACTGAAACTGAATAAAGCAAAATAAATGCGTTGCCAAAACCATGAACGAAAACTTTAATAAAGGGGATTTCCCCGCTTATAGTCGTCGGTAAAAAAATCAAGTTGATCATCCTAAAGGGGAAGCCAGGAGATCCATAGCACAGGGTATCCTAGTTTGGACTCGTCTCCCATGCTCTTTGCTTTGTGGAAAAAATATGTTTGAAAAAGATAAACTGGAATGTACTATTTGTGGGAAAAAATAATAAAGGTCATTATTATTATTATCGGTAATGTGGACTAACAGTGCTGCTATAAAAGAGTTAATAACCCGCTAGTCGCTAAAATATTGAAATGTGTGCTAAATACACCAAAAAGCGCTGGATTAAGCTAGGTGCTAAAATTACAAAATGCGCGCTATACATTCCAAAAAAGGGCTAAATCTAGTTCCCAAAGCGCTAAAATGGCAGTACTGATTTTGCGTATATTATAAATACAATATCACGACATTTCGCTGCAAAATTTTTATTTTTGGTCGGGTTCCGTTGTGTGCCTTCGATGGTTACAAATTTCTTCAGTAAGTCTCAATACGATTCATCGGCGAAAAATCTCAACACAGCAATTCAGAAAAGTTTGTAATTTGTACAACTCCATCTATTACGTCCTTTGTGTGAGAAAACATCCTTTTTAAATCTCTTTTTGTGTTTTAAGTATAAATATATTAATTATTATGGAACGTTTTTTTTTACACACAAATCTTTTTATTACTGTTTCTGAGATTTTATGGCGCCATTGAACAAATTCGAACCTACATTTCAAAATAATAATCATTACTTTCGATAGAATTAACCAATTTTAATAAAACAAAGATTAAATGTAACTCGAAGATACGCTTTATGATTTTCTTAACGATTTCTTTGAAAATAAAAGATGTTTACTTTAGACGTGATGCGTTCATATAATAACAGACAAATAGACAGACAGACAATTCTAAAAATTATAAAATGTTCTTATTTAATTATTTTCAGTTCCCCATAATGATTTTAGCCACCAATATATATTATATATAATGTACAGAAAGAGACACAACATGTTATCATCATTTTTATTATATGTATATATTTAAAGAGAGATGGCGCTGCTTACATCAATTCTAAAAATAAAAGAGATTAATTGACGCGATTGATACATTATATAAAACGCAAGAGAACTTATAAATCAGTGCCTGCACAGTAAGCAAAAAATAAAGTTTGACTCTCGCCAAAACCAACGCAATTGTTAATAGCTCTTTTAAAATTTGATTTACCACATAGAGTACTCGGCGGTAAAGAATAAATTGAGTTTGTCAACACGCAGTAGGGCAGCGAGTAATATAATAAAGATTAGCAGTAAATATGAAAACTCATCTACAGGAAAAAACCACATTGCAATTGCTTTACATTTTCACAACAACACCATCTATCGAAGAAATGGGTTAACTATTGTGCTTCAGATTTAGTTAATAAGGTTAATATATTTTTGTATAATATATTTAATACGTTCTTTAATACTTTTGTTTACTGCGTTTTAGATATACATAATTATATCATTATTTTACATAATTTAACTATGATTTATGATATGATATTAGTTTAAAATGCACTTGATGACTCAAACAAAGCCACCGTTGAGCAAATTCGTACCTATACTTCCCTACCCATACTTCAGAATATTTATCATAACTTTTGATAGAATGAACTGATTTTAATGAAATAAAGACTAAATGTAACCCGAAGATACACTTTATAATTTCCTTAACAATTCTTATGATATAAATTAGTACTTTATACGTGATACGTTAACAAACAAACAGACAGACAGACAGACAGACAGAAAATTCTAAAAATGGTAGAAATGTATTTAATTACTTATTTTTAGTACCCCTCAATCACTTTTATTACAAAAATATAAAATGTACAGACATCTGCTATTTACAGTTTTATTATATGTATAGATATATGTAACTTTGCAATCCTATATATTTATATAGGATTACAAAGTTATTTGTGCAGTGGGTGTATCTCGAAAAGTGGACCGAAATTGCAAAATATTTTAGTTTTTCCTTGATTTATATACTAAACAATAATTATTGTGTTCCAAATTTGAAGCTTCCATCTCTGCTAGAAGTGCCTTAGAGTTTTGATGATCGGTCAGTGAGTGAGTGACAAAATTAGGAAATTTTGACTAGTTATAACTCTTAACCGACTATATACAATGCTTACTTGGTTACTGATTTCAGGCTTCTAGTTTTATCCACAACGAAGTTATAGAGTTTCGAAAATGGCCTGAACTGCATAGAGAAAAGGATGGTACGACCGTGCCACTTTTTTGCTCGACTTGGCGGGGGCACTGCCGTGCCCCCAGATGAACAAATGCAATTAGGTAACCATAATATCTGAAAAATATGTTTCAAAAACGTGGAAAGTCCGTCAACAAGCATTAGAGTACCAAAAATTAGAAGACGCATGTCCTCATTCATTTCATTTAATATTATATCCAAATAAAAAAAAAAACATTATAATCTACATATTTAAAAGAATTTTTCTTAATAACAACCAAACCGCAACGAACTTCTAATAATGCAGAAGCAAACTTTCCATTTTAATGAATTATGAATGTTCTGGCGGATAGTGTGGCTTTTAGCGTTTAATTTAAATAAAGACCTTCTCAACCGAGTACCATCGCGAATACGAGCTGCACCCGTGGAAGTATAATATAGTTTTTAATTGTATAGTTAGAAATGAAGCCAATTAAAGTGAAGATTTACAGAAACAATTATGATAAACCAACATGACAATTATCATACTCGAGTTTTTTTATAGCATGAGATGACAAACGACCTTGAATCCACCTTCTGGTAAGTGGCCATGGAAATTAGTTATATTGTCGTGCCTTAAATGAAAGGTGTCAAAACCTGTTTTCTGGAAAAATTGGCTAGCTTACCCTTCACACGCAAACAACAAGGGGCGCACTGACAGAAACATCTGGGTAAATTATTACGATATCTATTTATACAGATTTCTTGAGTAGATCGGGACAAATAGGTGTTATTATATATTATATATAGCCCTTTTAAACATTGCCAAATAATCAGGTTATGGTTTTTAATAAACTTGGTGAGTAATAAGTTAACACGCTCAATTAACAAATCTAATTCAAAAAAAAATGAATTACGTGCGTTACGATCTTGTGAAAAAAAAAACTATCATAAAAAGCCAGAACGGGTAATAATGCACCATCGTACAGAGCAAAAATTGAAGTCGAATTTATGTCTGAAACGTGACAAATATTGTCAACTAACGTGTTCACCAGATTTAGTACCATTTGCCTTATTTTATTACGGAAACTAAAATTACCTCTCCGGGTACAATTTTCAGTCGATCGAGGACATGAAACAAAGTTCAAAGGACATAATATTTAAGAGCGTTTAAGAAGTGGTTGTGAGTGAACTGAACAAGTCGTAAAATTAAAATTTTTGTAAAACCGACTTCAATATAAATAATTTATTGTTGATTTTTCAAAAACTTTTCAACCGATTTCAATAAAATTAAAATGGGACCACCCGGAAACTATACGTAAAAGGTTGACATATTTGTGTTGTATCAAATCAAGACTAATTTGAAGACGACAAAAAAGACATTGACAATAAAACGAAAAAATGTCAACACATTTTTTCGTTTTATCGTCAATGTCTTTTTTAATATAATCCCTAGTACTATTTTAAAAGAGTGGTATTAAATAATTAAATCCCAGAATTTGCATTTATTGTTTACATATTCTTTATTTTTTCTTCTATTGTTTATTAGTAATATGTCCACCGTAATTATTTTAGTGGTGCTATATTATTCTAAATTCAAAAATAATTTAATGAACACCGTCAGCTTATTGAACTAAACATAAAATTCCTTAAAACTTCTAAGAAATATACCCTAGAGAAATTGCTGAACAAATGCTTCGACTTTGATCACTTGGGAATAATTTTAAGCGCTTTTATAAAGCCCAGTATAGAAAACAGTGTTTATAATAATTTGTATGATAACAAAAAAGTAATAACTATACATAAATAGTATGTATGTTACTTTATATAACTATCATTTGAAGAAGTTCTACAATTTGATATAACTGTCTGTCGGTATGGTTATTATAAATTCAAATACTTATTGTGTCAGATTATTATCTCTTGTAATGCATTGAAAACTTAAGTGCACTATGAAACGAAATTCGGTGCGATAGTTCGTAGTATTGTTTGATACTAAACTACAGGCATAATTTAAAATTATTTACACTATTAAAATGTTAAAAATTAATTATCTGCTAATTATATAGATACAAATAAATGAAATTGAACTGTCTGTTTGTAAATTCAAAATAACAGTTTTTTTTAGTAAATGCAAATGAAAGTATATACGATACTTATAACAAAAACACAATTTTTAAAAATTTTGTCTTTTTGTATTTTTGTATGTTCTGGCTAATCTCCGAAATGGCTGGATTGCTTTTGACGGAACTTTCACTGGCAGGTAGCTGACGTTACAAGGAGTAATTTAGGCTACTTTTATTTTAGAAAAATAATTAGGATTCCGCGCAAAAAATTTAAACCCATGAAATTCAATAGTAATAAATTAAATGCGGGCGAAGTCGTGGGGAACAGCTAGTTTTTAATAAAATGGATTTCCACAAAGTAACGCCTGATTCCATTAACTATTTAAAGTATTACAATAATTGACAACCGCGCAAAGGCTTTTGCAATAACCCTTCGACTAATTTAGCTAAGTACAAGCTCTACTTGTACTTGCTTGGGTTCCCTGTCAATGTACATATAATTTTTTTTAATATTTAAATGAAAGCCGTGATAGCACAAACGATCGGTCGTAATACAGGAGTAATTTGATAAATGCTTTATTTTGCTAATTTTAGCACGAAATCTAATTATATTGATAAAGTGAAATCCACGCTAGCAGGCAAAAAAGTAGTTTAAAATATTTGGAGTCCATAATAAATGTATGTGTACTCAATATATTAATCTTTATTCTTGCCTTCTTACGAGTATATTCACCTATATAAATACCAGTTTAAAAGCTGCCCAAATCCAGTTTATGCACAAAAATATTTCACCCAAGTTTAACAAAGTCGTAGACTGCTTTAATTGTAATTAGAAAACTTTGTAGAAATGAAGAGGTATTTGGCTTAATGTTTCAAAAAATACTAAATTTAACTCTACAGTTTATCAATACATATGTTATTTATAAGAACGTAAAAATCTAACTCGAACGAACTCTACTTATTTTAGAGAAGAACCACTTTCTTATCCTATACACAAAATAAAAACCAGTGTATTTGACATCAACACCAACTAATAGTAGCGAGAACAGAAACATAACTATGAAAGTGATGTTTATTATTGATATTTTTTCAAAATATTCTATAGGTATATATTATTTATTCTCATTATTTAATTTGTTTCGAAAATCTTTTAGCATTGCCTCTTCCGACGGCACTACATCTTACATCTTATTAATGGCAACACCTGAGACTACAAAAACCCACAAAGAGAATTTCGTAAGCCATGCCGTGCGTTTATCGTAATCCATCGCTCTGTCCTTTTCTCTCGTAGGCCTTTTTGCGCTCATGTCCCTAGGAAGTGGGAAATTGCTTTTTGGTATGACTATATTTTCTTGATTTTCGGATGTATTACATACGCATCCTTTTCATAACATAAATGTCAATTGCAACGATGAAGTTTACTATTTATCACAAATACAAACAAGGTCGTAGGGTTTTCCCTAGGAATTTAAGACTTGCTTGTGATTGCACCACACACTCACAGAATACTTTCCCCGGACAAGCCAACCTATTCGAGATATAACCATAATACATTTTTTTTAAAACGTCAACTCCACACTAGGATTTTCTCCCGTATCTTAGGGGCAGTTTACATACATAAATTGCATAAGGACAAACATCCAGACCCGGAACAATTGTTTGTAGGCTTGTTCCGGGCGGGATTTGAACCGACGACCCTCAGCGCTGCACCACATTGTAATATAGCTGCAACATGGCTCTACCACGCAAATTACAAAGGAATTATGATTTTTAGCTTTTTCAAAATCATATTAAACTATTTTCAGCAGTAAAATTTAAGGATATAATGATATATTTCATTCCAAGTTAGAAGCAATATTCAGTTTTACACACAAGAGTTATTCAACGTGCAGTGAATTTTGCTCTAGTTCGCTACTATCGATTCATCAAATCGATCATTGGATATACTCTTCAAACATTTTCTTGCAATTTGTTTTGAAATGCAGTTTATTAAGATATGGTATGGAGATATGGTTTTTTCTAAAATTTATAGTACGCAAGCAAATTGATGAACTCAATATGGTTAATACAAATCTTATCAGTCTCGTGCACAGGCACAAAGTAGACGTGCCTTTCGGTGTTTTAAAGGGTACATTTCGGAGAGTTTTATCAACCATTTAGTTTTCGCACTTTATCATCTTCGGCTATATCACCACTTACCATCACGTGGAACAGTAGTCAAGTACTGGCTTACTTCCTATAATACTTAAAAAAATTAGGTTCGATCCAGCCGACAAAAAAAAAACATTATTAACTTCAGTTTAAAGTGGTACTTTACCGTGATGAAGCAAAACAACTTGAGGAAATCTACTTATCTAATTAATATAATATTTTTAAGACATGTGAAGTCCACCAACAAGCACTAGTGCAACGCAGCGAAACAATTGCTCCAGAAATCCTATGAACAGCGTTACTTAATTAATCAATGTGTTAAATAAATTTATTTTTTGAAATAATTTATACATCAGTAATTTTTGGCTATAAAAATTACCGAATTTACTCACCACCTACTAAATAAAAAATGCCCAGTGGCAGATAAACCATCAAAAAGAACCCCTAGGCAGGAAAGAACCCAAACACCGAGTGATGTGTATAGGATAAAACCTACCACTTAGATATAAGTAAGTATGGGGAGATTCATTCTATAGAGAAACAAACATTAAAATATATAGGTACAAAGAAAGGAAAATGATTTCATAATTAGTAAAATTATATTCGCCATTATCATTCATATATTTAAGCCACGAAAAACGCTAGCACCGAGTGCCTTCAGCGAACACAAGCAAGAACAAATGATCTCAAACAAAATTTCCTCTCAAGAAATGTTTTCGCATAATGGATACCAATTTTTATTCAACGGGGAACCTTTTAGATCTGTAAGCACAGATTTTGCATCTAATACAAAAGAAGTATGTAATTTAAAAAAATTATATAAGTACAACAATAATATATAAATTACAAGTAATTTGGAAAGCATTTGAGAGAAACAGGCTACAATAACCCTAACCTACCGATAACCGGAGACCTTTTTTACTGAAAACGAGGCTTTCCATCTTAGTCCGCAGGCATGACAACGCATCTGAATTTTGATTCTTAAATCAGGATAAATGTACATGTACATGGGCCACTTACAATCAGGTGGACTGTGTACTCGTTTGTCACCCTTATTCTGTAAAAAAAGACCACCCGAGATAGTTTTTCGCTCAACATATTTCATACAACGTGGCAATCATCATCGTCATCATCATAACATCCTATCAAAGGTCACTGCTATACATAGGCCTCCCTCATAATGAGGATACTTGCGTACCGTAGTTGACTTTTTTCATATACAATTTCAAATAAAAAACTTTAAAATACAGAAAATTTTATCGGTAGAATTTTGTTCCAGTGGCGTAACATTCGTAGTGGTTTAGTTTCAATTCACTCCTATAAATTTTAGCTAACACTTTAGAATTCACCTGCATATGACGAACGAAAATCTACCCCTGTGAATAAAATGCATTAAAAATTTCAAGCTGAAGTCTAACGTATTTTGCTGGTGTAAATTTTTTTCTAAAATTTTATTTCGCATGTTATATCTATATATTATAGTTTAGTAAGGATATTGAACGCTGCGTGGAGGCAAGTATGCAGATTCAAATCCTAGTCAAAGTTTAAATTTGTATATCACACAATAGTCAAACTTAACCTGATTTTGAATTCTAAAACTCATCAGATTTTATCTCAAAAATATTGGAAAAGTTTAATGAAAATTATTTTGTCGGCGCGTGGCTTATATCCGGGGTAGCTTAGAAACTGAGCGTGAACTTTAAATTTCACAGTATGTTTTACGTACGTACTTTATTGATGAATAATTAATTTATAATCTGTCATTTTATGTTAACTATGTATGCACAAAGTTAATTGCGTCTTTTGATTTTTAAAATAAGGCAATGTGTTACATTGATGAATTATATATTTATCAGTGTTTATATAAAGTGGACGTAAATTAGCTTCGACAAATCAGAATCGTCAATGACCGAGTTCTTTATGAGTTGCTCAATTCACTGGCGTTTGGAAAAGATTTTGCATATCCTTGTATTTTATCGCCTACCACGGGAAATGCTCCGATTTGGCGGCAGGAATTTATCCGAAAAATTGTTCGGATTAATTCTAGCCGCCAATTTCACCATCGCACATCATGACCAAAATTTTCGATATCATCCTCAGCTACCAGAATGCTACGCCCAGTTTTTAAAGGACCGGCAACATTTTAACCATCGAATTAATAATATATGAATTATCCGAAAACTGGCTCTGAAACCTAAAATGAAAATATTCTTCGTTGTCCACATCATCATCATTACATCCTTTCACAAGTCCATTTTAAAAATTCCATAAAACAGAGACCTCAGCCACCTGCATCCACTGACTTAATGAAATCGAAGCTGATCTATATTGTGAAAATTACAGCTCTGACACTAGCTGCTACAGTTTCCCTGTTCATAATTTTACAAATTGTTGTCTTTATTCAAATTGATTTATTAACATAACATAGAAAACTATGATAAACCTTTCATTAATAATTGATATAAAACTATCAATAAAATATATATCGTAACATAAATCCACTTATTCTACCAACAGAACTGTATTTAATGTTCAGTATTAACACATAGATTATCGAGCTATTTTCGCATCATTTATTATCTATTGTTTCGAAAAAAGCTTTGTGTATATTGCTATTCATTTTTCTTACACAATATCCGTAAAATTGTGTTGCGTATTACGATTTGTCCAATAGCATAAAAGTTTATTTTTATTTATTTACTTAAGTAACACAAACGAGAATAATATGAAACATTAATTACATACAAAAATTGTGATCTAAAACACGCGCATACAATACGATTAAAGATATTAGAAAACAATATCTAGTTTACATCACAAATACATAATGAAATTTGTTGCGGTAACTTTGGAAAATCTTAATAAAACTTAATTGTTATTACCTATTTACAAAGTATATCTGAAACAGCTTATAGAAATTGGTTGCTTTTAAAAAAAAATATCTCCATATTTTTTCTATTACTAATCTATAGATCAGTAAATAGGCGACACGTTTTTACCGGAGGATTTTAATAGGACGTATTATTTCTGTAAACTTGTAAAGCAAAAGTGATTAGGAAACTATACCGAAGTGTTAATCTTGACAAATTAAAAGTGGGTGGGAGAATACCTAAGGAAGTAAATAAATCATAAATCTATTACACAATCAATTATAACATTCATAATCCTGAATTTTGTTAGACTAAATATAATTAGATCTAAATATCTTCCCTTGATAAAATATTATATTGATCAAGATTAAATTTTAAGGGTATAACAAAGATCACAGAGATTAGCTTTTGCCCTAGTGGATGAAGAGAAATGATATAATTATATTCAGATGATTTTGACCAGTGAATACCGGGAGTATTAGAATTCCTATATAATTAATTAATTTGAAGCTCCCTTTATAATCAAATAAATATATTGAACGATTTATGTATTAATTTGTATAAAATTATGTACATTAACATGAAAACTATTTACTGTAAATCTAAAGCGATTTTCTCATCTAAACATTTTTGTGGTAAACTAAATTATAAAAATGGAAAGATAGGAAATACATAAACCAAGTATAGCAAGAAATAGGAAAAAAATATTATGACAACTTGTTTAAACATTCCATATTTCAAATGCGTATGCAGGTCGCGGGCCGCGTTCCTTACGCACAACATATTTATATTTCTAAGCCGCAGCTTGAATAGCCTTACATTCCGGAGAAGAATGTTCAGTCATATAAATTTTTCGCTTTTTACTATGTCATCCAAGGTTATCGGTATTCAAGGGATATCCTTTGGGAATTTATTATAACCATAACATGCGGGGAGAACTTGATTTCTTAAACGTGTGTAAATGAAGATACCAATAATATTTCGAAGATAATCGGATGAGACCTCGAATTCAACAACTTTACCGCAGGAATGGATTATTTTTTTAATCATTATCTGTAGATCAACTGTTTTACATAAATTGCGAAATAACACCATCGGATTGTTAGTTTTACTTTCCGGTACCAATTGAATTTCTAAATTTCGGTTACGGTATATTTTCGTAATAGATGTTAAGTGATTGTTTAGAACATTTATCTCTTTTTGAAATTGTAATTTCAAAATCTAGATGTTTTATTATTTGACATTTATTTTCAGTTTCAATATTGTAAAGGCGTCTTGAAGCATGCGCCATTGAAAATCCGATAGATAAATATGACATTTTTTATCCAACAAGGTACTAATTTTATCCATTTGATGACATTCTCGTCACTTGTCGAAATTATTTAGTAATCCATTGATGAACAGTTGACGAGAACGAGGGACATGTTCATTGATTTATCTGTGAGTGGTGCTAGCGTTTGTTGAACAGGCGAATTGACATTCGATCTTTTACGTTAAATAATATTACTTGAAGAAGGGCAAATCCACTTTGATTTATATTCAGTCTTTAATGCCATCAATTGTTCTTTTTCATTTGATATTCACTCAATATGATATTTTGAATGACACCGATTACTTACAGTCCAAAAAGCGAACTATGTGGAGTAATTTCTTGTACTTTAAAATAGAGCAATTAATTCTTCTGTTAATCACAAACTAAGCAATTTTATAAATAAAGTTAAAGATTAAGAACTAAATATAAAAGGCTCTGGTAGCTGGATACGATCTTGCACCTCGTATATGCGTAAGCCTCAGAGACAATCAGTCTTCAATGGTACAGGCGGAATAGCACTGCACTTCTTTTAGGTATTTGTACGTGAAATAGACTTATGCGCATTGCATGCTGCACCGCAACGCAACTTTAAAAAAATAATGAATACCAAAGTTTATGTTCACAATTATGAGGATTAGGTCGCAGAACGCTAATCAAACACTGCATCTTTTGATATTGGTATAGAATTAGTTACAACACTACAAACATTTATTGTAGTTGAGAAACAAGTAGTAAGTGGTACTGTTACTGTCTGCGTTATATTCCGATGATTTAGTGTCAGCAATTTTATATTCTCCATGCCAATTAGCTATGGTAGCCTTGAAAACAATTTCTGACAAAGAAAACAACTGATGCGCTTTCATTCTTTCAAACACTAAGGTGGCTGTCACACAGCCTTAATTATAATTACTCTTTCTCGCATAAACAACTAGGTGCATTACTGCTTAGCCGCTGAAATGAGAAAGAGGAAGAAGTGCTTTTTTTTGTACGTGGTAGAGCCATGCGGCAGCTATATTAGTGGTATAGTTGTAGCACGAATGGGTCGGCTCGACCGGGGAGGGACCACGCTCTCACAGGATACTAGCGTAAAATAGCAGCTTAACATTGCTGTGTTTCGTATGGTGAGTGTAAAGAACCGGAGACCCTTTTAACTGGAAAAGAGGCATTCCATCTTAGTTCCGACGGGTGACAATGCATCCGCATTTTGATTCGCAAACGAGGATAAATGTAGATGTCTATGGGCCACAGCAACCACTTACCATTAGGTGGACTGTGCTCGTTTGTCACCCTATCCTATAAAAAAAGCAGCCCAGCAAAAGGAAGCCATACCACCTAAGACGGAGATATAATACAAACTAATATTTAAAACTTATGTCAACAACTTAACAGATTTATACACATGTTATGAAACTGTTATATTCAGTGAGAACAGCAAAAACCACGAAATCCCTTACATGTAACTGTCACGCGGGCTTTCTAATTATGATACTGTGTAATGAAAAGACCGTTGTTAGTCAGTCAGGTGCTCTGGTTTTGTAAAATATAATGCACATATCTATTCATATTATATTCATTAATTATACCGGTTTAATGTATTGGTGGCGACTTGAATTAAAAAGTAAAAAAAATAAACAATAACGTATTTTGTTACACGAGGACATTATTCTTTAACATGTTAAGCTACATCTCCACTTACTAACAAGTGGACTAGAAGTCGAGTCAAGAGTAAGTGACTTAAAGTAGTTAATAAAGTTTAATATTCTGTATGACTCCTCTTAAATATTTACTAAAGTTCTGACAGCGACTTAATGGACTTGTATAATAACTACGTTGCGCAGGGGGTGTAACCTTTAATGAAATATAAAACATAACCGTGTCTTGCACTGAAGTTATAAGCATAATTGCAAAATTTTATTTTATTCAGTTCATACTATTGAAAGCAATGTCCTAACTACATATGATCTCAACTTGTTGGTTTTCTGGTGTTACTTTCTCTTTTTTTTTAATTTATTTATTATTAAAAGTACAAAGTTTGGTTTTTAATATGCATATTCCCGCAAAACTGCTTACGCAGTTTATCTGCAGGAACATTCTTCATTCTATAACCTAATATTTGTATTAGTTAATTCTGTATTTGCTTCGCTATCCACTCTAAGCCCACACCAAACGTAATAAAAATCCTGTACTAATAGACGTCATCGTGTTTTTTATATATATATAAACATATTTATATTAATTTTATATATTTTAAATAATATGTTAAAATAAGTTATAATTTTATTTTGTTGCGACTCTATCCTTAGCTCTCACCACATTATCGAAGGCATAGAATGCCTTTTTGACATTAATTTCTATATATCTATCGTTGATAAATTAAGTTTTGTAATATTACTAAGATAATTTAAAATTTAAATGCGGCTCTAACCGCATATAATCAACATTATATCAGTACATCATCTATGTACGTATGCGCGTGCACAATTACCAGCCCTAAATTGTTTACAACAAATGTCTTGCGTAATATTTTGTAAACGGGTACACACCCGTTTACAAAATATTCCGCAAAAGAGATTTGTTGTAAACAGCCTAATACACACAATGGTCTGCTATAAGAAGACGTGAGATTTTTTTAGCGTTTAGTCTATACAGCAACCATACGGTACAATGAGCTTTTGGATTTACTTACTTACACCACGATACTGAATCTACAACATAAGAAATGTTCCTATTTTTTATCTCTATTTATTCTCCCCAAAATGAGGCAGTAAAGTAAATACAGATCATATACTTAATTCCCTAAAAGCTCAAGGCCTTGAAATAACTGTAAATGCTACTTATCTAAACTCATCTATTATGTGAATAAGTTTACAGGCGAGAGCTATAAACCTCGAAAGAAAATTGTTTGTGTTGTAATTAAAAAAGTTACTGGCAAAAATATAACAGTTCTTTTTAAAAAGGCACATTTATCAACTTCGAACTTTTTAAGATATAATTTATAATACACGAAAATACCTAATATATTATTCTTGTACCTTGTCGTTAATAATATTAGGGAAAAGTTCCTTCTTTAAGTATTTCAACTATATTAATAATGTGTAACTTATTTATGTGTCTATTATTGATATCGATTGGTTCCCATTACTCGTATCTTATTAAGTGGTGAAGCTTGCGAAGTCACTTATTGATTTCACGATGTCTGTCCGTCTGTCCGTCTGTCCGTCTATCCGTCTGTCCGTCTGTCCCACGATTATCTCGAGAACGGTTTTGAATTTTCAAATTCTGTTTTCAGCAATCGATTACTGATCACCCAGGCCTCTGAACCTCCTATTTTGAAACTGATTGCTCAACGGCAACCGTTAGAAACCGCTACAAAGCTGATTGCTTCGCCACTTTGCTATGTTGTTAGCTTGCTAGGTTTATTATTTTTTTAAATCCTATAAATCAATCTATTAATGTTACAAAACAACAAAAGTCAATAGATAAAAATATACGGATACATGATAAGAGGCTTACGTGCGTAAAAATACTGAAAAGCAACTACAAATATTTTTATCAACTCAGGCCCATTTGTATAAAAAGCTTATTTTAGAAGAATCAGCTGACATCAGATAAAGTCAGATACAATGTTTTTTCGGTGGTTAAAGCTAAATGCATGGACTTAAGGCAAAACTCCTATTTAACCCCATCATCATTATCGCGAACCGCATCAAATTACAACTCTAAGGGCCGATTTTCAATCGTCAGATTAAAGTTATCCATAGAATAAATTATAACTTGATAGCCTGTTATATTGTATTTTATCTTAAGAGTAAGACATCTACATTTATCCTCGATTACGAATCAAAATGTAGATGCGTTGTCACCCGTGAGGTACTAATATGGAATGCCTCGTTTTCAGTAAAAAGGGTCTCCGGTTCTCTATACTCACCATACGAAACACAGCAGCATTAAGCTGCTATTTTACGCTGGTATTCTGTGAGAGCGTGGAACTTCCACGGTCAAGCCGACCCATTCGTGCTACAACTATATAATACTACTAATATAGCTGCAGCATGGCTCTACCACGTATAAATTTATTATCTGATGATTGAAAAATCGTCCCTAATTAAAAAAAACACAGTTACCATCATGTGTATAAGAAAATATGTTTTTTTCGATATAAGTGTGACAACGAGCACACAGTCCACCCTATCGGAACCACGCATAGGTTATATAGCGTATATAATACAGCTTAGGATTAAACCGGAATGCCTCATTAGCAGTAAAAAAATCATAGAGTCATTTCCAACAAGTGGCACAGTGATCTGTCACTCAGTTGTTAAGAGAATGTTTTATTTAAAAGTTACTGTTTAGCAAACGCTACTTCTATGAGACCATCCCAAAAACCTCCCCATACATTGATACAAAGTACGATCCTAAGACATCTACATCCATCGACTACCTGCGTTTCAACAGGTTGTCACTTCATCGAGTGGCAGACTATGCACATTTAAATACATTTTAGAATACCTGCTTTTCAATATCATATTGTTTTAATACAAAAATATAGAACTACAAACTAAAAGTTGAATGTTTAATGAAGATATTAAAGAGAAAGTTTTAAAACCAAATTCAGAGTGACTTATATTAAAAATATATTACAAAATATTAACATTAACATCTTAAGAGAATATTATTTTCTACATTAAACCGTACGAATACCGTATTATAAATGAACAAGTTTGCTCTACTTTCACCTACAATTGGTATGTCCCTTATGCGGGCTAATTATAAACAAGCTTTTGTTTTATTGTTATTGTAGCCGATTTTATGTAGATTAACGTAAATATTAAAAATAATTTAGTGTTAATATCTATATATTAATATATGAAGCGAAAACTTTGTACACCTTGTATATTGTGTTCTCGGAGCAGTGTGAGATTTGTCATGGTTAAAGTTTATATGGACAAGGAGTACAGAATGTAAAATAAATTCATTGTTTACGTTCATACTGCCAGTGTTAAAAAATATAAGCCTGTCATTTGTTTACGCTTTTACTTTTACGCCGTTTAACCTTTGTTGTCCCACGGAGTACAGATTGTAGTCAAAGGTATTGGTAGTCACAGGTAAAATGTTGCCTTAATTCGATGTCATTTCAAATGTTCCTTTTTCAATAGTCTGTGTAGTGTATGTAAAATAACGTAACGTTTATTTTACATTTCATTTATGAGATATCTGAGTTTTTGTGCGCAGTTGCAAGGGAAAAATAGTTTGCTAAATATACAAACTTAAAATTTTTACTAATTACAGTCGAATTTCGACCACTAAATTAATAATCTCAAAAATGTATATTAATTTTACTTTAATCAAAGACCCCGATATTCTCCATAGGGTAGTTAACACATAAATTCTCATAACACAGCGTGGTGTTAATCAAATACGCCTGGTACTTATTTATTTAAGGTGTATAATTTTATGACGCAAAAGGCAATTTTATTGAAGAGCTTCTTCTGGAGTAATACTAAAATTATTTTTATACTAAAATAAGGCCTTTCTCCCGTATAATTTATTGGAAGACTGTGTTAGATTTTCATCTGTTTGGTCATTTGATTTTATTGAGTTCATTAGTGTCTCTAATTTATGAATTAAATTAATAACCCTTAATTTTATATCAACAAAGTTCATAAGTTATTTTTATAATTATAATTGTAAACAGTAGAAGCTTACTAAGGAACTACATTAAGGCCTTAAGGAATTTTTTCTACATACATACGAGTCAACTACTAAAGGATGTCTCATACGCACACTCCGATATGCAATCTACTTGTACCTATGTATGGTAGACATCTATTTTTGTATTTGAGAGTATATGAAAAGAATAAAGGTTGTAGAAAATACTATAAGTCGTTTAATCCGCCCTTTATGTCACTTATTATAAGGAGTAAAATAAAGATTAAATAAATAAATATTTTAATTAATTAAATTAATTAATAGTTATTGAAAAAGGAAGACAACAAGTGTTGGAATAATTTTTAATAACAATTTACCTTACAATATTATTGTTTCTGCTCCAATAAAATATAAGATACTTCAATAGAATAGTGATAGATTTTATCCCTTACTGGAGCAATCTCGATAGCCACTTTCCATGAAATAATATGTTACAAAAATGTAGCTGATTATAAAATATTACAGATAGTTCGAGTAGGATTTGTGTTAAAATATGTTACGATTAATATTTTTTTTTATTTTACAGGTAAGTGACAACGTCTCCAACCTCTGGTAAAGTACGACTGCAGCAATCAACAATGTATTCACTGAAATGCGAAAGGATATGAAAGTAACATAAAACTAACAGTCAACCAAAAGATATCCAGCGCGACCACTTTTGAAATAATATTCATAATGTTGTACAATTAAATATAGAAATATTTAGAAACAGAATAGTAACGATCGCCTTATTAACGGAGGTAATTGTCAATTATGTATTATTTAATATAATATTAACCTATTTCACACATCGATTATAAATGTGAATAATCAATGGGCTGGTCATAGTGAAAGTCAAAAGAGAGGAGAGTCTGTAGTTTCTGATTGCTCGTACCAAGACTATGCTTTAGAGTGTTTGCTTCTTTGCTTTGGAGAGGTTTATTATAATATTTCTGTTACTAATATTTATATTACAACTTAAACTTAATAATACATTGAAGTGGTGGTTTCAAAATTATTAAATTTTATATTAGAACTAAAATTCCCATGTTATAATTATAACAAGGTAAAGGAAAATTTTAAATGTAAAATTTTAACGTCGTAACACATTTAATAGGATCTTTACTAAAACATTGTGAAGGTCAACTAAGTTAAACGCCCAATATCGAGGCTACCAACATATACATATCGCAATAAACGGATAGTTGGATAGGAATTATAATTGTCAGACGTCAGTATGAACATGTTCATGTTTGGCAATGGACAACTGAGGGGAGATAAAGAAAGAAGAAGTAAGAAAGAAAGACGTCATTGTGGATGAAACTGTTCAGAAGTACAATTAAAAGCGGCAAGACTGAATTAAAATTTTAGGGATACACGAATATTGTATTTGTAAGTGAAGTGTAGGGCGGCCTCCGACTAGACGGAGTCACCACCTGATTAGGACCGTGCTTTGTTGGCATTTCTTGGGGAGGCCTATGTTCAGTAATGGACTTGTAATAGTCTGTAATTCTAAAAAAATAAATGGTCATTTATCATTATGATAAATACCTCTTTATTCTACAAACTAAAAATTTATTCTGCATCGTGGAGTCGTTTTACATACATTTATTGTACATGAACATACATCCAGACTAGAAACAATTATTCGTAGACCATACAAATAGTTATCTGTACGGAATTCGAAATTGCAACCAGCGGCGTCACATCCAATAAGGCACTGCGCTAACGGGCTATATTCTATGTTTCTATTAATTTTTGCAAGTGGTACGCTATAATGGAAGTCAATATTCATGATATCTCGACAATAGCCGTTCTACATTGTGCTAACATCGACATTGCGGAAATAAGATAGTTACGTATACTGACTTGTTCACGAACAATTCAATGATTAAACTTCTCATTTGCCGTATTGTATCTTCTTTGTTTTATGCACGTTTTACATATTTTTAGTTATTAATAGACGAATTATTATTTTATAAACTTGCGATTATTATAACTTGATGAACTCCATCTTCATTGATTATTGTGTTGCATGTATGATTATTGTATTGAACTTTAGAGATATTTTTACTTTCGTTCACTTAAATTTTTCTTTATTAATTTTTAATATATAAACCGAATGGTTCTGTACATCAGTTACAGATAACTCTAACCCTCTCAGAAATGAGAAGCTACCTGTGGAACGTAAACAAAATAAATAATATAAACGAAATACATATAATTTTATAATACTCGTTTACCGAACGAACCGAGAACATTGATTTCCGGTCGAGCCACTTGTCAACTGTCAACCCTCTGCAACGCCTCGCCGGCAGCCAGCATTCTTATTAGGGTTTTATACCCGGGTATCCGGATCCGGGTATACCTATGAATATAGGTATATATGAATATAGGTATATAAATAGTGTATACCTATGTATATATATGAAATTTTTAGTACCCCGGTACTATTTCATTGTCAGACCCGGGTACCCAGGTACCCACTTTGATCGAAGAATTGATCAAAATACAAAGGAAAAGACTCATAATTTAGAGTTGCTTTATAAGGTTCTATTATTCTTATTATTCTATTATATATTCTATATATTTTATTATTCTAATTATCTATTATCTTTAACAGCGGTAGAGCCACGCGGCAGCTTTTACTGTCGCACGGATGGGCCGGCTCGAACCGGGGTAGTACCACGACCTCACAGAAAACCAGCGTGAAGTAGAGGTTTACCTCTGCGTTTCGCTTGGTGAGTGCAGGTGGCCGGAGGCCCTTTTTACTGGAAATGAGGTGTTCCATCTTAGTCCTCACGGGTGACAACGCATCTACATTTTTATTTGTAACAGAGGATAGATGTAGATGTCTATGGGCCGCAGCAACCACTTACCATCAGGTGCACTGTGTGCTCGTTTGTCACCCTTATCCTATAAAAAAAATATTATCCGTGAAACCAACACCAACATATTGAAAGAACTTTTTTTCACCACCGGAAATATTGTAACAAAAAGCAGAACCCGGCTATCGGAATGCTCATTAAACGCAGTAATGTTCTTGAAAGCCCTTTTCTGTCAAGAAGAAAAAAGATTATTAAGTTATAATTTCTTATTTTATAACATAAGTATTTTCAGTTCTTAACCAGTTTATGAAAACAAGACGGTTTAACTGTTTTTTTTTTTTTATAGGAGAGGGGGCAAACGAGCATGCGGTTCACCTGATGGTAAGTGACTACCGCCGCCCATGAACAACTGCAACACCAGGGGAATCGCAGATGCGTTGCCGGCCTTTTAAAAAGGAGTACGCTCTTTTCTTGAAGGTCCCTAAGTCGTATCGGTCCGGAAAAATCGCTGATGGTAATCGATTCCACAAAGAAGTCGTGCGAGGAAGAAAACATCTTCTAAATCGCACAGTGGTGGACCGCCAATCATCCAGATGGTGTGGATGGTATCGGGAGTTCTGCCGCGATGTGTGTTCGTGAAATTTGGCGGCTGGGATTAATCCGAACAATTCCTCAGAGCACTCCCCATGGTAGATGCGAAAGAAAATGCAAAGGGATGCAACATCTCTTCGCAGTGCCAATGAATCGAGCCGATCGGAAAGGGCTCGGTCGTCGACAATTCGAGCCGCTCTGCATTGGATGCGGTCAAGTGGAAGGAGCTGGCACTGGGGAGCCCCTGCCCAGAGATGGGAACAGTATTCCATGTGAGGCCGAACTTGCGCCTTGTAAAGTAGCAGGCGGTGTGCCGGCATGAAATACTGTCCCGCTCTGCTGAGCACGCCAAGCTTTTTAGAGGCCAATTTGGCCTTCCCTTCCAAGTGACCACGAAACTGCACGTCACTCGATATGTCGACTGTGTGATTTTTAATTTTCAACCGTGTTTATTTAGTTATATTTTGCTTGTTTTATAACAGAATTTATTGTAGTAAAAAGTCATTTTAGTTTCCGTATTAGTTAATGAGAACAAGACTGTTTAACTGTGTGCATGATTGTACTATAAAGCCCTGTCCGAACTGCGATATTTCACCAGTTCTGTAACACATAAAATCTTATAGGAGCCTTTCTACTGGCGATAAAAAAATCGCGCAGGAAAAACATTTTTGATTTGATGCAAATTGAACGCGAAGCGGTGCGATTTATTTCCGCGAGAATATTTTGTGCAGTATAAAGTAAGAATGGCTAAGTTCGCACTGCGGGATAAAATTCGCGCGTTTCGCGTTTCTCTCCAGCTAAAATTATTTTTGTCCAATTCGTATCTTGGTAGGTAATAGCCCAACTAACATGTCGTTGTAAATTATCGAATGATTTTATAGTCATTCAGTAGCCGAAAAAGTTTTTACTTTATTATCGCAACCTTTATGCAGATTATATATTATATAGATTATATATATACTCAGATTTTATGTCGAAAAATACTTTCATAGGTCTCAAGGCCGTATGTATATTAGTGAATCCAAAATGTTCATTACATCTTTTGATACGTCTATCACGCCGCCGCCGTAGTATCAGGTAAATTAAAAAAATTGTGTTGTTCATTTCTAAACAAGCGTTTCAGCGGGGAACTGCATCGAACTGACAAAAATCGTACGAAATTTTATCCGCAGTGCGTACTAGGTGTAATTCCTATCACGGAATATAATACGACAAAATAAAAGTTGCGCAGTGAAATATCGCAGTGCGGACAGGGCCTAAGACTTATTGATTGACATACTTCACTCTTTCATAATAAACTAAATCATGATTATTATAAGACAATTGTCCCTTTTTCTGAAAAAATTTCAAATACTCGGGTACCTGGGTATACCCGGGTATATGAAATAACAAAACACTAATTCGTATTCAACAGTAACGCTCTTATTATCGTTAGGAACGTTCCCCACTTAAGCACGTCACGAGTCGGTGGTTCGGTTTTGAAAAACTGACAGTTTGTGCTGTGAAATCGTGTAAAAATTACACTTCAAAAAAAGAAAAGTGCCTTAAAATGTTATTTATTAAGTAAATTCATTCATATCACTTTGTATTTCTTTGTTACCGCCTTTTAAATATGAAAACGAAAAAATAATATTTTGACATTAATGTGACGCCACAACTGTTGAGTGTTGCCAAGGGAATGAAATATATTTACCCCTATTTGTAGCTTTTTAAAATCTCTCGAATAAGAAACGACGTATGACTTAAGAGTTTTATTAACATGAACGATGATTGTTTTTTGTGTGTTAGTTTATTTCTTCAACCTCATAGCTCTCTAAGCACCGAACCAATTTCAATGCGGTTTTTATAGTTTGTAAGTATTTTTTAGACGTGGTTTGTATTTTCGTAGCATTAACGGTTAATTTGTCGGAAACCTAAACCAGAAACTTCCAATGTTTAGCCCACTTCCAATTATGCTTAGAAACTAATCCCTGAAAATATCAGCGTTGATATGAAAATCGGATTTTGAGCCCTTACAGCTATCGATTGGGCTGTTCCTACTTACTACCCATTTCAGTAAACCGAAAAACATTGTGTAGGTTTATAGAATGCTTGTAAAATGTACAAATATTTCATAAACTTACACAAGCATACCACACAGCGGTTACACATGAAAAATGACAATAATGAAAGCAAATGACGTTAAAAATTAGCAACAACAGTTATGACGAAAATTATCCTTTACACTAAACCTAAAATATTTAAAAATTTAAAAACTCCCATATTTTTGGGGTAATTCTGTGCCGCTGGTATTACACGCGTATTGCACACAAACGCAAATGCGATACGTAATATACTCGAGAGTGTGGCGTTCACTCTCACACTCGTATAAAAATTGGCTTCACGATAAATTTACGTTTTGTTTGAACACGGAATCTGGACATTTAAATATTCTAAGGTGTATAATAAAATTTATATAAGTAAATAAATAAAACTCCAAGCACAACCAGAGAAATAGAGCTGCAGCAGCAGTGAGGGTCAACGTCTCAGATCCATATGTAATCACTAGCAACACGCTCTGGTTTTTACTCTCTTGGTTTCAATGTTTGCACATGCTGTGGTTGCACCTTGCAGTAATGTATTTTGTTTTTAAATAAACTTTTTAGAAGTGGGCCTAATTATGTACCTGACATATCTACAAAATACGATTCCAGTAAAATGTTTTCTATTCTTAAAGCTCAATGTGTATGGAACAACTTTTAATAGTGTTTGCGAAATCGCACATTTCAATTTTTCACAGAGTTTTGCTGCCGTTGCAGAAATTTTGGCAGGAACTAAGTGCAGTATGGAAATTTATTTTTGTTGAAATGTTTCAGTTAAATTTTCTTTTTAACTAAATACATTAAATAAATAATAGTTTTCACTGTATAAGATAAGATGTGTAATGGCATACTTGATTCTTATATAGTTATCAAAAATCCTTAGTACTGTTAAAGTGGTTTTAATGTTATAAAACACTATTATTATAAAGGTGACAAAGCAAAAGCGTTATAGGAAAAGATACAAGATACTGAGCAAGAATAAAAAGTCCTACAACGCTCCTTAATTTAGGTAGTCACCCTACACAGCACTACCTCTTGAAAACTTTCACATTCCTTTTTTTATAGGATATTCCTTTGTGTAGCCAGCTCATTGTCACTTTCGGAACTACAGATTACTATGTAATGACAGTCTCACAATAATTACATTAACCTATAGTTTGAACTATCAGTTTTGTAAAATAAAGCTTAAAAACGAAATTTTTAAATTTTAATAAATATCATCGTCATCACCTTCATTACAGCACCTCAAAAATCACAACTCATCATATACCTGCCCCATGGGTTAAAATCCGTGATAGGTCGTGACTCTATCTAGTGGAGTGGCCACTCTACACTTCATTTACCGTTATGAGGCTGCCACTCGAGAGCCTTTCTTCCACAGCGGTTGTAGTTTCTTAGAGCTAATGGCCGAGTCATTGCCATTTCAGAAAACTTTAATAATAAAATATACGAGACACAGTAACTCTTTACAACTGTTTTGATGACTGCCTTTATTATATGACTAGTTTCGACCAGCGGATTTACTCACATGAGTGCCGAAGATATAACAGTGTAGAAAACTAAATCCTTTACCAAGTAGTTTTACGCAAATTAAACATTTAACTTTGTAAATTAAAATACGATTGGGTATCATCTAACAATACAGGGCTACCAAACGTAATTGCCGCAGGCTAACCAGCTTATTGTATCGTTTCTTCTATTGACATGAAATAAATTGGTAATGAAAAGTTCGTACACCTAGTAACAATTCTAGACGTGGTGGAGCCATGCTGCAGCTATATTGATTGTATAGTTGTAGCAAGAATGGGTCGGCTAGACCGGGGACGGACAACGCTCTCACAGAATCCCAGCGTAAAATAGCAGTTTCACATTGCTGTGTTTCGTATGTTGAATGTCGAGAACGGGAGACCCTTTTTACTGGAAAAGGGGCATTTCATCTTAGTCCTCACGGCTGAAAAGCATCTGCATTTTAGTTTGCATACGAGAATAGATGTAGATGTCTATGGGCCACAACAACCACTTACTCGTAGACTGTGTGCTCGCTTGTCACCCTATTCCTATACAAATTTTCTATAACATTATCGTACGTTACAAGAAATATTTTTAGAAATCCTATAATTAAGTAAGAACAAGTTTGGCTATGCGTATCTATTGATAACGACTGCTTAAAAATGCACACGCTTATTCTAGGACTTAGCATTTAAATTGTACACATATTTTTGTCTTTATGTGGTCCGAGGAACTGTCTCTCTGTCTGTCTATCTCTCTCTCTCTCTCTCTCTCTCTCTCTCTCTCCCTCTCTCTCTCAGTGTGTGTGTGTGTGTGTGTGTGTGTGTGTGTGTGTGTGTGTGTGTGTGTGTGTGTGTGTATGTGTTTGTGCTCCTAGGATTCTGTCTACCCTCTCGGGGATTACAGGCGTAATGCCCCATTCAAGGATATGCATATGTAGTCATGTTAGAAAAAGGGTCTCCGGTTCTCTACACTCACCTTATGAAACTCAATAGCAGTAACCTGCTATTTTACGCTGGTATTCTGTGAGAGCGTAGCTCTACCCCGGTCGAACCGACCCTTTCGTGCTACAACCATGATATAGCTGTAGCATGGCCCTACCAAGTATTTCACGAAGGAATTACCTCCTATAATTTTTGTATGTATAGACTAATGGCATAGCAATAAACTTTAGCAGCTTTAATGTACAAATGAGGCTTATTTTTGCATATTATTTAAATATATTTTCATAGTCCAAATCTGTCAAATTCCACCATCGAACATCGCGATAAATCTTCCTATACCATCTCACCATCTGGATGCTTGGCGCTCTACCACTGTGCGGTTTATTAGGCGTTTTGTTCATCGCACGACTTATTTATGGAATTGGCTACCATGAGAGATTTTTCCGAACAGATACAACTTGGAGACCTTGAAGAAACGAACTTATTCCTATATATAGGGGAACTTCTCCATGTGTTGCAGTTGTTCATGGACGGTGTTCGACACTTACTATCGTTGGAGCCGCAAGTTTATTTGTCCCATCTACTATAAAAATGTCCTCTCACATCCTTATTCACCCTGGCATCATTAAATATACTAGTATATTAAACAACTACTTACTATTAATACACTAAAAATACACACTTCTATCACCCAGAGGGATAGGCAGAGAGTACGGCCTTCCATTTGGCACGATCCTAACAAACCTCTCGCTTCCTTTATACCCATATACCTACGCATACATGCTCATCGGTTAAGGGTACATACACTTAATCTGACCCACTTTTAATATCACAATTTGGTTGATAAATTTTCTTCTAGGGCGTCCCTTCCTGACGCTGCCGTTCACTTTTTTTTATGGAATAAGGGTGACAAACGAGCACACAGTCCACCTGATGGTAAGTGGTTGCTGTGGCCCATAGACATCTATCTTCATTTGCGAATTAAAATGCAGATGCGATGTCCGCCGTGATGACTAAGATAGAATGCCTCTTTTCCAGTAAAGAGGGTCTCCGGTTCTCTACACTCACCATACAAACGACAGCAGCATTAACCTGCTATTTTACGCTGGTATTCTGTGAGAGCGTGGTCCTTCCCCGGTCGAGCCGACCCAATCGTGCTACAACTATACTATTAATATAATTATTTTTATATTAAAATAATTGTCACTCTTTTCTAGTTCATTCTTTCTACATGATTAAGAATTTCTTTCTTAATCCTGGTCACAACATCATCATTCATCCATTAAATACACGTTGAACATATTATTTTATTTCAACAAATATAATTAATTAGTTATATTATTACTGAACATAAGCAATTAAGAATGTAGTTTCGTTATTACAATTTCTAGCGGCTCACTGGGCAGACAAATGTCCGTAACATTTGCGTTTCGACTAATTACGCTGACGGATGTTTTAATGAAATTTAGCTTTAATGCTTTCAACAATTTGTCTCTTAATTACAAAAGTTATAAGTTTGTCAGTTTTCAAAACGTATATTACCTACGCTATTTATGTGAAATGACCATTGTTAATTTCTAGACTGATTTAAATACGGTTTTCTGTAAAGTGCTTATGACACACATCGGCAATGGTTTTTAGATAGGTGTTAAGATGTAAACTCTTCAGAGGGCGCTGTATTTTTTTTTTTTGTGCAAACGAATGTTTCCATTTAACTCCAAAACGGTTTGACCCATTAAGGTCCGGATTTCTGTATTCTAGATAATTTGGCGGACCGCCCAAGATGGCGGACTAGTTATTTTTAGACACTCCCATGAAATGAGTATAAAGAAAAGGGTTTGCTGAGAAGAATACGAAAAATAAAATGACGTTACTCTAAATTCAATATTGCAGACCGCAAATAGCAAACTAGTTATTTCTTATGCATTCCCATGACATGGGTACCGAATGAAAGAGTTTGCTGTGAAGAAAACAAAAATGGCCGCCATATACATTTAAAAAAGTTATAACTCAGCGAAGGTTAGCGATAGTTGGTGATGCTCAAATAAATGTTTTAGGGATACCGACAAGGGTCAACTGCTGGCGATAAAAAATTATGATGGCGAAAATGAAAAAACCAACATTGACGCATTAAATGAAATGAACCAATTTACAAACATGTCCAGCGATAACTAAAAATTAATTTATAGTATTTTTTTTTATAAACAAGCTCTTATTTAAAGGTTTAAAGACAAGAAAATAAATTTTAAATTAAATTAAACCCAACAATTTATTACATTACACAATTTGTATAATATTGATATAAAAGCTTGTCGCGAGATTTATCTGTGTACATAACCAAGAATACAATATGTAACTTGATATTGAAAAAAATGAAAAAAAAAAATGAAAAATTGTTTATTTCTTTAAAAAGATCATACATTATATAGGTATGGGAGTAAGTGGAACATCCTTTTAAGTAAATATATACTTGTGGCAGGATGCCCCGCTCTTCTATAGCAAGAATTACATAAACACAAAATAGATTAATTAAAGAAATACAAGAAACTAAGCTTATATTTATATAATGAGGGTTTTATATAAGTGTGTGAGTTTATGTGAGTGTGAGTTAAAGGGTTCATGCGCTCACTCGCTCGATTCTGTGTGTGTGTGTGTGTGTGTGTGTGTGTGTGTGTGTGTGTGTGTGTGTGTGTGTGTGTGTGTGTGTGTGTGTGTGTGTGTGTGTGTGTGTGTGTGTGTGTGTGTGTTGTCGTGTGTATATGTACACATGGGTGTGTATGTCTGCGTATGTAAATTTATTTCATAACTTTTAGTAATGCCTCGACTTCATCATACTTAAGTTTCAGTAGCCATTCTGTAACTGTCTTTTTGAACTCATTGTTCAGAGTTTCAGAACTCAGAGTTCAGTGAATAAATGTTTAGTTTTTTGTTGACTACATTGTATAAATAACCAGCCTGTCTTTTAAATTGGTGACTAGCAAAATTTGTCTTGACTAGAGTTAATTCAAAAGCTTTTCCTCGTCTATTACTACTGCAGTCGTAGAAAGTTGTTGTATGTTTTGTTAACAACAAATTTAAAATGTATAACTTTCTAACAACATTATAATATTGACTATGATTGATTATGATATTGACATTATAATACGTATTTAACTAAGAAAAAAAGCTGAAGTGGCAATGGACCGGCCATATAGCTCGAAGAACCGACAACCGATGGGAAAAAAAGGTGCTCGATTGGCGGCCTCGTACCGGCGGACGAAGTGTAGGGCGTCCCCCCACTAGATGGAGTGACGACCTGGTATGACATGCAGGAAGTCGATGGATGCAGGTGGCTCAGGACCGTGTTTTGTGGCATTCCTTGGGGGAGGCCTATGTTCAGCAGTGGACTTATGAAGGGCTGTAATGATCATGATGATGAACTAAAAAAAATTGGAGTTGTAATCCCTTACTTTGACTATGTCAAAAATCTTGTACATTGATAATTCCTTAAATTGGATACGCCAACTGAATGAGGTAAGTAAGAAAACCTTTGTTGCTCTTTGTTCACTGCGTCGCCTTCGATCAGTTTCTTCCCATTCCTACAAAAATTATGCTCGCACAGTCTCTTCTTATTTCGATTCTGTATGCTGACGCATACTATGTAGACATAACTAGGGACCAGCTAAATAAGCTTGGGGGTCTTCATGATTCTAGTATTTGATTCATATTTGGATTGCGCAAATTTGACTAATTTTCCCAATTTCGCTCACGTCCCAGGTGGTTACCTATCCTACTTCGCCGAAACATGCATATTATTTCTATAATGTACTGTGTATTATTTCATCTTCAAGAAAATTCATTTTAAGGATACCAACTCACAATACATAATTTTAAAAAAAAATCTTTTATTGTCCAGTCTATTAAGGCGCAGGTTGAGCAAAATGTCGCGCTAGTCGTTATTTGTGCGGTTTTTAGAAGCTATCTACTTTTTATTTAAAAGATATATCAACAAATAAAAAACACATTATATTTCTACATAATCTTGATTCCATAAAAGCTATATCCAATTTTTTTTAAAACGAATAAATATTAATATAATCTCCTTACAACGAAACCACATAAATGTGAAATTATTATTGATAACATGGATCTCCTCGTAAAGTAAGTATTATTTTATTTTGCGATTTACACCAATGGATAGACAATTTATTAATAAACATTTCTATAGTAAATTTTTTTTCAAGAGACCAAAATTTGATTTTATTAAGAAATTATTTTAAAATCTGGGCATATTCACTGCTCACGGGCTTGCTAGAGTCAGTGAGCCCTGAGCTCTTCGACGCGAAGCCCGTGTCGTTAGAGCGTCGACCAGCGCCGCATACACTCACGTAATATCAGTCGATAAATAATATTTTTCGTATTAGTTATACATATATTTGTTGTGTTTTTTACTGCGCTATGAAGCTTTTTGCGTGTATTTTCTTTGAAGTAAATGCAAATAAAAAAATTAAGCACCATTGGCATGTAAGGTTCGAATCCATAATTAAAATTTCGATAAATATTATAATTTACACTATAAAAGGCTAATTCAATATTATCACCCAACCACAATATCTTATTACGTACAGTACTGCCTCGTTGGTCTAGTGGTTGTAGTAGTGCGACTGCTGATCATTAGGTCCCGGGTTCGAATCCTGGGTCGGACCCTGTCAGTTATGAGTTTTTCATTTATGTTCTAAGTTATAATTAGTATTACTAAGTTATAGTTTTTTGCTAAAATATAGTATATTATTTATTGCTTGTTTTTTCTTCTTTTTCAAAAAATAATTGAGTACATAAGGTGTTCTATACTTATAATTCGGTAAAAAGTATCTAAGTAGGTACTAATATACCTACTTTTTACTACTAAAAATTTTTAAAACTAAATTTAACTAAAAAGACTAAACTGACCATTTATTTTTTAACTCAAAACAGGACATGGGTTTATTTATACTCTAAAAACTATAACTTTATACAATTAGTGTTCACTGTAAAATTATATTCGGTATAGACGGTAATTATTAAATGCAACATATTTTTCTTAATTATTAATTACATTTGTCAGTGGATTAAATTTTCTTTAATAAAGTTGGTGATGATTTTAAATAAAAATAAAATTCTGCTCAAGTTTTTTTATTGTTATCTTTGTTAACAACATCGCCTTTAGAACTCTGGAACCGTAAGTGTTTCTTTCAGACGTCCACAATTTATTCAAAATAAAAAAAATACTCTTTCTACCGGAGCATTCGTAGCAGGTAGACATAAAATATATTCGATTAAAAAAAATTATGTTGAAGATTGTTGACTTTGAATACTTCCATCCAACGAGTTACGGGACAATTTTGTGTCCCGGAGCTTTGTTTGGGGACAATGGGACAGGTGACCGAGAAAAGGGACAGTCCCGTTCAAAACGGGACGTGTGGTCACTTTAGCTATAACCCGGCGACGGCTACGTGGGGCAGTGGCTTAGCAATTAGTTGTTGCGCTGGGGGCCGCGGGTTCGAATCCCGCACGGAACAAGTATTTGTATGGCTTACAAATAATTGTTCCGGGTCTGGATGTTTGTCCTTGTGCAATTTATGTTTGTAAACTGCCTCCACGACACAGGAGAAAATCCTAGTGTGGGGGTAACGTTTTTTAAAAAGAAGAAAAAAAAGAAGAAGATACAACTTGGAGACCTTGAAGAAACGAACTTATTCCTATATATAGAGAAACTTCTCCATGTGTTGCAGTTGTTCATGGACGGATTTCGACACTTACCATCGTTGGAGCCGCAAGTTTATTTGTCCCATCTACTATAAAAATGTCCTCTCACATCCTTATTCACCCTGGCATCATTAAATATACTAGTATATTAAACAACTACTTACTATTAATACACTAAAAATACACACTTCTATCACCCAGAGGGATAGGCAGAGAGTACGGCCTTCCATTTGGCACGATCCTAACAAACCTCTCGCTTCCTTTATACCCATATACCTACGCATACATGCTCATCGGTTAAGGGTACATACACTTAATCTGACCCACTTTTAATATCACAATTTGGTTGATAAATTTTCTTCTAGGGCGTCCCTTCCTGACGCTGCCGTTCACTTTTTTTTATGGAATAAGGGTGACAAACGAGCACACAGTCCACCTGATGGTAAGTGGTTGCTGTGGCCCATAGACATCTATCATCATTTGCGAATTAAAATGCAAATGCGATGTCCGCCGTGAGCACTAAGATAGAATGCCTCTTTTCCAGTAAAGAGGGTCTCCGGTTCTCTACACTCACCATAAGAACGACAGCAGCATTAACCTGCTATTTTACGTTGGTATTCTGTGAGAGCGTGGTCCTTCCCCAGTCGAGCCGACCCATTCGTGCTACAACTATACTATTAATATAGCTACAGCATGGCTCTACCACATATAGACATAACTGCAACATAATTGTCACTCTTTTCTAGTTCATCCTTTCTACATGATTAAGCATTTCTTTCTTAATCCTGGTCACAACATCATCATTCATCCATTAAATACACGTTGAACATATTATTTTATTTCAACAAATATAATTAATTAGTTATATTATTACTGAACATAAGCAATTAAGAATGTAGTTTCGTTATTACAATTTCTAGCGGCTCACTGGGCAGACAAATGTCCGTAACATTTGCGTTTCGACTAATTACGCTGACGGATGTTTTAATGAAATTTAGCTTTAATGCTTTCAACAATTTGTCTCTTAATTACAAAAGTTATAAGTTTGTCAGTTTTCAAAACGTATATTACCTACGCTATTTATGTGAAATGACCATTGTTAATTTCTAGACTGATTTAAATACGGTTTTCTGTAAAGTGCTTATGACACACATCGGCAATGGTTTTTAGATAGGTGTTAAGATGTAAACTCTTCAGAGGGCGCTGTATTTTTTTTTTTTGTGCAAACGAATGTTTCCATTTAACTCCAAAACGGTTTGACCCATTAAGGTCCGGATTTCTGTATTCTAGATAATTTGGCGGACCGCCCAAGATGGCGGACTAGTTATTTTTAGACACTCCCATGAAATGAGTATAAAGAAAAGGGTTTGCTGAGAAGAATACGAAAAATAAAATGACGTTACTCTAAATTCAATATTGCAGACCGCAAATAGCAAACTAGTTATTTCTTATGCATTCCCATGACATGGGTACCGAATGAAAGAGTTTGCTGTGAAGAAAACAAAAATGGCCGCCATATACATTTAAAAAAGTTATAACTCAGCGAAGGTTAGCGATAGTTGGTGATGCTCAAATAAATGTTTTAGGGATACCGACAAGGGTCAACTGCTGGCGATAAAAAATTATGATGGCGAAAATGAAAAAACCAACATTGACGCATTAAATGAAATGAACCAATTTACAAACATGTCCAGCGATAACTAAAAATTAATTTATAGTATTTTTTTTTATAAACAAGCTCTTATTTAAAGGTTTAAAGACAAGAAAATAAATTTTAAATTAAATTAAACCCAACAATTTATTACATTACACAATTTGTATAATATTGATATAAAAGCTTGTCGCGAGATTTATCTGTGTACATAACCAAGAATACAATATGTAACTTGATATTGAAAAAAATGAAAAAAAAAAATGAAAAATTGTTTATTTCTTTAAAAAGATCATACATTATATAGGTATGGGAGTAAGTGGAACATCCTTTTAAGTAAATATATACTTGTGGCAGGATGCCCCGCTCTTCTATAGCAAGAATTACATAAACACAAAATAGATTAATTAAAGAAATACAAGAAACTAAGCTTATATTTATATAATGAGGGTTTTATATAAGTGTGTGAGTTTATGTGAGTGTGAGTTAAAGGGTTCATGCGCTCACTCGCTCGATTCTGTGTGTGTGTGTGTGTGTGTGTGTGTGTGTGTGTGTGTGTGTGTGTGTGTGTGTGTGTGTGTGTTGTCGTGTGTATATGTACACATGGGTGTGTATGTCTGCGTATGTAAATTTATTTCATAACTTTTAGTAATGCCTCGACTTCATCATACTTAAGTTTCAGTAGCCATTCTGTAACTGTCTTTTTGAACTCATTGTTCAGAGTTTCAGAACTCAGAGTTCAGTGAATAAATGTTTAGTTTTTTGTTGACTACATTGTATAAATAACCAGCCTGTCTTTTAAATTGGTGACTAGCAAAATTTGTCTTGACTAGAGTTAATTCAAAAGCTTTTCCTCGTCTATTACTACTGCAGTCGTAGAAAGTTGTTGTATGTTTTGTTAACAACAAATTTAAAATGTATAACTTTCTAACAACATTATAATATTGACTATGATTGATTATGATATTGACATTATAATACGTATTTAACTAAGAAAAAAAGCTGAAGTGGCAATGGACCGGCCATATAGCTCGAAGAACCGACAACCGATGGGAAAAAAAGGTGCTCGATTGGCGGCCTCGTACCGGCGGACGAAGTGTAGGGCGTCCCCCCACTAGATGGAGTGACGACCTGGTATGACATGCAGGAAGTCGATGGATGCAGGTGGCTCAGGACCGTGTTTTGTGGCATTCCTTGGGGGAGGCCTATGTTCAGCAGTGGACTTATGAAGGGCTGTAATGATCATGATGATGAACTAAAAAAAATTGGAGTTGTAATCCCTTACTTTGACTATGTCAAAAATCTTGTACATTGATAATTCCTTAAATTGGATACGCCAACTGAATGAGGTAAGTAAGAAAACCTTTGTTGCTCTTTGTTCACTGCGTCGCCTTCGATCAGTTTCTTCCCATTCCTACAAAAATTATGCTCGCACAGTCTCTTCTTATTTCGATTCTGTATGCTGACGCATACTATGTAGACATAACTAGGGACCAGCTAAATAAGCTTGGGGGTCTTCATGATTCTAGTATTTGATTCATATTTGGATTGCGCAAATTTGACTAATTTTCCCAATTTCGCTCACGTCCCAGGTGGTTACCTATCCTACTTCGCCGAAACATGCATATTATTTCTATAATGTACTGTGTATTATTTCATCTTCAAGAAAATTCATTTTAAGGATACCAACTCACAATACATAATTTTAAAAAAAAATCTTTTATTGTCCAGTCTATTAAGGCGCAGGTTGAGCAAAATGTCGCGCTAGTCGTTATTTGTGCGGTTTTTAGAAGCTATCTACTTTTTATTTAAAAGATATATCAACAAATAAAAAACACATTATATTTCTACATAATCTTGATTCCATAAAAGCTATATCCAATTTTTTTTAAAACGAATAAATATTAATATAATCTCCTTACAACGAAACCACATAAATGTGAAATTATTATTGATAACATGGATCTCCTCGTAAAGTAAGTATTATTTTATTTTGCGATTTACACCAATGGATAGACAATTTATTAATAAACATTTCTATAGTAAATTTTTTTTCAAGAGACCAAAATTTGATTTTATTAAGAAATTATTTTAAAATCTGGGCATATTCACTGCTCACGGGCTTGCTAGAGTCAGTGAGCCCTGAGCTCTTCGACGCGAAGCCCGTGTCGTTAGAGCGTCGACCAGCGCCGCATACACTCACGTAATATCAGTCGATAAATAATATTTTTCGTATTAGTTATACATATATTTGTTGTGTTTTTTACTGCGCTATGAAGCTTTTTGCGTGTATTTTCTTTGAAGTAAATGCAAATAAAAAAATTAAGCACCATTGGCATGTAAGGTTCGAATCCATAATTAAAATTTCGATAAATATTATAATTTACACTATAAAAGGCTAATTCAATATTATCACCCAACCACAATATCTTATTACGTACAGTACTGCCTCGTTGGTCTAGTGGTTGTAGTAGTGCGACTGCTGATCATTAGGTCCCGGGTTCGAATCCTGGGTCGGACCCTGTCAGTTATGAGTTTTTCATTTATGTTCTAAGTTATAATTAGTATTACTAAGTTATAGTTTTTTGCTAAAATATAGTATATTATTTATTGCTTGTTTTTTCTTCTTTTTCAAAAAATAATTGAGTACATAAGGTGTTCTATACTTATAATTCGGTAAAAAGTATCTAAGTAGGTACTAATATACCTACTTTTTACTACTAAAAATTTTTAAAACTAAATTTAACTAAAAAGACTAAACTGACCATTTATTTTTTAACTCAAAACAGGACATGGGTTTATTTATACTCTAAAAACTATAACTTTATACAATTAGTGTTCACTGTAAAATTATATTCGGTATAGACGGTAATTATTAAATGCAACATATTTTTCTTAATTATTAATTACATTTGTCAGTGGATTAAATTTTCTTTAATAAAGTTGGTGATGATTTTAAATAAAAATAAAATTCTGCTCAAGTTTTTTTATTGTTATCTTTGTTAACAACATCGCCTTTAGAACTCTGGAACCGTAAGTGTTTCTTTCAGACGTCCACAATTTATTCAAAATAAAAAAAATACTCTTTCTACCGGAGCATTCGTAGCAGGTAGACATAAAATATATTCGATTAAAAAAAATTATGTTGAAGATTGTTGACTTTGAATACTTCCATCCAACGAGTTACGGGACAATTTTGTGTCCCGGAGCTTTGTTTGGGGACAATGGGACAGGTGACCGAGAAAAGGGACAGTCCCGTTCAAAACGGGACGTGTGGTCACTTTAGCTATAACCCGGCGACGGCTACGTGGGGCAGTGGCTTAGCAATTAGTTGTTGCGCTGGGGGCCGCGGGTTCGAATCCCGCACGGAACAAGTATTTGTATGGCTTACAAATAATTGTTCCGGGTCTGGATGTTTGTCCTTGTGCAATTTATGTTTGTAAACTGCCTCCACGACACAGGAGAAAATCCTAGTGTGGGGGTAACGTTTTTTAAAAAGAAGAAAAAAAAGAAGAAGATACAACTTGGAGACCTTGAAGAAACGAACTTATTCCTATATATAGAGAAACTTCTCCATGTGTTGCAGTTGTTCATGGACGGATTTCGACACTTACCATCGTTGGAGCCGCAAGTTTATTTGTCCCATCTACTATAAAAATGTCCTCTCACATCCTTATTCACCCTGGCATCATTAAATATACTAGTATATTAAACAACTACTTACTATTAATACACTAAAAATACACACTTCTATCACCCAGAGGGATAGGCAGAGAGTACGGCCTTCCATTTGGCACGATCCTAACAAACCTCTCGCTTCCTTTATACCCATATACCTACGCATACATGCTCATCGGTTAAGGGTACATACACTTAATCTGACCCACTTTTAATATCACAATTTGGTTGATAAATTTTCTTCTAGGGCGTCCCTTCCTGACGCTGCCGTTCACTTTTTTTTATGGAATAAGGGTGACAAACGAGCACACAGTCCACCTGATGGTAAGTGGTTGCTGTGGCCCATAGACATCTATCATCATTTGCGAATTAAAATGCAAATGCGATGTCCGCCGTGAGCACTAAGATAGAATGCCTCTTTTCCAGTAAAGAGGGTCTCCGGTTCTCTACACTCACCATAAGAACGACAGCAGCATTAACCTGCTATTTTACGTTGGTATTCTGTGAGAGCGTGGTCCTTCCCCAGTCGAGCCGACCCATTCGTGCTACAACTATACTATTAATATAGCTACAGCATGGCTCTACCACATATAGACATAACTGCAACATAATTGTCACTCTTTTCTAGTTCATCCTTTCTACATGATTAAGCATTTCTTTCTTAATCCTGGTCACAACATCATCATTCATCCATTAAATACACGTTGAACATATTATTTTATTTCAACAAATATAATTAATTAGTTATATTATTACTGAACATAAGCAATTAAGAATGTAGTTTCGTTATTACAATTTCTAGCGGCTCACTGGGCAGACAAATGTCCGTAACATTTGCGTTTCGACTAATTACGCTGACGGATGTTTTAATGAAATTTAGCTTTAATGCTTTCAACAATTTGTCTCTTAATTACAAAAGTTATAAGTTTGTCAGTTTTCAAAACGTATATTACCTACGCTATTTATGTGAAATGACCATTGTTAATTTCTGGACTGATTTAGATACGGTTTTCTGTAAAGTGCTTATGACACACATCGGCAATGGTTTTTAGATAGGTGTTAAGATGTAAACTCTTCAGAGGGCGCTGTATTTTTTTTTTGTGCAAACGGTCCGGATTTCTGTATTCTAAATTAATTCTAAATCCAATTTGGCGGACCGCCCAAGATGGCCGACTAGTTATTTTTAGACACTCCCATGAAATGGGTATAAAGAAAAGGGTTTGCTGAGAAGAATACGAAAAATAAAATAACGTTACTCTAAATTCAATATTGCAGACCGCAAATAGCGAACTAGTTATTTCTTATGCATTCCCATGACATGGGTACCGAATGAAAGAGTTTGTTGTGAAGAAAACAAAATGGCCGCCATATACATTTTAAAAAGTTATAACTCAGCGAAGGTTAGCGATAGTTGGTGATGCTCAAATAAATGTTGTAGGGACACTCACAAGGGTCAACTGCTGGCGATAAAAAATTATGATGGCGGAAATGAAAAAACCAACATTGACGCATAAAATGAAATGAACCAATTTACAAACATGTCCAGCGATAACTAAAAATTAATTTATAGTATTTTTTTTATAAACAAGCTCTTATTTAAAGGTTTAAAGAAAAGAAAATAAATTTTAAATTAAATTAAACCCATCAATTTATTACATTACACAATTTATATAATATTGATATAAAAGCTTGTCACGAGATTTATCTGTGTACATAACCAAGAATACAATATGTAACTTGATATTGAAAAAAAAGAAAAAAAAAGAAAAATTATTTATTTCTTTAAAAAGATTATACATTATATAGGTATGGGAGTAAGTGGAACATCCTTTTAAGTAAATATATACTTGTGGCAGGATGCCCCGCTCTTCTATAGCAAGAATTAAATAAACAAAAAATAGATTAATTAAAGAAATACAAGAAACTAAGCTTATATTTATATAATGAGGGTTTTATATAAGTGTGCGAGTTTATGTGAGTGTCAGTTAATGGATGCGTGCGCTCACTCGCGCGATTCTGTGTGTGTGTGTGTGTGTGTGTGTGTGTGTGTGTGTGTGTGTGTGTGTGTGTGTGTGTTTGCGTGTGTATATGTACACATGTGTGTGTATGCGTATGTAAATTTATTTAATAACTTTTAGTAATGCCTCGACTTCATCATACTTAAGTTTCAGTAGCCATTCTGTAACTGTCTTTTTGAACTCATTGTTCAGTATTTCAGAACTCAGAGTTCAGTGAATAAACGTTTAGTTTTTTGTTGACTACATTGTATAAATAACCAGCCTGTCTTTTAAATTGGTGACTAGCAAAATTTGTCTTGACTAGAGTTAATTCAAAAGCTTTTCCTCGTCTATTACTACTGCAGTCGTAGAAAGTTGTTTTATGTTTTGTTAACAACAAATTTGAAATGTATAACTTTCTAACAACATTATAATATTGACTATGATTGATTATGATATTGACATTATAATATGTATTTAACTAAGAAAAAAAGCTGAAGTGGCAATGGGCCGGCCATATAGCTCGAAGAACCGACAACCCATGGGGAAAAAAGGTTCTCGATTGACGGCCTCGTACCGGCGGACGAAGTGTAGGGCGTCCCCCCACTAGATGGAGTGACGACCTGGTATGACATGCAGGAAGTCGATGGATGCAGGTGGCTCAGGACCGTGTTTTGTGGCATTCCTTGGGGGAGGCCTATGTTCAGCAGTGGACTTATGAAGGGCTGTAATGATGATGATGATGAACTAAAAAAAATTGGAGTTGTAATCCCTTACTTTGACTATGTCAGAAATCTTGTACATTGATAATTCCCTAAATTGGATACGCCAACTGAATGAGGTAAGTAAGAAAACCTTTGTCGCTCTTTGTTCACTGCGTCGCCTTCGATCAGTTTCTTCCCATTCCTACAAAAATTATGCTCGCACAGTCTCTTCTTATTTCGATTCTGTATGCTGACGCATACTATGTAGACATAACTAGGGACCAGCTAAATAAGCTTGGGGGTCTTCATGATTCTAGTATTTGGTTCATATTTGGATTGCGCAAATTTGACTAATTTTCCCAATTTCGCTCACGTCCCAGGTGGTTACCTATCCTACTTCGCCGAAACATGCATATTATTTCTATAATGTACTGTGTATTATTTCATCTTCAAGAAAATGCATTTTAAGGATACCAACTCACAATACATAATTTTTAAAAAAAATCTTTTATTGTCCAGTCTATTAACCCCTGGAATGCCCTACCTCTGCATATAGGTCGAGCGCAAACTATTGTAATACATGTATTTAAGCGACTACTTAAAGAGCATTACTTGTCTCAATCGCTTGGACACCGTTAGGATAAATTATGTGATTATGTATTTATGGTATTCATCAGCTCCATTTTATTGTTTGAGGAATTTTGTAATATAAATATAAATTTGAGTAGATATGTAACTTTGTTTATATATTTATATATATGTATGTATATGTGTATATTATATGTTTTACTTTATCTTTTATTATCTATTAGTAATTTATATTATTTCATGTCTTAGTTATTTATATGTTATCGCATGTATTGATATTATATTATGTATATTTATATTGCACCACCTACCTAGTATTCATTGCTTTATTCCTTTACACCTTTGGTTGCCTGGAAAAATTTGCTATGTGGCCGCCAAATTGTACGTATAATCTCCTTTTTATTATGTTATTTGTATATTTGGTGGTGTACCATAAAGTATATTAATTCATTCAAAACTTTACTAAGAAAAAAATAATGCTTTTTATAAAATAAAGAAGTAACTGATGCTGTTCCATACTCAGTTCTGTCACTCGTAAATTGTAGAGTAAATCAACAAAGTTCGCATCGTTTTGCTGACGCATGTAGCGTTTAAGTTCGCATAATTCAAAAATTGTTAGTTCGTCAAGTCAACCACCTCCTGTTGATTCTGCTGAGCATTTGCTGGTTGAGGTCTCCCTGTCTCAGAATAAAATCCTACTTGGAGTTTTCTACAGTCCCTCCCTTTCTATAAATTATTTTACTTCTTTCGAATCTCTTTTAGAATCACTAGTCCCTACGTATAGTCACACTATTTTGATGGGTGACTTTAACACCTGTTTGCTTAAAGGCGACAATCGATCTATAAAACTTGAAGCTATAATTGAAGCGTGTAATATGCAAATCCTACCCCTTTCTGCTACTCATAACTTTCCTAACAGTACTCCTTCCCTTCTTGACTTAATAATGGTGTCATCTTCCAATTTAGTTTTCAAGCACGGACAGTGTCCTGCGGATGCATTCTCTTATCACGATTTGATTTTTCTTTCGTATAAACTTCGCCCTCCTAAAATCAAACCTAAATTAGTTCTGCGACGTAATTTTGGAGGAATGGATATTGAACAACTTTGTGAAGATGCTTATAATATGGACTGGTCAGTGATCGAGAGAGCTCCATGCATTGACGATAAAGTGGAACTGTTCTGTTCTCTTCTCACTCAGCTTTATGACGTTCACGCGCCAATGCATTATGTGAGACTTAAACACCTACCTGCTCCATGGCTCTCTGATGACCTGAAGAAGCTTATTTTGCAGAAGAATGCGGCATTGTCAAAGCTTAAGAGGAATAAGACAGAGGAAAACGCAAGGAAATACGCCAAAATCAGGAATCGATGCAACACATTGTGTAGAGATGCGCAACGACGCCATATTCATACATCAGTCGAGAACGGCGACTCATCTAGGGTGTGGAAGTTTCTCAAAACAGTTGGAGTTGGTAGAACATCCCTAAATGCCTCACCTCCTAGTGTTGATTTTGAACTATTAAATCAACATTTTTCTAATCCTTCTAACTCTTTTGATAGCGAACATAAACTGCAAACACTTCGTTCGCTTTCTGTAACTCCGACTCCTAATTATCCTCCGTTCGTTTTTAGTCAGTTTACTGAATGTGATGTTAAGAAGACCATATTATCCATCTCCTCAAATGCTGTCGGTAGCGACAACATTAGCCGTAATATGATTGTTCCTCTCCTTGATGTTATTACTCCCATTATCACTCATTTACTCAATGCTTGTGTCTCTTCCTCTAAATTCCCTCAAGCCTGGAAGAGTGCTCATATTATACCCCTTCCAAAGAAATCTAATCCCGTTAACCTCTCTGATTTCCGTCCCATCTCGATCTTACCTTTCCTTTCTAAAGTCCTTGAAAAACTTATTTGCCAACAGCTGACCCTTTTCCTTAATAAGCACAATTTATTGAATTCCTTACAATCCGGTTTCCGTCCAGGTCATAGTACGGCTACTGCCTTAATCAAAGTTACTGATGACATACGGTGGGGTATGGATAATAAACAACTCACAGTCATGACCTTGCTGGATTTCAGTAATGCGTTCAATACTGTTGACTTCGATATACTGTTGAGTCTGTTATGTTCCCTTAACATATCTCCATCAGTAATTGACTGGTTTCAAAGTTATCTCTGTGGCCGTCGGCAGTGTATTCGTGTCGATGAAACTCACTCATCTTGGTGTGATATAACTGCAGGCGTGCCGCAGGGCGGCGTGTTGTCACCTTTACTCTTTTCCATTTTCATTAATTCAATCACTCATAAAATATCTTCTCTCTACCACATGTATGCGGATGATGTCCAGATTTATACCCAGTCAACTCTTGAGAATTTGCCGAGTGCAATCGCTACATTAAATAGGGATCTAAATTTTATACACGAGTGGAGTAAATCATATGGCCTAAATGTCAATCCTAAAAAGTCTCAGGCTATCATTATTGGTAGCCAGAGCTTTATCTCAAGAGTTGACTGGTTCTCTGTACCACCTATCGTATTCGATGGAGTTGTTATCCCTTACTTTGACAATGTCAAAAATCTTGGTATTTATATTGATAATTCCTTAAATTGGATACGCCAACTGAATGAGGTAAGTAAGAAAACTTTTGTCGCTCTTTGTTCGCTGCGTCGCCTTCGATCTTTTCTTCCCATTCCTACAAAAATTATGCTCGCACAGTCTCTTCTCCTTCCGATTCTCGACTATGCTGACGCAAGCTATCTAGACATAACTGAGGACCAGCTAAATAAGCTTGAGAGACTTCAAAATACTAGTATTCGGTTCATATTTGGATTGCGCAAATTTGACCGTATTTCCCAATTTCGCTCACGTCTCAAGTGGTTACCTATCCGACTTCGCCGGAACATGCATATACTTTCTATTCTGTACTGTGTATTATTTCACCCTTCTACTCCTCCCTATCTAAAGGAGAAGTTTAATTTTGTGGGGCTTCCAGGGGAACCCTTACGCTCTTCGAGAAAATTCATTTTAAGTGTGCCAACTCACAATACATCATTTTTCAATAAATCTTTTACTGTCCAGTCTATTAAGCTCTGGAATGCCCTACCTTTGCATATACGTGAGGCACAAACTATTGTTATCTTTAAGCGATTACTTAAAGAGCATTACTTGTCTCAATCGTTCGGACACCGTTAGGATAGATTGTGTGATTATGTATTTATTGTATCTATCAGCTTTATATTATTGTTTGAGGAATTTTATATATATATATATATTGATATATATATGTGTTGTGTGTATATTTATGTATATATGTTTATATATATGTGTATATGTATGTATATGTATATATGTGTATGTATGTATGTATATGTGTATATGTGCATGTATATGTATATATTATATGTGTTACCTTATATTTTATTATGTGTTAGTAATTTATATTATTTCATGTATTACTTAGTTATTTATATTTTTTTTTTTGCATTTATTATTTGTATATTTATATTGCACCACCTACCACCTACCTATTCATTGTTTGTATTACTTTACACCTTTGGTTGCCTGGAAGAGATCGCTATGTAGCGATAAGGCCGCCAAATTGTACATATTATAATCAGATTTTTGTTATGACATTTGTATATTTGTTCGTGGTGTACAATAAAAGTATATTCATTCATTCATTCATACCTCTACATATGTGGCACTCCTTCAAAATGTGTAGGTAACTTGAAACAACAACTCCCTTTTATGGGTGGTAACTGATTCAAATCACCGAAAACGAGGACATTTATACCGCCAAAAAGAGAATCATTATTTTTTAACTCCTGAAGCCTCAAATGATTACAGTGTAGCATTCCTTATGAAACCACAATTATAAAGCGAATGGTTTTCCATTTGCGTCTCATATCTTAATTCGCAGCATTTTATAAGCCAACGATATCAGCTTAAAGCAGATATTCTTGGCTTATAACATTTTAGAAAATTGCTCTCATAGTAAATGTTTTATCAGATCCTGCTTCTCCTGTTATTAATAATTTCATTGTATTATCCGTTCGCTCTTGGTTTCGTAGTTTTTAGACAGTAACGTAGAAAATTTCTAAAAAGTCTAAAATAAAAAGCAAAATTTAAAATTTTGAATTAACCACGATGCATATAAAGCTTGTAATCGAAAAAGGATTAAATAAAATCTTTGAAAACCCCTCGATTAAAAGGAGGTAAGTCACTAAAGATAAATAAAAACGTGTTTTAAAAAGGGTTGATTTGTTACGAGGTCCGTCATAATAAACAACTAATTATGACTTTCCGTAGTTCTTCCAACCATTCTGTACCTATACGTTACCTGTTTTAAAAAGAAACTTTTTTATTTTTACCTTTCGAGACTTACTTCCTTTTAGTAGTGGTTTTTTTCAAAGATTTTATTTAATCCTTTTTCGATTACAACCTCTATATCCATCGTGAGTGTTTCTAAAAATTTTACTGATGGGTCACAGAATCCTTAAAAGCATATCCGCAACAGGTGTACGACTGATTCATATGAATTACCAATAATTCTAACAAAAAGACTCAATGCTCATGCCAATAGTTATTTTGAAACAGAACTTTACTGGGTTAGTTTTTGCCTGTTCCTACCGACAGACAACCTTTGCCGTTAGAGCCTATTAAAATCCACTGCTGAACATAGGCCTCCCCCATAGAACGCCTTGTAGGGGGGATATTTGCCATAGTTGCCACGCTTAACAAGTGGATTGGCATAGCATTTTTTTTTATTTTTAGTCGTTATTATGAGGTCCCTGCTGTTCATCTCCTGAATATGGGTTAGTGGATATTCTTACACCGCCGATACACGGTACATACCGTCAAGCAACAGTGTAATTGAACAAGTATAATAACAGATTGTAAGTCATTTCATTTAAGACTTTTTTACCAAAAGACATCGATCTTCATAATTATATATATTTTAAATTATTTTTTATAATTATATCAAATTTCAAATTTAATTTAAATTAAAGTGAAGAAGCTTTCACTTTAGTCGCGCTCACGCCCGTTTTATTTTCTTACTTTATAGATATACACAGAGCTGTGGTAGCCCAGGGGATAAGCGCTTGCTGTATATTTCACAGTACGCGAGCAACCCAGATTCGATCCCCGCCGGCACCCATGAAATTGTTAATTGTAATTTAAGTGCTCATTTACCACGTGCTCCGCGGTAACGAAAAACATCGTGAAGAAACCTTCATGTCTGAGAAATAAGAAAAAAATATTTCGAAGACATGTGAAGTCCGCCAAGGCCCAAAAATTGGGGCAGCGCGGCGAACACTTCCTTGCCCTAAAACCCTCTCAGAAATGGGAGGAGGCCTGTGCCAATATATTAGGATATTTAGGCCTATATTACACACCTTATTATTTTTACGTGAAATATTATTTACAGTTTTTAACAACAATTTTCTTCGAATAATTTTAAACATTCACTAAACATATATACGCTATGATGATCTGTGATAATAACTTTTGTCTCACATATTCCCTTCTTATTTATTGAACATATTCCGCCTTTATTTATCGAAGAACGAACAAAAGCTAAAAGGCAAGCACTTCTAAGGAACAAACAACATTCCAGTTACGTTGGAATTAATAAAGATATCTTTACTTCTGTTACAAACCATTATTCATAAAAATAAATCAATTATTTGATAATATTTAAAAGGAAAAACTCCTTTTATGTTTTATACTCAATGTTTTCATGGCAATTACTGCGACCGCGAAAAAAAATATATTTTTTTAGAAGTATAGATAATGAACACAGTCCATCTGTAAATATAAATGGCTGTGGTTCGTAGATTCCCACATCTATCCTTGGTTAAGAATTAAAATAAATAATATGTTGTCACCCCTGAGGATTAAGATGGAATGCCCCGTTTCCGGTTAAAAGGGTCATTAAAAGGGTCATGCGAAAACTGTTTAAAATTCATCATATTATATTATCGCGAAGGTTTGTAAAACAGATCCTAGGTGGATTTGCTTGAAGTTTTAGAGCCATGAGGATGATCTTAGTCTTTAATCTGAGGCGTAGGTATTTGAAAAAAAAATTAAGTTAACTGATCATGTAAATATGATATAAAAATCACAATGGCGAAAATTCAGGTTCGAGCTCATCAAGTACAAAACAAGTGATTTTTTTTTTGCTTAACAAATTAATGTACCACGTTTTTTAATCCCTACATTGTCATCTAGTTCTAAGCTATGTTCAAAATTTGAAGTTTTTAGCTCGTCGAGAAGTGCTCGAAATTTGAGTTGAAAGGTTCACACGGAACGAATTTGAGTTGAAAAGTTCCACCCGGAACGACAGACAGACAGACAAACAAGAACGTGACTTAATAAAAACGTGGCAATATAATGAGAATAACGTTTGTAATGTATGAAATGAAACACCTGAATAATATATTTTCTTTTATACACAGCTACACTTTCTTGGTTTTTTTTTCATCAAAATAAAGTGACGAACGACTTACAATCCACCGGATGGTAAAAATTTTCATAGCCTATGTAAAGATGTGCAAAACTGTAAAGAGAATCTTTCCGAACAATTGTAAGACACATTAGAAAATATTTTCAAAAATATATAAAATAAATATTCCAACAATACCTGGGTCATCAAGTGGTAGCGGCGATAGAGAATTCATTACCACAATTCGTATAGTGGTTGTCGTACGAGTCGACTATGGTAAATGCTATAATATGAGATAGCATGACAAGTGGACTCAGGTCGTGTGAGACATTTGGTACTGAGATCGCCGATTCTCTTGGCAAAAGTTTCCTTATACTAACCAGATTTCAAAACTATAGTATGAAATAGTGAAGAAAAAAGTTTGTATGATTAAATTAAGCACAACGATATTAGCTACCTACCTAATTATTCCAGCATTCATTTATTACGATGTTATTATGGAAATTCGTGTTCACAATATCACGTCGATAGTCACTCACACTCACTCACTACTAACAAGCTTCTCTATAAATCGTAATTTATGTTTATTGATGTTTGTTTTTTGACAAAAGAGTTTTCTCGCATCGAAACCATATAAGTACAAGAAACAACCTGGACTTAAATCAACTCTCGCAGTGTTCGCTTAAACTAATAAAATGCTAAATAAGGCTGATTATAATTTTTACTAGGTGATAGGACCCCTTTTCTACCTAGAGTCCTTATCTATTTTTGCCGCCAAACAGCAGTGTGCGCACTGCTTTGTTTGATTCTAAAGGGAGAGAGTTTAGCATAATTACATAGGTGATTCATACCAACTTAGTTCTAAAAAGTAACAACGTAATGCAAAGAAATTCTACACCTTTCTTTTCATATAATGTTGTTTGCTGGTGCCCAATGTCTATAAGTGTTACATCAGGAATATCAGCTCAGTTGTCATTTCAGTTAAATAAAAAAGACTTAATGAGTAACACCTAACTAATGGTGCATTTTGGAAACGGCAACAATACAGAATTATTAAGAAAAGACTAACGTCCAGCAGTGGTCTTTTACAGGCGGATGATAGAGAGTGACGTAATTTTTATGAGTAGATTTTTTGCTTAACATATACTTCCATAAATCTTCTATTAAAATCGATCTGTGCATACTTTAGTTGAAGAGAGAATCATGGAGCAAATTAATGGATTGGTAAACGTTGGTGTAACATTATATCAATTAACGTATTCTTATAAAAGGCCTTTGTCCAGTAATGGATTAAAAAGGCTAATAAAATTCCAGACGTTTCGAGTACTTTACAGCACCCGTGCTCATATAGGGGGCGGGGGGGGGGGGGGGGGCTGAGGTGTATGATGTCCCAATGTCATAGTTAACCATGGCTACCTCCAGATTAAAAATTATTAATTTAAATTTTTGTTCCGATCTAAGCAGTATGAACGGATCGCTACTCATAGGTACAATCAGGAGCAGGGCGGCGATTAAATACCTCCATAACCTTCTTAGTAATGAGAGAAAGCCTGAACGTTACTTTTAACCTTATATGGATAAAGAAAAAAAAGTAAAGTTTATATACTAGTCCCAATACTATGCACTGGCCTCCTCACATTACTTGAGAGGGTTATATTTATGTTATAGAGCCGTAGTTCACCGTTATTAGACGCGAAAAACAATATAAAATATAACTTTTATATTATATAAGTACATATATGATATAATATTTATCGGTTGGTACTTATTATGTACGTGTGTGTTAGAACTACAATATATTATCGCCTCGACTGCGGAAAGACTAGGCACACAAAGTATATCTGTATGAAATATAATGCTGCCATGTTTTGTATGCTAAGTGACGAAATCCGAAATGCTGTTTTACTGATAACGAGGTACTCCATCACAGCCCTGTGGTATAACAAACTATTATATACCTGGTAGAGCCACGCTACAATTAGGTTATTATTGTAGCACGAATGGGTCGCCTCGACCAGGGTAAGACCACGCTCTAATAGAATAGCAGCGAAAAATAGCAGCTTTTCGTATGGTGAGTATAGAGTACCGGAGAACCTTTTAACTGGAAACGAGGCATTTCAATCTTAGTCCTCACGGGTGACAGCGAATCTTTATTTTTATTCTTAATTGAGGATAAATGTAAATGTCTATAGGCCACAGTATCCACTACCATCAGGTGGACTGTCTGTCTGCTCGTTTGTCACCCTTATTAAGTGGCGAAGCTTGCGAAGTCACTTATTGATTTCACGATGTCTGTCCGTCTGTCCGTATGTCCGTCTGTCCCACAATTATCTCCAGAACGGTTTCGAATTTTCAAATTCTGTTTTCAGCAATCGATTACTGATCACCCAGGCATCTGAACCTCCTATTTTGAAACTGATTGCTCAACGGCAGCCGTTAGAAACCGCTACAAAGCTGATTGCTTCGCCACTTTGCTATGCTGTTAGCTTGCTAGGTTTATTATAATACCTTATCATTATAATTTTATACACCCTTATTATAATTTTATATATAAAGGAAACCTTCTGCATTTTAATTCTTATTCCATATCTGTAGGTGTCACTTACCATCAGGTAAACTATGTGCTCGTTTGTCACCCTCACTTACATGAGAAAATTAAATCCCAAAAACAAACGCCCAACTAATAATAGCGATTTTGCGATTTAAAAACTGTATGCTGTATCGAAAATTGATATACAAATATCAACAAAAATTTAATGGTATGCTGGTAATTCTTGTCGTATATTAATAAAAAGTAAACAACTCGGTAAAACATCGAACCCAGGAGATGAGACAAATATTTACATTGTCATTTAATTTCTTGTACCTTGGCGACCGAGTTCAGCTAGACATAAAAATATAAAACTTCATTAAAATCGTTAGAGCAATTTTCCAAAAAACATTTTTTTATCATATAATATTCATCGACTTCCTATATATATCTTACCTATATATTCTTATCTTATATATATATCTTACCAAATCGGCCCTTCCGTTTGGGGGACTGCAGTACACTTCGTTGTAATGTTCCACTCTTTCTGTAATGTGAGATAAGATCTCTCAAATTAGCGGAGGCAGGATTGCTTTGTCTCCCAAGTTTATCCCATACATGTTCCACGAGGTTTAAGTGGGGCTAACGTCTCAAAGGTATTTGATAACTACAACTGCTGTTTGGCCGCGTGCATTATCATGCATAAAAACGAATCTATCTTCTATATAAGGGGCAAACGGAAATACAATTTCTTCCAAAATCTCAGTTTTAGTGACCCACTCTCAATGACGCGGGGTTCGGTACTTGCCGCCATTCATATACCTCTCCATACTATAACTGACCCTCCAACATATATACCTCTTTTCCAATGATGTTGAACTGAGCGCAACTCTCTTCCGGGCGTATTCACACTTAAGCTAGATGAAGCCAGACGATGGGAGGATTCCATCATCTGGCTTCAGGCAAAATCTGGACATATCTGTGAATAGAACTTGACACCAAGCTTCGTCATTCCAATTTTCGTGATTGCGACCAAAATTAACTTGAGCTACTCGATGATGTAGCAAGAACTGAACGCCTCTGGCAGCAACTATGTTTGAACTTGTTTTTAAAAAATCGACAATTTTTGTACTTAGTGTAACTGTTCAAACATTTTGGCGCTAAATGTGTTCATGAGTGTATAATCTATAAAGAAAACCATCCACCGTAATAACCTGTTCAAACTCTGTTTCTTTTTAGAGAATTATTTAATAAATTTGTTACACTACAAAAGCGCGAAACTCTTGTCGGGTAGTAATTGAAACAGAACAGAAAACATTTCCACGATGTATCTTTCGGTGTCGGTGTTAATATCTATCAGCTGTCTTATAAAACTAATCTTTTCGACACAGCTTTCAGTTAGACAAACAAAGGCCGCAAAGAAACTCAAACGATTTTTTTTATACAATTGGAACAGTTAATTTTAGATACCTATTACCTTCAAATTTTTAATCTGACCAATTTAGTTCTTTAGAAAAAGAAGAAATTTTAAATTATTTAATGCTGCTATTGTAATTAAATGAGACAGTAATTAATGATATTATTTTGCTTTATAAACTAGTATAACGTTTTGATATGGTTAAAAATAGTTTTTCTCTTAATATTACCTATGAACTGGACAAAAGGAGTAAAAAGCAACGGAACATTCCAGACAATTTGGTTTGTGTGAGGCCGATCACTTTTCCCGGCGCTATATTTCCCCTTTTCCTTCCACGGTCAAAGAAGGTGAAGCAGACATCATGGCGACGGTTTTGTCAAATGTAACTGTTTTTTCATTTAAGATATTTAAGTATATTTCTTTCTAATGCATATTCCATAAAATATTTCTTAATTTTTTCATACATTTTTGAGCTTCTGATCTGTATATACCCTATACTTAGAGATTGAAATGCTTCACCATATAAACATGTTACTCTAACTTATTGAACGATTCATACAATTTAAAAAGAATATAATAAATTGGCTGTAAGGGGTCTTGCCATTTATAAATTTTATGATATTTTTATTCAAGCTTCAATTCGGTAAAGGTGGACAATAGTTCCCTCATTAATCCTTTGATTCAATAGTTTTGTACTTAACTTAAAAATTATAGGATCATTTCAATTCATGTGTTCATTTCTTATTTTTAATAGTCTCTTGCTGAACATATGCCTAACTCATAGGTTGCCTCATATTTAATGGGATAGAGATATTTGCCATAGTTTTACGTGGTAGAGCCGCTATATTATTAGTATAGTTATTAGTGCAGCTATATTAGTAGTATAGTTGTAGCACGAATGGATTGGCTCGACCGGGGAAGGACCGCGCTCTCACAGAATACCAGCGTAAAATATCAGCTTGACACCGCTGTGTTTCGTATGGTGAGTGTAGAGAAGTGGAGACCCTTTTTACTGGCAAAAGAGGCGTTCCATCTTAGTCCTCACGGGTGACAACGCATCTGCATTTTGATTCTTTATTGAGGATAGATATGGATATCTATGGGTCACAGTAACCACTTACCATAGGGTGGACTGTGTGCTCGTTTGTCACCCTATCCTATAAAAAAAAGTTGCCACGCTTGAGAGCACTTTTTTATTATTGAAGTGAAAACTTATTTAGGCACGTTGGACACTTTTGGGATGGCGCAAAAGCACTGAACTCGCGTGACCGTCACGCTCAGATACATAAAATTGATTGAATTAATGCTGAAAATCCAATTGATTAAATATTATAAAATTGTATTTTTTTTAGAAGAGGGGGCAAACAAGCATGCGGCTCACCTGATGTTAAGTGACTACCGCCGCCCATGAATAACCGGAACACCAGGGGAATTGCAGATGCGTTGCCGGCCTTTTAGAAAGGTGTACGAAAAAAATTTTAGAAATTCATTAATTTGTTTGCATTATACATAATAATCATTCTTTTTCATGTAAAACAGCACAATAAATGAAACTTTTATTACTATATTATTACGTTGATAAAAATAATTTGTAATAAAAAATACTATTTAAAAAAATATTTCTTAACAAACCAAAAATAATGTTTACAAGTTTGTAAAGCTAAGAAGTCTTCACTTCTGATATGCAAACACAACTGACAGTTTTTTAGTTATTATCAGAACGATGCCTCTGCCGGTCTTCGGTTTGATTTCCCTATGTCACCTTACGACACCCACGGGATGATAAGATGTACATAGTGGATTCTCTAACGCCACCACTACCTCAATAAGTCTTATATACTTTCTCTTGCTCATATATTCGATTTTCTATATTTACTTATCGCGGTGATTCACATTCATTATAAGGCGAGTCATTCAAGACCTCATTCCCACATCATTATTCATTTATATTTTTGTCGTTAAAAAGTCTATTCGCTCGTTACGGTGTAGTCTGTCGAACTCGTTTGTATGACAAAATACTGTAAGATTTGAATCGCTAATAACTACCTTCAACACTAAAAATGCGTAAACACTGGTTGAACCGACAGCGGATATATCATTAACTGTTGTGTGTTATGATCATTATGTGTTTTTGTCGCGCAGTATATTATATTTATTTCACCTGTGACATCATGAAACCAGTATACGCGTGACTATTACGAATTAGCTTTGTGTATAGTAATTAATTGGTGTAGCGTGAAACGCGTTTAGCTAGGACATAGATACGGGTGTTATTATGATGAGTTTACGTAGCACTGCCTCGTGCCTACCACTAGAAGGTCGTAAATGCGTCTGATGATCTTGAGGTCCTTGGTTCGAATCCCGGCTCGAGTCAAAATCAGTTTTTGGGTTTTTTCTGACAAGAAATTCTCAGTAGTCCGGAGTTAGGAAGTTGGCAGTGTTTCATGCACGGTGTTGAACCTCGGACAGCACGTAAATCCGTTGGTCCTGCGCCTGATCTCTCTCCGGGTCCCACCAGACTATGAGAGTATGGAAATAAAAGATTATACCAGTGCTTGCGCAAACATTCGGGCACTATAATCCTGTCCCACGCAGATTTCTGAAACTAGCCGTCGTGACCAAAATTCGATCGGTTGGACATTATTATTAGCCGTTATATTAGTAAAAATCGGTAATTATTTGAAAATTGCAAAATAGTTACAGAAGTATTTTTATATGACTCGGTAAGTATTCTCGGAATTGTAGAAAACTCAAATCGCTGGAAAGCTCGCGCCCCAAGGAATCCAATTTAAAAACTCCAGAGCCGAGCAAATACGAGAACAACGGCAGCGTCGAAAATGTGCGACAATGGCGTCACCGACGTTTTCATACAAATCTAAGGCGCGGAGCTCAAAGAAGCCATTTTTATTAAATATTACATTAAAATAAGTGATAAGATTAGTTTTTACTCAAGGTAAACTACTTTAAACCATGAGTTGAACAGAAGCGTCATGCTAATAATGTTAATTAATTTAAAAAAACTGTAGTCGTTAACCCGCCAACCAAGCGTAGCAGCTTTAGCAAATATCCAATGAAGCAAACTATGCCACGAGCTTGTATTCAGCACTATAACGTAGTAGAGCCATGCTTCAGCTATATTAATAGTATAGTTGTAGCACGAATGGGTCAGCTTGACCGGGGAAGGACCACGCTCACAGAATACCAGCGTAAAATAGCAGCTTAATGATGCTGTGTTTCGTATGGTGAGTGTAGAGAACCGGAGACTCTTTTTATTGGATAATAGGCATTTCATCTTAGTCCTCACGGGTGACAACGCATCTGCATTTTGATTCGCAAACGAAGATAGATATAGATGTCTATGGGCCATGTGTGCTTGCTTGTCACCCTTGTCTTATAAAAAAAAGAAAGTGGACTTTTGATAAGCTATACCGGTAACGGTAACGGTTAACTACTTACTTTCAGCAATTGGTACTTACATAACTTTATCTTTTCTTATTATCAAAAAATACTATGCTTTTTTGTCCATTAACACAGCACACAATTTCTACGCAATATATTTTCAGGGCGTTCCTATCACAGGGTAACAATTACTAGATTTCTAAAAATTCTTTTAGTATTGAAATCTCCACTAAAATTTTACAACAGAATATAAAATATAATATTAATACATATTGCGTCCAGTAATTAGGTTTTGCGGCGGTTACCGAATGTACAGTGAGATTATAGTGCGTTTATATGACCTTAGTACTTCTAAAATATGTTACCGCTAAAAGTAGCATAAAAATAAAAATATTTTATCTTATAATTGTGAAATCCCCAAAATGTTTCGATGATTCATTTAAAAGTATTTTCTGATATGTTTAAAAAAATTAAAGCAAGTTTCACGACTATCAAATACTACAAAAAGTAAAACAGTAAAGTACACGTCCCACCTACAGGCACAGGCCTATTATTCCTGATAGGGATATGCACCAATTAGTCCGCAGCGGTGCTCCAGAGCGTTGTTGGCGGACTTTACACATGTCCTCAAAATAATGTTTTCACAAAGATTTCTTACAACGTTTTCATTTGTTGGCGAGCATATGGTAAAGGAACACTTAAAAAAAATTGCTATTAACGATTTCATTGATGCCGTCGGATTTCGAACCCAAGCTAAGGTTGGGCAGTACCACTGTGTATATTATTATATAATTTCTATTCTATCCAATTAAAAAAAATCATATTTTATAGGATAATAGTAACAAACGAGCACACAATTCACCTGGAGGTAAGTGAATGCCGTGGCCCATAGTCATCTAGTCCTTGATTTAGGAAACGAAATACAGATATGTTGTCGTCACTCCAGGGGGCTCAAATGTAATGCCTCGTTTCTAGTAAAAAACGGTCTCCGATTCTCAACACTCTATTATACCTTTGCGCCGGTATTCTCACAGAATATCGGCGCAAAGCTGCTGTTTTGCGCCGGTATTCTGTGAGAACGTAGTCCTTCCCTGGTTGAGCCCACCTCACCACACAATCATAATATAGCAGCAACGTGGCTCTTCCACCTGTTATATTGTTTACCTTAACATTTACGTTGTCAAAATCACTTATTAGTAACATACGAGTGCCCTAAAATTTACACCTTAATATAAATATTATCATTTTAACGTATTTTAACTTCAAAATAAGGTATAATGTAAATTTGTATAATAAAATATAAATAATAAATTACTTTGTTAGATTTTTAAGTTAGATTAAATAAATACAAATTCATACATATTTTCATACATTCATATATCAACGAAATTAATTAACAATAACGGCTTAAAAATACTCACTGACGCCTTTCTGATATACAAGTATATAATATGACGAGGTGTTCTAGTGCAGTTTAGTCTAACTTTAGTTTAGTTGAAATGTGTGCCTACTGTAGGTCATACCTGTTGAAGAGCAAAGTAGGGTCTTTGTGTTAGTGTCTTTAAGGGTTATCGTGAGATGAATAAAGACATTAGAATTTATATTCTTGAGATATGAAAGTGAAGACTGGTGTAGGCATGAATACGATTACCTATTTGAGCGAACGCCATTAAAACTAGATATTTAATTAGGTAAACGGTAAATGTTCGACATTAGATGTAATCAGTATTTTTTTTTTAATTTCTAACTAGTTTAGCTTTTAAAATAGGCCTCATAACAAGAACGGTCTAAGGCTGAAAATTTTGGCGACCACCATTTCTTTTTCATCTACTCATATTACCTCTAGACAATGACGCCCTACTGCATAGTGCATACGTAATATTATGTATGTACATAATACGCATTTTTTTGTAAGAGTGAAGTGACAAAAGTTCTTTATAATAATAATACCTATTCCGTGGGAACGCACTATTTTAATCTTAGAAACTTTCAAAAAAAAAAAGACTTCTTTTCTCGCTAAAAGGCTAAGTACAGACATTCAGCGGGAAAACGCAGCCAGCGTTCTTGGCACGATACCGCGGGGCCGCTTATTATCACAATATTAGGACTGTATGATAATTAAGTTACTAGTTTTAGATTTTTTTTACTATAGTTTTTAATATTGTATATAATAAAATATTCTAAAAAGCTCACCAGAATATAGAAACACTTTTTCATTTAATGCTATTTGATTTTTAGCAAACCGATATGTGTTTGTGAGCTCTTTAGAAGAACTTGGTTAAACAAATTTGAAGTCGGACAAATTAAATGTTATTCAATGTGATTTCTTTCATCTATTTTCAATTTTCTGGGGATTTTATAAGATTATCTTATTCATTTTATTGGCATTGAAGTGTTGTTAACTACGAGATTACATTTTAAATGAAAAGTGAACTTGTGAAAGTTACTTAAGAATAAAATAAAAATTTATGATTTGTTCTCAACACACACCACTCACGTTTCTTGCTTAGTTCTACTAAGTATTTGTATTTTCTCGTTTGGGATTATAATAATTTTTATTGGTGTGTTTTCGTGCAGTGACGAGATAGTGTAAGTGCTTACTTACAGAAAAAAATACTGTTTTCAGACATCTTAGGAATTAAATATCTTGAAAAGACCTCAAAACAATAATTCAAGTTTAATAAATCATGTAATAGAACTCATACTATTTATTGTTTATCTATCAGCTTAGTTAACGTAAAATACTATAATAAATACTTAACAATGTTATGTTTTATATAGTGGGTGTAGAGAATAAGTGTTTTTTTTTAATGGAACCGGGGCATTCCATCTTAATCCTTATGGGTGACAACGCATCTGCATTTTGATTCGTAATCGAGAATAGATGTAAATGTCTATAGGTCACAGCAACCACTTATCACCAGGTGGACTGTGTGCTCGTTTATCATTCTTATCTATCAAAAATAAATAAATAAACAATGAAATTCATTGATTTGTGATCGTGATGTACAGTAATAGAAATGCTAGAAAAATGGGAAAATTGAAATTAGCATATTGAAATATAAAGCAGCATGATTGAAAGTTTCAGAGCCCGTAACATATTGTGCCCTAATAATACGTACACGTACGTATTTTGTAAACAAGTAAAGATCATTTTTCTAACCAAGCAAATGTCTATAACTTTTTCCCATAAATATCGGAAATCGTATATCGATCGAATCTAATTTTATCTTACTCTATCTTTACATGTAAATGTAAATTCATGTTAATATAGAGAGTTAACATGTTAAGTTACAAACCGAAAATAAGCCTGAATAATGACAATAATAATTATAGACCTGAAATGTTAGGCCTATTTTAAGTCATCTTTTTATATTAAAAAATGGGCTTACTATGGAAATTTTCTTGCGATAATATTATGTACATTTTTAAGAACTCCATTGTTCCCTATTTCAATCATTTCAAGAAACCTTACTCCTGAACATAATGGACTTATCTTTACCACAGATATTCACTATAAATCATTGCCTTTGATGTTCCTATTTGGGGAACTTAAAGATATTGTTACTTACAACCACATATTTATTCACAAGAGATAGAAATATTTAGTAGAAATTGATTAAGTAATTATTAAAATATAATCAATTTTATTATGGTTGTATACGGTTTACATATCCGGTACCGGAAGAATAACATAACATTATTTGTCCAACGATATTTCCTTATTGAATTTCGACTGACAGGTAGATTAGATTTTAAACAGTTTTTTAACAGTTAAATATTATAATTAAAACACAATTAGATCTTTAACTTTAGAAAATTTATCGTTACAAAAACACCTGTAGTCTTTTTTTAGAGAGTGTGCGTTGGGGCTTCATGACTTAATTCCTCCTTCTCCCACCAGAAAAACAGAGACTCGGTCAGTATCTACCCCTTTAATGCCTCATAGGGGGGATATTTGCCATAGTTACCACGCTTGGCAAGCGGGTTGGCAGCCGCAGTTTTTTTTTTGTCGTTATAAGGAACAGCAGCATCTTCCTAATAACGACTAAAAATAATTCTCCCACCAGACAACCAGAGACTCGGTCAGTATCTACCCATTTATTGCTGGCACTCCATGCATAAGAACCAAACGGTATGCTTCATCGTTCATAGTGCTGTACGCAATGAAATGAATTTTTAAAAAGAAAAAAAGAAAAAAAAAAGATAAAGAGAACTTCACCATCGTCGGCTACATCACCAATTACCATCAATTGGCATAGTAATCGAGCACTGGCTTATAATAATTAAAAAGAAAACACGCAGTGGGTGGCAAAAAGGAAAAAGGAACCCTCATAGGATCCCTTTGTAGTACGTGTCTGTCTGTCAAGACCATTTTTTTAGGAAGAGGTATCAAGTTGAAATGAACGTCAAACATTCAGGATGTACAGTCCCTTAAAAGGTATAAAAAATGCAAGCGTCTAAGTTAACGCAATCAAAAGTTGCGGCCATTCGTGTCACTTATATTGATACTCGTAAACTCACTCATTATAACTATAGTGTATTTCCTGTTGACCTAAATTCATTAAATTTTGCAATAAGCATGGTCCCGGCCTATGCAGATAAATTATATATAAAGTAATGTTTATTAGCAACCAAATTTGTCTAAATATAAAGGAGCAGTCTCAGTCAAATACAAGGGTACAGTCTTAAGATACAGGTGATGACCTGTATCTCAAGACTGTACCCTTGTCGCCATCCCTAAGGTTTAGTTCTGAGTATATATATTTGTTGCGTACAAAATTATTAATTCCTAGCGACCCGCCCCACTTCGCCTGAAAGCGATCGATTACCATTACAACAAATCAAAGTCTACTGTTGAAGATTATATTTTCCATAGTTGCCACGCTTGGCAAGCGGGTCGGCAACGGCAGTTTTTTATTTTTAGTCGTTATTAGGAAGACGCTGCCGCCCATCTCTTAATTTTTTTCCCCGGATGATATGGGGTAGTGGATATTCTTGCCACTACACGTATGCAGTACAGGCACAGTCTAACTACTACTAACAGTCGGTCATCGAAGGCGTCTAGACGGGGCAGTAGTAGGCGGTGCTGTGTGAGGCGAGACGCGGGCTTAGCGCTAAGATAAGGCTTAGGCTAAGGGCCGGTCGGGAAGTGTCACGGACCCTAACGGACACTTCCCGAGCGGCCCTTAGCCGCCCTTGTCCTATCAAAAAACTGTGTGGTAAAAAACTGTGGGTCGTCCTCATTGAAAGATTAGGAATTGTTTCATCAGTTTCCACGTACACATTATAATGATTTCTTATATTTACGCGAACACTACACATTGAATAAAACTACTTTTACGGATTTTTATCGCGTTTAATTAAACGCGATAAAATCCGTAAAATCAGTTTTATTCAGCATACACATTAATTTGTTAAAGGTGAAATAAAATAAAATCAGATTTTTTTATTTTTTTATTACTTCCCGTTTTGACAACCCTTGCAATTTATTGTTTATGTCGGCTTTTCCAACAACATCAAACGCGATGACTGACTGTATGTTCTTCTTAGGCTGTGGTACAGGGATCTATTAATTTCGCGTTATTTAGTTTTAAGATAATTAAAGACCATTTATTTTACCAATATTTTGATATCTCAAAAAAAAATTCGAAGACAAAAATTTTAAACATTGTGTTTATGTCTTATTAGCATGCACATAACCCCCTGAGCTTAATAGAAGCCAGTCTGCTAAGCCAGTTTTAATATTACAAAGAGATTTTTCAAATTTTATTTATATGTATAGATTACCTTTTTGGTTTAGTACCTTGCTAAGTAGAGTTTTAAGAGTACCTGAGACTCATTGTAGGACTATACTATATATATATATATATACACATATTGAAATATATATATATATATATATATATATATATGTTTTATTGTTGCCGTAAAATACACTTTGGCTTTAAAAGGCTTTTATTCTACATATTTCGTCTAGTCTTCAAACCTTCGACGTATAACGTAAAATGTTTGATTTCCATTCGACCGCACATTAACTGCTTCCCGGAGATAAATGACCCGCCAGAGGAAGGTCGACCTTTATCTGTACAATTAATACCTTTTATAACACTTTTAACGTGGTGATCACGTTTTGTGTTAAAATGTTTTTTGGTGCGTGATTAAAGCTTGACTGGAATTTTATATGAAATTCGAAATCATAAACATATGTACCTATATTATAGCGCTCAATATAGAGTTGAAGGTTTTTTATTTCATTATTTATTTATTTACGTGGCAGAGCCATGCTGCAGTTTTTACGTGGTAGAGCCATGCTGCAGCTATATTAGTAGTATAGCTGTAGCACGAATGGGTCGGCTCGACCGGGGAAGGACCACGCTCTCACAGAATACCAGCGTAAAATAGCAGCTTAACACTGCTGCGTTTCGTATGGTGTCTGTAGAGAACCGGAGACCCTTTTTACTGGAAAAGAGGCATTCCAGCTTAGCCCTCACGGGTGACAGCGTATCTGCATTTTCTTTCGCATCTACCATGGGGAGTGCTCTGAGGAATTGTTCGGATTAATCCCAGCCGCCAAATTTCACGAACGCACATCGCGGCAGAACTCCCGATACCATCCACACCATCTGGATGATTGGCGGTCCACCACTGTGCGATTTAGAAGATGTTTTCTTCCTCGCACGACCTCCTTGTGGAATCGATTACCATCAGCGATTTTTCCTGACCGATACGACTTAGGGACCTTCAAGAAAAGAACGTACTCCTTTTTAAAAGGCCGGCAACGCATCTGCGATTCCCCTGGTGTTGCAGTTGTTCATGGGCGGCGGTAGTCACTTACCATCAGGTGAGCCGCATGCTCGTTTGCCCCCTCTCCTATAAAAAAAAAAGATAGATGTAGAAGTCTATGGGCCGCAGCAACTAACCACTTACCATCAGGTGGACTGTGTGCTCGTCTGTCACCCTATCCTATAAAAAAAATTTCAGCCTATCAAAAGTCCACTGCTCAAGGGTTTCTCCCGTAGATTGCTTGTTAAGGAGAATTGAAGCCATAATTGCCATGCTTGACTTGATATCAGGAAGATGGTGTTACTCATCTCTTATTATAGTTTTCCTCTGTTTATTATATAAAAATATCCACTACTATGTCGTCCTTGAGCTATAAATACAAGGGCTCGACTTAAATTATTGATGTGCGTACACGTGGTGTCCCCATTCGTGCTATGGGTGGTTGGTTACTATTTTCATACTTGCTAATGGCCAAGATATTTAATTTAAAAACACGTGTGAAGTTCACACGCAGTAAAAGTGAAACCCTATAATTTTTTTATCAATAAAATGTATAACTAATTCATTTTTATTATTAATTTATTGAGATCGAGATAATAGAACCGCGTATATACTGTATTCTATCTTATTCTCTCGCAGGCTAAATCGTATAGACAAAATTAAAGCGACAAACATATAGCTTGTCGCTTTTTAGTGTCGCTTTTTCGTTTCATCGAATTTCAAATCACAACGTCGATAGAAGATTCATTTCAAAAAGTAAACAATAATAATTAATAATAGAATTTGAAATATTATGAACGTCATGCACGTAGGTGACGGAGGTACAGAATACTTCGTACAATGACTTGCCTTACAACGACCCCTCTAAGAAAAATTAAAGAAGGCTTCTTGCGGATTACAATGACTTATATCATACATTTATCCAAATCCAAATTTACAGATTAAAGCGGTATGAAAAAATGGATAGTTTATTTGTTGTATTTTTTCTCTTGTGTTTCGTTTCACAGGATGTTTGCACTAAGATGACTAACCAAAAAGTCAAAAAATAAATTAATTAAAGACTGTCCGACATTTACTGAATATTCCAACGAAACATTGTTGGCAATGTGGATTATATCAAATAGATCTTATAGCCCCACGTTAACACCAGGTGTAAACCACCCAGATCGGAGAATTGAATCATCATTAAAGATTATAAACTTCTGGGACTGCAATCAATCCGCAAATTAATCCGACAACAGGATATATCAGGACAGAAGGAGAGGCCTATATCAAGCATTGGACTTTTGAGGGCTGGTGAAAATAAAATAAAAAGAGGAAATCATCATGATGTACAATTAATTGTGCAACGCTAACTCTGGCGAAGGACTTACATTTCTTAGTACGAAATCAGATGCCAGCAACCTCTGAAGTTGTTATCATCATCATCATCACCATCCCTTTAATACACAAGGCACAAAATAAGGCCCATTTATCGACTTCTTGCAAGTGGAGTGACACCCTACACCTCGCGTACCGGTACGAGGTTGTCGCTCGAAAACCTTTCTTCCCCATCGGTTGTCGCTCGAAAACCTTTCTTCCCCATCGGTTGTCGATTCTTAGAGCTATATGGCTGGCCTATTGCCACTTCAGCCAGCCAACTGATTCGTTAGATTATGTCGGTTACTCTAGGTTTACTACGGATATATTTATTACGGTATAAATACCGGCGAGGTCGAAGTTTTGCTGCTAAATTGGTAATGAAAATAATTATAAATATTTGATTTACCACGTTGCTCGACGGGCCAAAATAACGTGACAAAACCGGGAAATCGAATTCAGTTTTGTAAGTTTTTCTCTTTAAACAGTGAGCACTTAACATTCTGCTTCTTTTTTAAATTGTATATGTTATAAAATCTTATTTTTAAATAAAAATTTGGTAAGTGTGTATCTATACAAACACAACTGACTGTCTCGTTGTTCTAGAAGTCGAAAAACAAAACTGCTGATCTTGTGGTCCCAGCTCGAACCAAAATCAGTTATTAGTTTTTCCTGTCAATAAACTAAGCCCCGAGTCAGGCGTTTCACCCCAAAACATGATAAGCCGTTGATTCTGTGCCTGATCTTTCTCAATTCGTGTTTGATTGCCATCCTATTGGACTAAGAATGAGGAAATAGAGAGTGTACCAATGCTTGCTCACACTTGCGTGCACTGCGTCCTACAGAAATAGCTAGTCTCCGTTGAGACTTGCCTCCGTGACCGGCATTCGGTCTGAAGGACGTATTTATTTTTAAATTAAAAATTATTTTCTACCTGTATTTTAAGACTTTTTTCAACAAACAAGAAGGACATAGTCATATCAATAAACCTATTCATCAAGAGTTTGTAATGGACCACTATTTAATCCTCTGACATTCAAAACGAATATTTTCACCGCCAAAGTAATAAAATTACCCATTTATACTCTCATTTATTTTATTGAGCCCCATCTTCCACAGATGCTATATATCTTTTAATTACATAATTACGTTAACTTTCTCAGATCGTTACTTTGAGAGATCATTAGGCCCAAAATGCACTGTCAATGAACTTAATAATTAATTCAATTTATTCGTTTCTCCGTAAATAACAATCAAACATTATCTACATTGTAATATTTGTGAATGCCAAATATTCTTGTAATTATCCTTTATAAACTTTCTAGAGTGATATACCTGATGAGGCAATTATGGGGGAAGACAATATTCAAAAGTGGACTTTGATGGGGCATTGGTAACAACCGATGAAGAAGAAAGATTTTCTTGTGACAGACTCATTCATACTAGCGCGGTATTGGGCGATCCTGCCACTAGATGGAGTATCTCCTGATGAAACATGCAGATAGTGGATAGAAGCAAATGGGTTAGGACCGTACTGTGTGACTTTGGATGGGCTGTCCTATAGTGAATCGTGGTATAACATTTATCTTTCTGCACCATAAATAGCCAGCAAAGAAAATCCATCTGTCGAATAGCTTAGGGTTCTTAACGACAAAGACGGCAAAGGTCCCCGACAGGCTACTAAGCAATGAGTTAGAAAAAAATATTTAGCTTCATGATGCATAGTTTGGTTTCAGGGCAGGGCTGTCAACAGAAAGTGCATATATTAGGTTAAAGCATACAGTCAGATATTATACAGATCGCAAAATCCCGGTTTATGGATGTTTCTTAGATCTGTCAAGAGCCTTTGACATGATGAACAAATGACCCTCTCACAGGTTGTCTCATTGGGAAGATGTTTGTCATAATTGCCATGGTTGGAAGGCGGGTGCAACCGCAATTTCTTATCATTTTGGGTTGTTATCAGGAAGATGGTGCTGCTTTTCTCATGTTCTATCTCCTTCTATTGTTTCTTACGCCACCTACAATATAATACGGCCACAGCAAAAAAGAACTTCAATGGTTAATTTAACTTTAACAGTTTTATTTATTTTTAATAATTGAACCTTAGCTCAAAACCAGAGTTTTAAGAGGTCAGGGACAGCACACGCGCAAAGTAATTTTCAACACACTTTTTAAACTTTTTTAAATATTAGAACACTTAACTACTATCCCACCCGATTGTAAGTGGTGATGATTCAGCCGAAGACTGACGCACTGACTCAACAAGCCTTAACAAAAGCCTATTTACTTTTGAAGACACCCACATTGTAATCATATGAAAAGACAGATGCTGCCGATGATAGAGCGAAGAGGAAGGAATTAAGTCATGCAATTGCATGCAAGCAATTTCTGCGCACACTCTTCGAAATTTATCCTGTGAAATACCGAAAGGCTGGCTGTTTTACGCCTGCTCAAGACAGGTAAGATTGGTGCTTACCGTAATGGTGTCACCAATAAGTCTCTTATCACACCTTTTTATTGAGTCCAAAGCCGCTAGATGGCATTTTGCCGCATCAGCCCATATAAGGCAGCAATACTCAATGTACGACCACACTTGCGCTTCATACAGTGTAAGCAGAACCAGTAATAGTACTAATAACGATAATTATTAATTTCAATTTTAAATGTAGGTTATCAAGAATAAATAGCTCAGTACATTACAGTAACATCCATCTTCTGCATACCGTAAGCACCTAAGCGCGTCGGTATGTTCTACTAGCGCCTAAAAATTAAGATTCCAACGTTTTGTCGCATGAAATCGTATGTAGCAATCATATTGTACATATAAGTGATATAAAAAGCGCATTGTCAGAAAGATAAATAATTGTTGAACTTATTAATATTTTTTTTCAATCGATTAATTGCTATTTTTAAATAAAAATAAGGGTTTCAACGGCGTATTGTGTGGATTTATCATGTCCCCCAAGGTTTGTAAACACGATAACTTTTGAAAATATCAATTGTTCAACTCAATATATTTTTTAAACTCATGTAGGAACTCATCTATTATGTAGGAAGCCATTGAATGAAAATGGCAGTTTAATTTTGTTTAGTTTAGTTATAATAATTTTTTTTCGGCTGCGAAATGGCAAAAGTTCAGTGTATTTGGGAGCCTTGTATGAATAAATAATTACTAAATGGAGACAGCGTCACTCAGTTCGGCGCAAGTTCGGCGTCAATCGCCGTCGTGAGTGGACATTGTTACGGTTGTTTGCAGGGGCTCAAAAAGATCCCTGTACAAATACACAATATTCGAATAACCAAATTTCCTAAATACTTGATGAGAGATTTTTTGATTACAATATTTTAAAAGCACATAATAAATAATAGTAGTAAGTATTAAAAGTATCAATTTTATCGTCATGGGTGTCATTTTCATGGTTTTCGAGAGTATTGAAGCCGATGGGGTTGTCGAAATGTAAATCCAAGATGACGGCTGCAATAGGTACCAATTTTTTCATCGTGGGTGTCATTTTCATGGTTTTCGAGGGTATTGAATCCGATAGTGCTGTCGAAATGTAAATCCAAGATGGCAGCTGTAATAGGTATCAATTTTTTCATCGTGGGTGTCATTTTCATGGTTTTTGAGGGTGTTGAAGCCGATAGTGCTGTCGAAATGTAAATCCAAGATGGCGGCTGCAATAGGTACCAATTTTTCATCATGGGTGTCATTTTCACGGTTTTCGAGGGTGCTGAAGCCGATAGTGCTGTCGAAATGTAAGTTCAAGATGGCGGCTGCAATAGGTATAAACTTTTTTCATCATGGGTGTCATTTTCATGGTTTTCGAGGGTGTTGAAGCCGATAGTGCTGTCGAAATGTAAATTCAAGATGGCGGCTGTAACAGGTATCAATTTTTTCATCATGGGTGTCATTTTCATGGTTTTCGAGGGTGTTGAAGCCGATAGTGCTGTCGAAATGTAAATTCAAGATGGCGGCTGCAATAGGTACCAATTTTTTCATCATGGTTGTCATTTTCATGGTTTTCTAGGGTGCTGAAGCCGATAGAGCTGTCGAAATGTAAATCCAAGATGACGGCTGCAATAGGTACCAATTTTTTCATCATGGGTGTTATTTTCATGGTTTTCTAGGGTGCTGAAGCCGATAGAGCTGTCGAAATGTAAATCCAAGATGACGGCTGCAATAGGTACCAATTTTTTCATCATGGGTGCCATTTATATGGGTTTTGAGGGTGTTGAAGCCGATAGTGCTGTCTAAATATAAATCCAAGGTGGCGGCTGAAATAGGTATCAATTTTTTCATCATGGGTGTCATGTTCATGGTTTTCGAGGGTGTTGAAGCCGATAGTGCTGTCGAAATGTAAATCCAAGATGGCGGCTGCAATAGGTACCAATTTTTCACTATTGGTGTCATTTCCACGGTTTTAGAGGGTGCTGAAGCTGATAGTGCTGTCGAAATGTAAATCCAAGATGGCGGCTGCAATAGGTATAAACTTTTTTCATCATGGGTGTCATTTTCATGGTTTCCGAGAGTGATGAAGCCGATAGTGCTGTCGAAATGTAAATTCAAGATGGCGGCTGTAATAGGTATCAATTTTTTCATCATGGGTGTCATTTTCATGGTTTTCGAGGGTGCTGAAGCCGATAGAGCTGTCGAAATGTAAATTCAAGATGACGGCTGCAATAGGCACCAATTTTTTCATCATGAATGCCATTTTTATGGGTTTTGAGGGTGTTTAAGCCGATAGTGCTGTCTAAATATAAATCCAAGGTGGCGGCTGCAATAGGTATCAATTTTTTCATCATGGGTGTCATGTCCATGGTTTTCGAGGGTGTTGAAGCCGATAGTGCTGTCTAAATATAAATCCAAGGTGGCGGCTGCAATAGGTATCAATTTTTTCATCATGGGTGTCATGTCCATGGTTTTCGAGGGTGTTGAAGCCGATAGTGCTGTCGAAATGTATTTAAACTACTTTTAAAATTCCTTATAATCATGTTAAACGTAATTTTTGTAATGCACATAGGGCATGCCCAATTGGATTTACCAATATATTGTTTTCTCTTTACATTTGCTTATTCGTTTTATGTTATTCGTTTTTATCTGGTGTGCAATAAAGGGTATATTATATTGTATTGTAACTACATTCTCAGTTCAAAAGAAGTTTTTAGCCCAGAAACCTGCATAACTGACAAATAAGCCTATTTTGAAGATAACGAAAGTCCGCCAATGCATTACATACTTACTCTTTATGTTCCATTACCTTATCGACATACGTATTTAGGATTTAGGCCAGTGCCCAACTGTGGAACATTTACAACTTGATACCTTATTTACTTTAAATAAATCATTGTTAAACATACAACTACTTTTCTATTTACTAAAACACTACATAAATGTTACGACATTCAAAAATCCAAATACAAATTTTGTACATGAAAATATTCGCTGGCTGAGATGAGAACCTAAAATGAAATTGGATGACCACGCCGGCTAGAGTGAAACCCAATTTTAGATATTGCTGTGGTTTGGCGTGTGAACCAAAGCCTGAAATTAAGCATGCAGCTATTAGGGATGAAAAAAGCTAATTTGCGCTCTTTCATCCGTTATTCACTAAGGTGCTAAAAGAAACACCTGACCAAACAATGCATCTAATTTTAAAAAACACGGCAGGAACACATTTTATTTAACTTTATTTTGATTTTTTTTTTATATTTTCCAATACATTACAGTACTGCTATATCAAGCTCAGTTCATGAAATTTAAAATAAAAAATCTTAGTTTCAATTTTTATTAATAAACCCTGGCTATAATAACTCATCACACATGTTAAACGTAAGTTAAACACATCACCGAACGTAATATTGTCGTAATTTACATTATATTATGTAAATCAAAAAAATCGCGATCCGCTTAACTTAAATAACATCTACCAGCTTCATATTATTACACTTATATTATAAAAAAGTACACCAATAGCAAGAGATTTCAATTAATACTTCTGACGTAGTCATTAGATTATTTATTTCAATTATTAGTAAATAAAAGTTGATTGAAAATAATTTCACTTGGACGACAGTTGGTCGGTATGGATGTGAACAAGATATCTTTCGAAAAACTGAAGTAATCACTTTGAGTTTTTTATAAGCTTTAGATTTTAATCCTTAGGAAGCTTTTTGAACTTTAATTAATATAATCAGGCGTTCCTTTGCGGAAATCCATTATATTAAATTTGGTAAAAATTACTTCTAATGTATATCCGCTCGATAATATTATCGAGCGGATGTACATTAGAAGTAATTTTTTAGTAATTTTACGCAAAGTAATTTATCGAACGGATGTACGCAAAGTAATTTTTACCAACTTTACTTTTGAATTTTACTATTATAAACCGTCGTGGTCATTAGTATTGATTTTTTTTAATTATTTGACTTTTTTTTAGTAACAAAATACGAATCACCTAGTATCAAGCAGTTAAAAAAAATTTCGTTCTAATTAAACAGAAACATTTTTTGTAACTTTACGAAACGAAATACGTGTTTCGGTAATTAATAAAAGTAAATTGATTATTCAAAATATTACATGAGCGTTCGAAGTGTGCACTTTTGGATTTTCCAAATTTTACTTCATAATATTATGTTACACATAAAATCATTCCTTTTACCTTTCAACAAAAAATTGTATTTTATGTTTTTACTTTTCTAACCTTACATGCAAATTCGATCAAAAAACAGGATTATTATTTTGTAATTTAAAATTTTTAAACAATATTTATTATTTATTATTAATTGTATCACTTCAATTTCTTCCCTACTTACTTATTACATAGTAGCTTTTCCTGCGGCTTTACTCGCGTGGACTTCAGTTTAGAGACATCATTAGTGCCTAAATTAAATAACAATTACTAAATCTTATCGTTGTATATCTCTCAGTGCGTTTGTCACGACTGCATTTACTTAAAATATTGACGAATTGACTACAGATACCCCGATAAAGTGAAGAAATCAGCGATCAAATCTTCCCTGCGCATCGCGATTGCTTTACATCGGATAGCGTTGTTTCATTTTCTGCCGACTTCCAAAAAGGAGACGGTACTCAATTCGACTGTATGTTTTTTTATGTGTGTTACCTCATTACTTTTTACTGGGTGAACCGATTTCGGTGATTCTTTTTTTATTTGAAATCTGGTACTTCTCGTGTGGTGCGATATGAATTTGATAAAGGTCCGACCGTTTTTGAGTTATTCTTAATAACTTATATTGAAGTCGGCTGTACAAAATTTTTAATTTCAAATTATGAAGCAGACAAATCGTCGACTTTTTTGAAGATTTATCACCTGACATAATGCCGCAAACAATCCAAAACATACCTGCTTATAATTTAGTAATCATGTCACGGCACCATTCCACGCGATCTCGTGAACGCTTTCTAATCCAATCTGCAATATGTGCAGAATTTTTTCATACGTAATTTGCCTAAATATTTTTATAATGTTGCTGTAAATATTTTACTGCTACCACGTTTCCTTCCGTAACAACTGTCAAATAGCGAGCAATTCTTATTTTGAACAAAACTACTTTTACGGATTTTATCGCGCTTAATTAACTTATTTTTATTAATTCCCGACGTTTTTGGTGCTTTCCAGCACCCATGGTCACGGGGGTAAGTTAATTAAACGCGATAAAATCCGTAAAAGTAGTTTTATTCAATGTGTTGTATTCGCGTAAATATAAGAAATAATTAATTCTTACTTTCTTTTTGGACTTTATTGGGGTTTAAAATTTAAATTAAAGATTTTAATTAAAATTAACTTAAAGAAATTTAAAATTACAGACTACATACGTCTCATAGATCAGCACAGGCCTCTTCTCATTTCTCAGAGGATTTTAGGGCAAGAAAATGTATCGACCAAATTGGCGATATATTGAAAATGGGCAAAATCAAGAGTACCTTTAACCGACGAGCGTGTATGCGTAGGTATATGGATGTGGAGGAAGCGAGATAGGTGTATCAGGATCGTGCCAAATAGAAATCCATAGTCTCTGCCTACCCATCTGGGTGACAGGCGTGAGTGTTTATGTTATGTTAAAATGTCCGCCGCGCTGCCCCAATGCGTCTTTGCGAACTTCACAACATGTCTTCGCAATATTTTTTCTTATTAATCAGACATGCAGGTTTCCTAACGATGTTTCCTTCACCGCCAAGCACGTGATAAATCAGCACTTAATATTACAATTAACAATATCACTAGTGCCGACGGGGCTTGAACCCAGGTTGCTCGCATACAATCGTTTTTCAGAAGTAAACTCCAGTCACAAATCGGAGCTGACACGCACATTTTTTTTTTTTTTTGGTTATACCATTGGTAAACGATGAAACGAATTTATAAAGGCCTTTATTCATAACTGCCACTTGAAGTGAACGATCTAATCATTGGTTCGTATAAATCATCATGCAAAAATGTGGAGGGAAATTTGAAATTGGAACATTCCTATTTTACTTGTACCTAAATACAAAACATAAGACGCCAGTGTCCCATTCCAAAAAATCAATTTATTTCCGCAATACTTTCTACGTAGATTGTAGTATTTTATTCTGTATCGTGAAGGCATTTTATTAGGGGCAAGACCGAAATTTAGCCATGACGATACGGATCCGACATATTTTAATACTTAAAGGTATAAATAGTCGATGCTATAGCTCCATTGGGCATGAAATCACTATTGACTGCATTGATATTTATGCGGATGTATGCGACAGAATCGTACATAGAACACAGATTATCGACAGGAATATTACCTAGACAGCTTTATAGCTTTTAGAATTTATAAAACAATACGAGTATATATAACTTTATTTATGTTATTGTTTCTAATATATTATGATGATATTTTCAGTGCCCCACTAGACGGAGTGACGATCTGGTAAGACATGTAGAAAGTGTATGGAAGCAGGTGGCTTAGGACCGTGCTGTGTGGCATTCTTTTGTGGGAGGCCTATGTTCAAAAGCGGACTTGTGAAGGAATGAAATGATATTTTCAGATTTTTTTTAATTTAAAAAGAACAGTTAAATGAAATTGTATACTTGGGGAGTGCTTTCAGCCGGGATGGAAGATGTGATTTAGATGTGGACAGGCGCGTCGCTGCCGTGAATAAAGTCAATGGTGCCCTGACTGCGTTAGTCAAAAGGCAAGGCGTAGTGAAGAGTGCACGCCTTGCAATACATAACGCAGTGTTGGTACCAACCTTGTTATATGGCAGCGAAACCTGGGTATGCCAGAAGAAGCATAAAAGTAAGTTGAATGCAGTGGAGATGCGATCTCTTCGTAAAATGTGCGGCGTTACCATGGCCGACTGAAAGCGAAACGAAGAGATTCGCAATATGGCAGGTTTGAAAGATGACCTTATCACAAAAATTGATAAGGGCGTGCTTCGATGGTTTGGGCACGTTGAGCGCATGAGTGAAGACCGAATGGTGAAGAAAATATATAGCGCGAAAGTTAATATTAAAAGGTGTCGAGGTAGACCGAGACTAATTTTCGAAGATCATGTGAGCAAATTGCTCGAAGAGGGGAGGGTCAAGAGTACTCGGATACCTAGACGTGCATGTATGAAGAAGATAATGAATCTGAAAGAAGCGAAAGAGGTATGTAAGGATCGTGACACTTGGCGATCTGTTCTCTCTGGCTACCCCGTCAGGGATTGTGCGTGAAGATAAGTTTTTTAATTTATTTAAGGCAACAAACAGTCATGTATAAAGATAGTAACATGGATAAATATTAGTATAACTAAAGACCTATAGTGCCTTTAACTAAACTTTTACAATATTTTAAACTTATTGAGCCACTTTTAGGACTAAAGACATTATAAATTTATTTATTTATTAATACACTAAGTTCTAAAATAAGGTAACTAGTTAACATTTGGTGTCAATTAAGGAAAATAGAGAAGAAAAACCTATGTTAAAATCGGATTATTATAACACTGACAGATTCAATTAGCGAATTGAGTGCTGCATCATTTTCAATTATGGGTAGATTATTCACAAGCCAAACATTGAAAGAGAGCGGATTTAAGTTTTGATACTGATGTATTAAATAAATCAATATCTGTGAATTTTTTATTGTAGACATGGAACGATACACAAATGAGTTACGTTATGATATCGTGGAGTTACGAAAAGTGGTTTTTGACGTGAGGAGCGCACTGGCAGACGGACTCTGGAAACAAATGGACAATCTGCTAAGAAACAACGAGGAGTCCACTAGTTTATTAATAATTTTGTATAGAAATACTATGTCAAACATTTTACGCCTATTGCAAAGAGAAAGAAAATTGTATTTTTTTAATGAATCGGTGTATGACTGATTTAAAATATTTTGGCGATAATTTAGGGACTTAATAAACAATTTTTGAACTCTTTCTATTCTCCTAATATGAATTTCATAACAAGGGCTCCAAACAGTGCTGCAAAAATCAAGGAAAGATCTGACAAAAGAGAAGTATAAAATTTTTAGAGTTTCGGGACGTTTAAAGGGTTTACTTATTCGTAGTATAAAACCTAGATTTCTAAAAAAGCCAAAGCTAATATGTGATCAATATGTGGAATAAATGGTAAGGTCGAATCCATAATTATGCCTAAGTCCCTGATTGTGGTTACTCTTTTCAAGGCCTTCTGATTTATGTGGTAGTCGTAAGTAACTGGATTTTTCTGCGAGTATATGATATTATGTAGCATTTATCGCTGTTTAGGAACAGATGGTTGGACTCACAGTATGCATGTAATCGGTGTAAGTCTTCTTGTAATTTGTGGCAGTCATTAATTGATCTGATGATTCGATACAACTTAGTATCATCAGCATACAAGAGATGGTGACTGTGTTTCAGGACATTACCAATGTCATTTATGTAGACTGGAAACAGTAAAGGTCCAATATGAGACCCTTGAGGCACACCCGAAGGCACTGGAAGAAATCGTGAGGAATAACCCTTTACAAAGACTGCTTGACTCCTATTACTTATGTGGGATTGGATCCATCTAAGGAGGCTACCATGCCCTCACAAGCTTCTTTATTAGCAGATCGTGATTTATTTTATTGAAAGCTTTGTAAAAGTCGATGTAAACGGCATCCACCTGTAGGTTATCATCCATGGCACGCAACAGAAAGACACTAAAAGTTAACATATTGGTGTCAACGCTACGGCACTTAAAGAAACCGTGTTGTTCCTGGGAAATGTGATTACGAAACGAGTACGACATTTGAGCGGTTACTATCTTTTCTAGGATTTCGCCAAAGATACAAAGTTTTGATATAGGTCTGTATTCGTCTATACATTCACGTCTTTTATTTTTTGGAATGGGAGTTACTAAAGAGTCTTTCCATAAACTGGGAAATGTCCCAGTTTGGAGAGAGAAACGAAATATGATTGTAATGGGTGTTGCAAGTTCTTTGGCACATTCGGATATGAGAAGAGTATGGATCCCGTCGGGCCCTGCACCTTTATGAATATTTACTTGTTTCAGTTCGTTGATAACATTATCGTGGTAGATGTTAATAGAGTGTATGTCTACGGCTGAACTGCCTGAGTAAAAAACTGTATGATCAGAACTTTGCCGGGTATAAGGGATGAATACTGAATGAAAATGATCATTAAAAGCCTCGCATATCTCACCGCCAGTGGAAATAATTTGACCTTTATATATCATTTTTTCAGGAATGCAACTAGAAGCTTTTTTTTGACTTTACGAAAGACCAAAATAACTTTGGACTGGCTTTAATATTATCCTCAGAAAGTTTAATGAATTTTTTATAACATTCTGCCTCCATCCTCTTAAACCTCTTCCGAAGACAAGAGAAGGTCTGCTAGTCTCGTAGGTTGTTATTAAGTTTCCATTTCTTATGATATTTAAGCTTTTCTTTTTCAAGTTTTATGAGGCAAGAAGTAAACCACGGTGGGCGTTTATTTTCTCTACAAAGATTTTGAGTAGGTACGTATGTATCTATCAAATTGTTTAAGATTTCATAAAAAAAACTCGTCATTGAATCAATATCCGTCATCGTATTAAAAACTTCCTCCCAGTGTTAAGTCCAGTTTTAATCGAACCAAAGTCAGCTTTATGAAAGATTTTTTTCTTAATTTTGGCGGAGGGTAATGGAGCGGGGGATTTTAAAATCAAACTAATTTCTAGGGATTTGTGGTGCGCGTCCTCTGGTACTAACGGAAATGCAAGTCGCGCAACATTGTATTACTAAAAATTAATGTTCAGATGTTTGTTACGAACTTAAATATTATAGCGGAGATGAATAAATTTTATTTTAATAACACTACGGTTTCATTAAATTTTACCCAAAATGAAGATTTCTTTTTATATTCTACTGCTCAGCTTTAATAACTTACTTAATCAAGGGAAACGGCAAAAACCTTGTTATTAAAAACTTTTCTCTTTTAAAGACATAATTTACAATAAATACTCCGTTTCAATCAGTGGTATCAAGTATACCTTTAATAATATTATATAATGCTCTTAACTTTTTGATGATTTTTAAAAGTAATTTTTACCGTATTCTTCACTAAAAATTTGTTTCAAATATTGTCTACTGTCCGTTAAAGTTCAATTTTAAAGCATTAAAAAAAAACATCAAACTCAAACTCAAACATTTTATTGCGTTAATGTGGTCACATAAATGGTTCTTATGTTGGATATAATAGAACCAAACATGAGCCCTGATAGAGCATAGCGACATTGTATATCAATTTAATTTAATTGATTTGGAAAGAAGAATTACTTATTTTATTTACTTAAGCTAAACATTACTTTTAGGTTTAATAAACGTTTGTAATAATTGTTAATAGAATGATAATAAAAACGTATGTATATATTCAATAAAACAAATATTATTTTTCACATAAAAACTCTAACAACGAATAGAAAATTTTTTCAATTAAATTTTTTAGGCTCACTTTGAAGTTTATGTAATTATTCAAAATTTAGTAGAAATTTAGAGATTTTATTATAAAATCATTTATTTATTAAAACATCAGTAAAGCAACCAGTCTTGACATTGAATTAGTTAGGAATAATACATGTCTTTGTTTCTAGATCAGCGTTTTTACATCAATGTAAAATATGTTTTAAACATTGAAGTCATAAAATGCCAACAAACAATAATTTTTGCCGAAAACCTTATCTGTGCTTTTCGCCGGATAGTGACGATGTAAAGGAAACAATACCATGGGTATCGTAAAAGTCTACTTGGACATTTAACTTTAGACAACACATTTAAATTTATATTCAGAATAACCATTCTTAAAACTTCCAGATGTTAAATGCTCCTATCAGACCCGTGTCAGAGCTGATTACGATACGTCAGATATTATAATAAGTCTAAGGTACATCGCGTCAATATTCACGATACCGTCCTCAACATCTGGATGCTTGGCGGGCCACGACTGTACGTTTTACTACGAGTTTTCTTCCTCGTACAACTTCTCTGTGGAATTGCTTACCACCAGCGATTTTTCCGGACCGATACGACTTAGGGACCTTCAAGAAAAGAGCCTTTTAAAAATTTCTAAAAGGCCGGCAACGCATCTGCAATTCCCCTGGTGTTGCGGTTGTTCATGGGTGGTGGTAGTCAATTACTATCAGGTGGGCCGCATGCTCGTTACCCCCCTCTTCAATAAAAATAAATATTATGCATTTTGATTTTTCATATCTCACCAAATTAAGAGAGTTCCATGATCAGCAGAGGACTCATAATACCTATGATGATATTTTTTATAGAATAGGGTGCAAATGAGCACATAGACCACCTGATGGTAATTAGATGGTGGAGTAATTACTTATCAACTTTTAAGCACACAACATCAACGGAAATATCTCTACTTTCACACGCAATAAAGAATTTGATATAGGTTTAGAAATACTTTTCCAATAAATTCAGAACTAGAACCAGTTGCAATATTGCTCTCATAAACCAGACCTGATGCGGGCGGTTTATTGTTCTTATAGATGGAACTTAATTTTATAGATGGGAAACCTTTCATCTCCGTGTACGATGGCCGCAATTTAGTCGACGGCACGGACTATCGCTTCTAATAAATATATTAGAGCTTTTCAACGGAGACTACAACAAAACGGAGAGCACTATGCTAGGCTATTGATTCTTTATTATGTTTGTTAATTTAAAAAAAAATATATGTAAGATAATTAATAGAATCACGCGTAAATTTACGGAAATCCATTATATCATTTGTTGAAAATTAATTTGCTTATATCCTATTATATCTTGTTTGATGAGCACCTCCTGCCCTCCCTCAATACGACACGTGTTTCGCCTATTCAAGAGGCATCCTCAAGTTAAGTAGACTCTGCGGTGGCTACCCGCTAAGTCTAGTAAGAATTATTTTAAAACGCGAATCGCAAGATTTTAAAATTATCAGCATTTCTCTCATGAAATATTATATGATTAAACCAGTATAAGTGATGTCTCCTTAGCCAATACGAGTAAAGATAGATTTTCTATATTAACGCCATATGAATTATTTCCCTCCTCAACCCATCCACTGCTGGATATACGTGTCTTAATACAGGAAGGATTTGTCATAATCGCTACGCTTAGTAGGCGGATTTGTGAAGCGTCTCGCACGTGTGAGTGAGTACTTAAGTCCGATGTAATTAACACTCTACCGATAACATCGCGAGAAATTTCGGATAATATAATGAAATAGGTGTTGTTGTACAATAGTAATGATATTAAATGGATTTTGTATTGCAAGGCCACCACCACCACATTTTTAAGTAATAGTGAGAAACGAGCACACTGTCCACTTTGATAGTAAGTGAGTATTGTGGTCTATAGACCCCTACATCTATCATCGAATATTAACGAAAATATAGTTTTATTACAGCCCTAAGGTTGACTGGCAGGGAATGCTTAATTAAGTCAAACTTTTGATCATATACTGTTGTAAGGTTCATAAAGTTTAATAGTAAAGTAAAGTAAAGAAATAAAATCCAAATGCATTGTCCATCCTGTCAACTAAGACGAAATTCCCCGTTACAGTATAGAATAGAATAGAATAGAATGGTTTTTATTCAATATTGATTATTACATAATACTTATTGAAAGTCATGTTTTATTTACCACTGGTTCGAAAACTTCCTGTGTCCTGGGAAGAACCAGCAAGAAACCCAGCGGGACTTTTTTTTTTAAAACATAATTTCACTTGTCATTAATTTTTTTTATATAATTTTAAATGAATTTTCATAGAACCAGAATGGTGGCGATCACCTTATTCCCAGGTGTTATTTTCATTCATGTATTCCTTGATATTATAATAATCCTTTTCATACAGTTTTTCTTTAATAAAACTTTTAAACTTGTTTATTGACAAACTTTGCACATGTTCTGGGATTTTGTTGTAAAAGCGTATACATTGTCCCATAAATGAATTACTAATTCTGTGGAGTCTAGTAACTGGCATTACAAGTTTATGTTTGTTCCTAGTGTTTAAGGTATGAACATCCATATTTTTATTAAAGCTATTTATGTTTTTATGTACATACATTACATTTTAAATATATTGCGATGCCAAAGTTCATATGTTTATTTCTTTAAATTTTTCTCTGAGGGACTCTTTACAATTTAGGTTATAAATCGCCCGTACGGCACTTTTTTGTAAAACAAATATAGCTTCAATATCAGTCGCATTACCCCATAGCAAAATTCCATAAGAAATTACGCTATGAAGGTAACTAAAATACACTAATCCAGCTGTCTCAACGTCTATGAGACTTCTAATTTTTCTTACAGCATATGCTGCAGAACTAAGTCTGCTTGCTAATTTAGATATATGAGGGTCCCATTGAAGTTTCGCGTCGATAGTAATACCAAGTAAAACAGTGGTATCCACAAGACTCAACTCCTCCCCATTTAAGAGCACATTGGTTTTCTAATGTATTACATTAGGTATTGTAAATTTAATACATTTTGTCTTATTGCCATTTAAGAGCAAATTGTCGGCGTTAAACCAATGTACTAATTTCGATATAGCACTATTCATCACATCACATCGTTATAAAGTAAAAAATATCTACCGTTCTTTTCACTCACTATAAGAAACACACCAGCATGTTGACCTTATTTTTGCTACCATTGTGTGAGTTCTGTGAGAGCATGATTATTGCCCCGCTGACCCGAACCATCGTTCTGCAACCATAATACAGCTGCAGCGTGGCTCTACCACGTTCACCACATGTTCGTTATTACAAGTAAATGAAGTGTACTTATTATAAGCCAATGACTAGCCCCACTTGATATAAGTGCCCAGTCTGGTAGTACTAGATAATAAATCGATCTGTCTTAGTGCAAAAAAACCTATTCATTCTCACCTTGAAGATAGACACGTTAATAGGCGTAGGGAGAGACAGACGCTGGCAAACTGTTCTAATTTCTTGCTGTACGCATTACAAACAGTAAAGCACATCGTTAGAGTATCGCCAAAAAAGGTGTGAAAACTCAAGAGAAGAACAAATCGAGCAGTAGACTTAAAATGGCACCACATCATATAAATGTGTTGTGGTGACTTAGCTTGTGGTTTATATATATTTTTATTCTTGTTGTAGTTAAAAATACGTTAACATTTTTTTTTAAACTAAGGAACGTTAATGTGATTATTTTAAGAAAATACCAGAATTCATTTGTATCGGAAATTACAACATATTTCTGGTTTACCCGATAATCTCTTCCTATGACACCCACGGGACGAAATGCAGTGATGGTTTAGTAAGTGACTTCTAATCTTGATGAGTAAAGATCCCTAAAATTAAAAAGTAGCTTCCAAGTTCTCAGGGTATGTAATGCAATCGCCAGTCCGCTTATTTTTTTTATAGGATAAGGGTGACAAACGAGCACACAGTCCACCTGATGGTAAGTGGTTGCTGTGGCCCATAGACATCTACATCTATCCTCTATTACAAATCAATATGTAGATGCGTTGTCACCCGTGAGGACTAAGATGGAATGCCTCATTTCCAGTAAAGAGGGCCTCCGGCCACCTGCACTCACCAAGCGAAACGCAGAGGTAAACCTCTACTTCACGCTGGTTTTCTGTGAGGTCGTGGTACCACCCCGGTTCGAGCCGGCCCATCCGTGCGACAGCAAAAGCTGCCGCGTGGCTCTACCACTGTTAAAAATGCTTATCAAACGTGGCGATAATGTAAATTCTATCTAGTGCAAAATAAGTGTCTTGCAAAAGACTGTTATTAAATTTTGGTTAAATATTTTAAGAACAAGCTTAAAGAAATAGTAATTAAAAAAAAAACCGAATGCATAAAAAAGTTTACTTAAAAGAGAAAAAATGTACACCTTAAATCACTTCCACAACTAAGAGGTTCTAATGGCACCCCATATGTTCAAATATATCAAGGCTACGGAGCGTGCCAACGAAATAGATATATATACCTCTCTTGAAAAATATTACTCTTCTTGGGCAGTCAAATAAAAAGATTGTGTGTTACGTCGATCTGTGATATTTTTTTAAAAGAACTTCAGATGTGTAAATTTAAGTGAGACGCCAATTTCCTGGGTTAGTCAAAATGCCTGCTTAAATGAAACACGAGGGTACACAGTGGCCCTCTGAACCTATTCAAAGCACTTGATTTTGGCAATATGTAAAGAGCAGGCCAACCGACAGAGCTTCAATAGAGTGGGGAAGAATAAGAAGCCCTTCCCCGTAATCAGTGCGGTAGCGTCCTGAACGGACCAAATATGCTGCTTCACGTACGATGCAGCTGTGTATACGTATTTCGATTAGTCCAACTTCATAACCCACGAAGGCTGAGGGGATCATGGATTACATCGAAGTAAAGACCAACTTTACGTTATAAGGACCGAAAAGTTGGAGTCGCGTCACAATGTTGACTTTAAATCATTTTTGTGATCCGGGTCCGTATACGCCAAATTGAGACAGTCAATCCAGGCTTATGTTCAACAGTGGAACTTTATAGGATGTAACGGATGGATGGACGTGTTTGTATAGGCCTTTGTTGCCTGAAGTAAAATCAAAATCAATAAATAAAAAAGGCGACATAAAATATTAAAGCAAGTGACAATAAATTTATTGCTAATATTAAAAAGTTTCTCAAGGGACTTCGATGAAATTTACGGCTTTTAAGCAGAACAGGTTTTATGAATGGTTTGTTGCTCTTAAATAAAGTTATTAACTCTCTTGTTATTTGAGACAATCTTTACAACTTGTGGTCAAATCTTTTGTTCATTTGATAAAATAACTAAGCTTCTTATAATTATGGTCAAACTTCACTTAAGGTAAGTTGGTTTAACCAATTAATTTTATAGTATTAGAGTGATAAATAGGGTTGCCAATTTTTTTTTTATTTCAAGTGTAGTATTTTCAAGTCTATTACCTAAAAATTATAGTAGATGGCAAAAATATGTACGTATAGATGAAGCCAGGACGTAGTGATTATATTCTCTTTGGGTAAAATGATGATGTTTCAAATCAACATACTATTTTCGAAACCATATTTATTACTGCATTGAACTTTTATTAAGAGCCTCAAGCCATAATAAAATATAATAGTTTCCCTACTATATATTTTTAGTATTCAGACCCCAAATATATTAGAGTAATGTATCTACTGTATATATACTGAGAGTTTACAAGCCACCTGATAAATCAAACAACGCCACAAATGTATTACCTCTAAGAACTATAATATCTCTCTCGCTCTCTCTCTCTTTCTCTCTCTCTCTCTCCCTCGCACACACACACACACACACACACACACACGCGCGCGCGCGCACACACACTTTAAAGCCGAAGCAGTACCTAGGGACAAAAAAAGCTCTAGCACTAAGATTAGCATTATTTTGTCAACTTCACTCTGATACTTTCAAATTTACATCATAAAGCCGCACGAATCGTTTAATAGACTTCAAATGTCATTCATGGCAATACAAATTTTAGCGCGATCGATGCGCAATGAAGAAAGAAGTGATCGCTGTTTGACGGAAACTGGCTGGCAATAGAAAATTTCCGTCAACCTTCCTTACAGACCCGATTTGGCACCATTTATATTACTCCGAGGGCAGATTCCGCCAAACTTGTTTTTTTTTTAAGAACAGGGGGCAAACGAGAATGCGGTTTACCTGATGCGGACACCAGGGGAATGGCAGGTGCATTGCTGGCCTTTTAGAAAGGAGTAAGCTCTTTTCTTGAAGGTCTCTAAGTCGTATCGGTCAGAAAAATCACTGGTGGTAAACAACACCACAGAGATGAAATCAAATAATTAGGGGAGAGGTTGTCATGACGGGGACACGAGGCACGACGGGGCCACCCACACTTACAAAAAACTATACGCTCTAGATGTGTTTTGTTTTCGCTAATAGGAAGCCATTTAGTATCTCTCTTTAGTCTGATAGTGACCGGCGACTAGACTGCGTGCGTTTGATTTTCAAAACAAAGAACGATTTTTAACGTAATTTTATGTACTTTTAAGTGACTACGAATACGCATATAAAAAGGTAAGTGATAATGTCGCTACTATCATGAATTTATTTTGTTTTTGCAGATAAATTACTTATTGATATGTTTTGAACAAAAATACTACCGTCACGCATTTTATTTGGTTTGTCATTTTAAATAATGTGAAAATTGGTGCATAACGGGGCTACATGGCTACGGGATACGTTGGGGTACCCCGTTATGCCCCGCAACCGTTGTCCTTATGCCCCTGTTTTGTAAATTAACTGTGGGATTTTTCTTGTTGATTTGATAATAGAAAATATTTTCTTTTAGGTATAAAAATGATACGGACGTATAAGAAGAAAAGTTCAAGACATAGAAAATACACATATTTAGCACAACAGACATAGTTAGCTGGTCCATGAAAAACATGAAACAGGCAATTGATGCAGTCTTAAGCAAAACTGCTGCCTATAGGAAAGCAGCTCACCTGTATAGTATGCCACAGACCACATTAGAGCGTCATATCGCTAAAATAAGGAAAAGCAAGCTGTCTCTTGACTCTACTCCAGGTAACTTCTAGCCCGTGTTTTCCAAACAAGAAGAAGAGGAGCTGGTAAGGTACATTATACAAATGGAGAAACGTTTTTTTTTTGTTTAATCACTATCGTCCTACGGAAGCTAGCTTATCAGCTAGTGGAAAAAAATGGCAAAGCTCACAATTTTAATCATGATAAAATGATAGCTGGCGTAGATTGGTTAAAGGGATTCTTGAAGCGCCACCCATATTTATCTATCCGAAAATCGGAAGCTATATCGGCAGCTCGAGCAATGGGTTTTAATAGTGGCTGTGGGTAAATTTTATTCTCTGCTCGAGGAAGTATATGACAAATATAATTTAACGCCAGACAGAATTTGTAATTGCGATGAGACTGGCATATCATGCGTCTCAAAAACGAAAAACAAAATTATTACAGAAAAGGGGAGAAAAAATGTAGCATCGCTTTCTTCAGCAGAACGAGTGCAGACAGTTACGGTTGAGGTATGTTTTAATGCAGCAGGAACTTACATGCCTCCTACGCTAATATTTCCTCGACAGAGAATGAACCAAGAGTTGCTGAATCGAACTCCTCCTGGGACGACAGCAGAATGCAACGCTAAAGGATGGATATAAACTGAAATATTCATGAGCTGGTTCCAACGGTTTGTCAAGTTTTCTGGTGCGTCAATAACTAACCGGGCCTTGCTTCTTTTAGATTATCATGTAACACATACGCAAAATATATCAGTTATAAAATATGCACGCAAAAATGGCGTTGTAATGCTTTACTTTCCACCGCACTGCACCCATAGACTTTATGAAACCTTTAAGTGTATACTATGGCCAAACCTGCTTTAATTGGTTAAGGTCACACCCGGGGTGTATAATAACAACATTTCAAATAAGCGAAATATTTTCAAATAAGCGAAATATTTTCAAATGCATATATTCAAGTTGCAACAAAGCCTACAGCAATCAATGCCTTCAAAAATTGTGGCATATGGCCTTTCAATCAGAATAACTTTACAGATTTAGATTTTTTAGCTGCATCAACCACAAACGTACCGCTAGCAAACAATGAGTCTGAAACAGGTCCTTTAAATGTCGGAATCCAACAACAATCGGCGCTACCTATCCTTGAAGAACTTCCCCTTGAAGCAGATTTGCCTGCTTTAACTACACCTCAGCCTCAGCCTGGACCATCAACATTTAATGAACATAGCCTAATCCAATCTCCGATTCGAAAAGTATATCGTGATTTGACAACTTCGTTTGCAATTGCTTCGCCTCAAGAAATTCTCGCGATCCCGACAGTCAAACAAAGAAACCAAACGAGAAAAAACTATCGCCGAAGGAAAACTGTTGTTCTCACTTCAACCCCCTACAAAATTGAGTTAGAAGAAAAAGAATCACTTAAGAGAACGAAGAAGTTTTCTAATCCAAATAACCCCAAATTAAAGAAGAACTCTAAGAAACAGAAGACCCAAAATGCTCCCTCTGGTGTGGAAAATACACAAGATACCATGTGTCTGTACTGCCTTTACGTGAACCACACTTATTTAAAGTCTTCGGAAGGTTGGGTGGCTTGCCAACTATGTGGACGGTGGGCTCATACAGCTTGTCCTGGTGTAGATGACGACAATACAGAAGAAATCAACATTTTCTTGTACTGTAACGCAAAATAAATACGTAGCCCATACTGCCCCAACCCTGGGGCACGATGGGGTTTTCATTATATTTTCAAAAAATTAAAATTTAAACTTCATATGATTATTTACATAACCAAATTCCATGCCAAATGATAGTTTAATAAGTAACTGAAGTGTTCTGATTTGTTTTCATTAATAAATACATTGCGTTGATTATTTTACTATGTATTTTCCTTAACGTTCCCATTATGCCCCCCTCTCCCCTATAATTATATCACTATTTACTCCAGCGTTAAAGGACTTTTTGTTTTACTAAATCTTAAACCAGGTATAAATGTCGATTTGAGAGTAAATCGCTATGCCGCCAAAATTCATGGAGTATACTAGTTATCGATGATTATTTTAAAGGCGGCCACTATATTTTAACAGCTCTTTTTGGACGCTTTGTTGAAGAAGTAGGGTATTTTGCATTGGTGCATTTTTAACGTTTGTGATAATTGTAGGATTTTTTTAAGTAATGCAAAGTTTACGAAATATGGTCGAAGTTATTGATAGGGATGAATAAACATTCCAAGGCGTGACACCATCTGGTATTTTATTTTCTATCCCACGGAAATCTTTTTTCACGAGTTCCAACAGCAATTTTTTCTCAGAATGTAACCAATTTGGGCTACGTTTCTTTCTTTCTTCAGACATTTTATTTATTTACAATTACCACAACGTGCGTCACAAATACTTACTGACAACTGGTGTGTATATTACAACGTTATTGACAGTTGACACTATTATAATCCGGCAACTTATGTGGACATCAAATTTTGCGTTACGCTTTAGAAACAATTGTATTTCAATTCAAGTTCACTTACATGTACATTAATTATTCTTTCAGGAACTCAAGAGTAACAATACCTAGTATTGGTCACTCTACGTTTGTGATTGAAAAACGCAAACGAAGTTAGCTGAGACTAAGACCAAAGAGTAAAATTATTCGAGGGTTAGTTGCTCTGGTATAACATAGCATTTGGTCGAATCCATCCATTGTGACCTTAACTTCCTAAGGAATACGTCTGCTTAAGTACTAACTCCTTAGTCATGTCCGCCACATACAAGCAATGCACCTACTATTGTCTTTTAGTTTGAATTTTAAAGGTGTCACAATGGTGTTAACATTACAACCAAATCCTTGGAAGTGATAAAGCTATTTCTCAAGACCAAGTTAAAGGCTCTTATGAATTCCAAGAACAATCTTCTGCCTCACCCACAGAATTTTAGGTGTATGGTATGTTGTCACCGTGTTCTTTAATCTTATCACAAGTTTACTACGTCTCAAATTTACTACGTCATATTTTAGTTTATATATATACTACCTTTTACGTGGCAGAGTCATGCTGCAACTATATTACTGGTATAGTTGTAGCACGAATGGATCGGCTCGACCGGGGAAGGACCACGCTCTCACAGAATACCAGCTTAAAATTGCAGCTTAAGGCTGCTGTGTTTCGTATGGTGAGTGTAGAGAACCGAAAACCCTTTTAACTGGAAACGAGGCAATCAATCTTAGTCCTCAAGGGTGACAACGTATCTGCATTTTGACTCGTAATCTAGGATAGATTTAGATGTCTATGGACCACAGCAACCACTTACCTTCAGGTGTACTGTGTGCTCGTTTGTCACCCTTATCCTATAAAAAAATACTAGCTTCTGCCTTCGCATCTGCATGATAACAGAAAAGCCTTCATGTTAGGATAACATGATCTATCACAAAGGTAGGCTGAAAGCAAAACTTCAATCCCTTAAGCTGTTGGACAATTGACCACTAAACGTTCAAATAACTTAACTAATTTTCACATAATATAAAACTAAGGAATTAAAACGATTTCTGAACTAGGCTTTAACACATTCTATTAAGTCTTAAAATATAAATAAAACAGTTTTGGTATGACATTATTATTCTCAAAGTACTATTAAAATTGTTCATCGTACACATAACATTACCAACTTGATTCAATATTATTCATTTTATTACTGGTTTAGAGTATACAGTATTAACTTGAGTGCTCTCGTCTCGGAAATCTTTAATAGAATTCTGTATCGTGATCTATAGTGAGTTAACAAGTATAATACCATCTACTTAATAATGTACTGAAGTATGTATGTACAACATACATACTTTATAGGGATAGTAGATAAAATAACTACAAAATATTAGGGATCAAAAGATTCGTGATCTGTGTTTTTCATTAAGGCACTGACAAGAACTTACAAAAATGTTTAGCCAAATTTATATAGTTTTTATTATATTTATTCTTTATTGAGGATAAATGTAGATGTCTATGGGCCACAGCAACTACTTAACATCGGGTGAACTGTATGCGCGTTTGTCACCATATCCTATAAAAAAAAGTTTATGTTAGGGAAAATATATATATATATATATATATATATATATATATATATATGTATATATTGAATATAAAAACTACAAGAATTTTCCAAAATACGGTTTTGCTAAAAATTTCTCGATACAAAAAATGGCAACTCGCGCATGAAGGGTTCCGGACCATCGTAATAGACATTTCTAGTAGGGAAGACCATTTTAATTTTTTTTTTAATTTTTATTATTTTTTGTTATAGCGGCAACAGAAATACACATTCTGTGATAATTACAACTGTCTACATATTACGAATCAGACAGACGTACAGATGGATGGACGGATGGACGGCGGAGGCTTAGTAATAGGGTCCAGTTGGTTACACGCGTTTAACGGTGGTAGAGCCACGCAGCAGTTTTTGCTGTTGCACGTATGGGCCGGCTCGAGCCGGGTTAGTACCACGACCTCACAGAATACCGGCGTGAAGTGGAAGCTCTGCTTCCGCGTTTCGTCTGGTGAGTGCAGGTGACCGGAGGCCCAATTCCCCTCCCCCCCATCAACATGGTAGCGGAATTACGTCAAAAACTACCCCAGGAGGGTACCAGTACCCCTGGAGAATCCCTCGCTGAGCATCCACGACCATGCTATTCCACTCCTGAGCGTGGGTGCTCAGGCTGCCCCGCGTATTCTGGGGGGGAGGGGGGGGGGAAATTCCGCTCAACACAATAACTGCTCGGGGCAAACTGAGCAACAAGACCAAGGCGACCCCTGCCACGCTATCCGTGAATTTCTGCAACATCAGAGGACTTCACTCGAACCTAAACGCCGTCCACTACCATCTTGAGACGGCGAAGCCGGCCTTGCTCTTTCTGACCGAGACGCAGGTGTCCTCTCCGGCTGATACTTCGTATCTCTCCTACCCGGGGTACAAATTGGAGCACTCCTTTGTGCCTCGGGCTGGAGTTTGCGTGTGTGTCAGAGAGGACATCTGTTCTCGACGCCTCGGCAGTCTTGAAGGTTCGGACCTGTCCATCCTTTGGCTACGCGTAGACAGCGACGACCATCCGCACGTCTACGGGTGCCTCTATAGGTCCCATAGCGGTAATGCCGAAACAGACCGACTCATTGACCACGTCCAAATGGCTACAGATTCCTTGCTACAACAGGTCCCATCCGCAGAGATCGTGATCCTTGGCGATTTTAACGCCCACCACGCCGAATGGCTCGGTTCACGTTTAACCCATCATGCGGGGAGATCTGTTTATGACTTTGCCTTGGAATATGGTCTGAAACAACTGGTTACATCGCCTACGCGGATTCCAGATGTTGAGGATCATACACCTTCCCTGTTGGACCTTCTGCTGACCTCTCATCCGGACGGACATCAGGTTTCCGTCGATGCCCCTCTTGGCTCTTCGGACCATTGTCTGATCCGGAGTGTGGTGCCACTCACGCTCCCCTCGCGGTTGCGTTCTGCAGGTTGCCGCCGTGTTTGGCATTACAGGTCGGTGGATTGGGACGGAATGCGGTCTTTCTTTGCTTCCTACCCATGGGGGCGTTTTTTTCCATTGGGCGGGTTTGCTTCTCGCCGGATGATCCCAGCGCTGTTGCTAACTCTGTCACTGATGTGGTGCTACAGGGAATGGAACTATTTATGCCATCATCTGTGGTACCCATCGGAGGCAGATCTCAGCCTTGGTTTGGTCGCTCCTGTAAGACTGCTTTACGCAGTAAACAGGAGTGTTATCAAGCCTGGGCTGCGGCTTCGGCGACTCGGGATGTAAACACCAGCATACTTAAAAAGAAGTATAACTTCGCCTCCAGGTCCTTCAAAAGAGTTATTGCCAAGGCAAAGTCAGAGCACATAGGCAGAATTGGCGAGAAACTAGTTCGCCTTCCTTCGGGAACCCGTGCATTCTGGTCTCTCGCCAAGGCTGTCCAAGGGAATTTCTGTAAGCCATCACTACCATCTCTGCACAGGGAGGACGACTCACTGGCCCATGACGCAAAAGAGAAGGCCGACCTTTTAGGCTCCCTTTTCGCGTCCAACTCGACTGTTGATGACGGGGGGAATACACCGCCGACCATCCCGCGGTGTGAGTGCTCCATGCCGGATGTGCGGTTCTCACAGCGCTCGGTTCGCAGAGCACTCCTCTCCCTTGACATCCACAAGTCGAGTGGGCCTCACGGAATCCCCCCAATTGTGCTGAGGACGTGTGCTCCGGAGTTGGCACCGGTTCTAACGAGTCTTTTCCGGTACTCCTACTCCCTAGGCGTAGTTCCGAAATCATGGATGACAGCTTTTGTCCACCCGATCCCTAAAAAAGGCAACCGCTCAGACCCGTCCAACTACAGGCCTATCGCCATAACCCCCTTGTTCTCCAAAATAATGGAATCCGTTATAAACTGCCACCTCATGCGGTACCTTAAGGATCACCAGCTGATTAGTGACCACCAGTACCGTTTTCGTCGGGGTCGATCAGCTGGTGATCTTCTGGTCTACTTAACTCATAGATGGGCCGAGGCAGTAGAGTCCAAGGGGGAGGCATTGGCCGTTAGTTTGGACATTGCGAAGGCCTTCGATCGGGTTTGGCACAAAGCGCTTCTTTCGAAGCTCCCTTCCTATGGGCTTCCCGAGAAATTATGCAATTGGATCACCAGCTTTCTTGCAGATCGGAGCATCAAGGTCGTTGTAGACGGTGCATGCTCCGACTACAAGCCTATTAACGCTGGTGTTCCACAAGGCTGCGTGCTATCACCAACGCTGTTTCTTCTGCATATCAATGATATGTTGCAAGCCGGTAGCATTCATTGCTATGCGGATGACAGCACTGGTGATGCTCTATACACCGGCCGTGCCAATATTTCTCGGGAAAACGTCACCGAGTACCGGAACAAACTTGTGTCTGAAGTCGAGTCTTTGCTGGACAAAGTCTCGGATTGGGGGCGACTTAATCTAGTCCAGTTTAATCCTCAGAAGACACAAGTTTGCGCGTTTACCGCTAAAAAGAACCCCTTTGTCGTATCTCCTCAGTTTCAAGGTACTCCCCTTGTTGCCTCAGCCAGTATCGGAATCCTCGGCGTCGACATATCGAGTAACGTGCAGTTTCGTGGTCACTTGGAAGAGAAGGTCAAATTGGCCTCTAAAAAGCTTGGCGTGCTCAGTAGAGCGGGACAGTATTTCATGCCGGCTCAACGCCTGCAACTTTACAAGGCGCAGGTTCGGCCTCACATGGAATACTGTTCCCATCTCTGGGCTGGGGCTCCCCAGTACCAGCTCCTTCCACTTGATCGCTTCCAGCGCAGAGCGGCTCGAATCGTCGACGACCGAGTCCTTTCCGATCGGCTCGACTCATTGGCACTGCGAAGAGATGTTGCATCTCTTAGCATTTTCTTTCGCATTTACCATGGGGAGTGCTCTGAGGAATTGTTCGGATTAATCCCAGCCGCCAAATTTCACGAACCCACATCGCGGCAGAACTCCCGATACCATCCACACCATCTTGATGATTGGCGGTCCACTACTGTGCGATTTAGAAGATGTTTTCTTCCTCGCACAACTTCTTTGTGGAATAGTTTACCACCAGCGATTTTTCCGGACCGATACGACTTAGGGACCTTCAAGAAAAGAGCGTACTCCTTTTTAAAATGCCGGCAACGCAACTGCAATTCCCCTGGTGTTGCGGTTGTTCATGGGCGGCGGTAGTCACTTACCATCAGGTGAGCCGCATGCTCGTTTGCCCCCTCTCCTATAAAAAAAAAAACTTTGGGTACAGAACCCTAAAAATTACCTTCCAGCAAAAAATCTGTTCTTAGGGCCTAAGTTGATAAAATTAATAAAAATAAAGTTTTGTTTGAATACAATAGATTGATGTATTTATTTTCGATTACTCAACTTATTTTTAAGTAATAAATATTTTATTAATTACTTAAAATAGCATCTAAAAAAGATCTAAAAAAAAGTTATTTCTATAGGTTTGAATACTGATCCTGATAACGTACTTAACGGGAACCACAGGGTTTTTGTTACATGTTGTATACAGAAGAATTATATATATCTATAATGATTTAAAATTAAATGGGACAAATTTGACATATCTTTTAATTTTAACTATTGTTATATCTTCATGTATACCACACGTACTTAGTACTTAAATAAGCTCACTCATCTGATCCACTAACACGTTCGTTGCGCTCAGCAGTGTTCTAAGTCGCTCCTATTTTATTGCTGCAACGTGCATTTATTTTCTAATTTTAATGCGCTGTTCTCTTTTATCTTTCGCATTATATATTCATATTGTTGCATTTTTATATTATACATTTTATTTGTCTGTAATTTTTAATAATTTATAAATAAATAATTAATAAAAATACTTGAGTAAGTTTGTAAGTTTTTTTATAGATAAAAATATTTGAATATCAATAAATTGTGATTTGCGATCGCGATTGACAGCCCAGTTACTTTCATTACTTCGTGAATAACTTTTTTTTTATAGGATAAGGGTGACAAACAAGCACACAGTCCACCTGATGGTAAGTGGTTGCTGCGGCCCATAGACATCTACATCTATCCTCTATTACAAATCAAAATGCAGATGCGTTGTCATCCGTGAGGACTAAGATGGAATACCTCATTTCCAGTAAAAAGGGCCACCGGCCACCTGCACTCACCAAGCGAAACGCAGAGGTAAACCTCTACTTCACGCTGGTATTCTGTGAGGTCGTGGTACCACCCCGGTTCGAGCCGGCCCATCCGTGCGACAGCAAAAGCTGCCGCGTGGCTCTACCGCTGTTTCGTGGTAACAGTTATACAAATAATTAACGTTTAAATATAACTACGATAAGTATATATTTAAATTCTGTTTTTTATAAATTATACTGTATTTTATAATTTTTTCAGTTTTTATAAACTTTATTACATCCATCTTAGGTTGCGCGTACTATTTGTATGCCGATGACCTTCAGCTATACGAGCAAGCTGAAAAAGGAGATAGCCAATAATTTGATTAAAAAAAACTAAACGATAATTTATCAGCTATCCAGCTATCAAAGATTAGTTCACTCGTTATTGAGGTCAATCCCTTGAAATGCCAAGCTATACTGGTGGGTAGCTCAAGGATGTTGGCTAAGATTAATCTTGCAGATTTATCTCCAATTTATTATAATGTTGTTATAATTCCGTTCAGTCATTCTGTAAAAAACCACTTAGGCCTACACATAGACAGCACGCTGAATCCCAGAACTAAGGTTTCAGAAGTGAGTCGTAAAGCCATTGCCATGTTATGTTCTCTGTATCGTTTAAAACATTTTCTTCCCACAAAATATAATACTTGTCCAAACACTCATGTTACCCATAATAGATTATGCAGATTTGTGTTACCCATATCTGTCTCAAGATCTTCTTAACAAACTAAAACGCCTTCTCAATGACTGTATAAGATTTGTTTTCGGGTTTTATGACCATATTTCGCACTATTGATCTAAGATTAATCGACTTACAATCCGCCAGAAGCGCATTTTTCGAATATGACTTGTTCTTTTATCCATATTAAAGACGCATCTTCGCCTTCTTATCTTGAGAGTGAAAATATCACCAAATCTCCTACTCCTTTAACAACTAAACCTGTATACGTGTTCACTTCACTGAGTTCTATGGTAACTCCTTTACAGTTCAGGCTACACGTCTTTGGAACTTCTTGCCCGATAAAAAACTTCTAATAAGTGTGCTTTTCAAAAGTTGGTACGTAAGCATTTACTAAAAACAATCCATCTATAAGTTAAATGTGTGTATTACGTAGTGAAATATCATATTTTTATTCTATATTGTTACGCCATATTGTCATTGTCAAAACATAATATTGTCGTCTGGTTGTGATGTATAAATATATATAAAATGTTAAATTGGATAAAGTAAAATATATTTCGAATTTAATACCAAACATAAAATATAGTAAAGAAATACATAAATAAAAACGCAACCAGACGGAAACCCTCTGCGGGGAGACCAAAGGACCAAGGGTTTTCAGACGTTGCGGTTAAAGAGAACACATCAAAGATACAATAGCCCCAGCAGGCGTACATTTTGCATTCATCTGTTTAAAAGACATCCATAATCAACTGCTTGCCCTTACCCTAAAACCATCTCAGAAATGAGAAGAGGCCTGTGCCAATTAGTGTAACGTATAACAGAGTGTCAATTTGCTATAATTTGCTACTCACCTCGCTAGACTGGCGTGTTGGTGAGAGTTGATACACTCGCACGGTAATGTCACTCGCCGTCATCAGTCTATGGGATTTGACTATAACTTCGTTGGCGTTATTGTCCGCCATTGGTCATCAGTACCTGGCCCGTTAGCCTCCACAGACGATGTTATACCGTGGAGAAATTTTTGTTTTCCACATCTTCTCTCTTCTTCTGTCCGTTTAAGTCCTTTGCTAGACGTTAAGGGAAGGATTGGGCTTTATTACCACGTTTATCAGGTGGATTGTCGATCGCGGTACCGGACTTTCGCACCATTGACGTTGAGCCAGTGGCTGGTCTGGTTATTCTCTCATGTTGTGAAACCAAGTTGTTATAACACCATTTATCAGAATCTATGAGCTCTTACTGAATTTTGCTGTAGTCGTCTCTAACGACACCCATAAAATGAAATATGGGTGAGGATGAATTGGAAACTTAATCTAAGAATTAAAATGCTTAAACCGTCCTTTATCTTTGAACGAGCATTAATATACCCTACAGCGGTATTCCGGATTAACACTTCAAGGCCGTTTGAAAGATTGAAGATAATTGTGAATAATTCGTATTCAAAATTATTTCGAAGTTATTCCTCATTGTCTTGTTTCCTTAAGTACATTCTACTTTATTTAATTTTGTCTTCAGTAATTGTTTGCTCCATGTTATGTTAGTTTTACTTTATTTTTATTCTATCTTGCCATCGCTACTTGAGCTTGCTGCAGCTATATCACGAATAGTTTGGCTCGACTGGAGAAGGACCACGCCATCACTGAATACCGGCGTAAAATAGCAGCTTAATGTTGCTGTGTTTCGTATGGTGAGTGCACAGAACCAGAAACCCTATTTACTAGGCAGTCCATTTTAATTCCCAGAGGTGACAGCGCATCTGTATTTTTATTCTTAATCGGCGATAGATGTAGATATCTGTAGGCCATAGCACCCACTTACTATTAGGTAGGCTGTGTGCTCGTTTGTCACCCTTATTCTGTAAAAAAAGTGTTAAGTGTATGGTGGCGACTTAAGAAAATCCATTACCTCAATATTTAATCTTACGTATATTGAAAGAACATACTATTTATTATGAGGTTGTAAGCGACACCCATGGCAAAGTTTGCATGGCTACCGATATATGGCAGTACAACTATCCTATCCTATACTACATAAAATAACTAAATAGGCAATAAACAGCGTCAAAGGTGTAAGGATTCAGACCAGACCGCAGTACCAGATATCTGGAGCATATGGCAATTTCTCCTTAAGACAGCACAGTGTAATAACTAGCACTGAATCTGTGAACGGTTACGGACTTATTACGAGAGCACTATAATGGCTTGATTTGTCCTAAATTCAACAAAAGCTTTTATATGTGCACTTGTACATAAAGAGCTACTGCATTTGGGCGGAGTTATATGCTAATAAGAGTCGAATAGCAACGAGTACGACAAAGGACACATCCCTATAGATAAGATGTAATGTATAGTAAATATTTTAATTAATTTAACTTCTGCGATTATAGGGAACCACAGAACTAATGTGGTGGTGGTGGGACCGCAAGTAGAAGTGGAACTGTAGACCAAAACTATGTTTCTTTATATTTTATTGCGTTTATTTACTTATTTTTAATTCCCGACCTTTCGGGTGATTTACAGCAACCCAGGGTCACGGAAGGGGGGGGGGGGGACTGAGACGTCCCGATGTTATAGTTAGCCCCGCTACCTTCAGTTTATAAATATTAATTTTTGGTTAGATCTACATAAAACGACCTTACAAAAGCTTACAGCTTCTTGAAATCTTGCAGTGGTACGCGAATTAAAAATAAGTAAATTAAAAGCGATAAAATCCGTAAACATAGTTTCATTAAATGTGTAGTGTTCGCGTAAATATAAGAAATCAGAATGCAACTATTACCACTGGAATTGTTTGTGATTAGGATTTTCAATAAATTAATTTTTGCCACGTTTTTATTAACTCGCTATCGTGTATGTCTGTTCGGGTTGAATTTAGTAATTCATTTTAAAATAACTTCCCGATAAGCTAGAAACCAAAAGTTTTAAACATAGCTCAGAACCGGATGTAGTACTATTTATTCTTGGTAGTACAAAGTAATAATAAGTCATACGTAGTTTCTAGCTGAATATAAAAGCTGAAGTATTATATTTTACCACTGTATTATATTTCATTCATGTTTTTCTCCAAACTACAGACTTTCAAGGCATGTAACAAGAGAGGTTACCCGGTTGAATATCACTGAAGAAACGACTTATTTCTACATGTATATTGTCTACAATATACATGTAGAAATAAGTCGTTTCGTACACTTTACATGCTTGTTTGATTATTATAGTAGATATGATTTATTGTCTTTTCTGTAGTAAAAAGGTCTGCTATAAAGAGATCTTACACCACACTGTAAGAGTAAGGCTCCTTGAGTAAAGAAAAGATTATTCTTTTCAATTTAGACTCCTATTATTTTAAACAATAAATCATGATATACGATACGTTTTTATTTTCATTGTAATTTTTTTTAATTTATTCTTATTGTAAAAGTGCTTTCCAATTACTATATTCCTTTTATAAATGTAAAGGTAATAAACTGGCGCAAAGAATGTAAGTAAATACTGTGACCCGTAGGTAGACACCTACATCTATACTCGATTAAGAACAAAAATGCAGATGTGTGATGACCCCTGAAAAGCAATATGAAATGTCTCGAAAACAGTAAAAAAATATCTGGTTTTGGTTGCCGAACTTTGGAAACACGGCAGCATTAAATTCAGTTTCAGTTTGGTGATCAATCTGAAGACATTTCCTACATTTTTTTCGCCACTAACTTTCCCCATTATTATAAGTTGAAGGAAGAACATCATGTCTGTCATGCTTAACCACATAACCTGTATACTACAACTTTTCTTACTTGACAATATATAAAAGTAGCTCTTTGTTAATCATTTTTATGCGTAGAAATATATTTAAGATAATATCTAAGCTGTAATAAGTATGACGAATGGTCAGGTTTTTAATGATCTATATTGTCTGTCGCGCTATGCCTCAACGACCGAGCGAAGCAATGAAGAAAGACAACTGATCGGGCTAATAATGAAACTATAAAAAAATTAACAAATCATCATACCGAGGAAACAGGGGGATAGTGTTTCCTCCTCCAAAACTGGACCGATTCAAATCACTATAAGAAGGATGAAGGAAGGCGATGTCTGTATGTTTTTTGTGTTTTTTTTTTAAGTTTGTTAAATTTGTTTCTTGCAAGTCTAATAATTGAACAATTTTAGAAGGTTTCTAGTTGTTAATATTATTGATTTATAGAAAAAACGGCAGTAGTAGACAATGCATCTTTAAAAAAATTGATTTAGTGTCACTTCCTGGGAGGAAACATAGGAATTGGTTTGTATGGACTAAACGCCGCCCGGATATCTTCTTAACATTGCTTGTCTTAAACCTCTCTGATATTTTCTAACATTTAAACTAATAAATTATGTTCTTCAGTATCAAATATCATCATGCTCAATTAGATTAGGCTTTTCGTTGTTTTTGAAAGCCAAAAAACGAAGTATTAGGAAATTTAATACTTATTACGATAGTAGTATGCCCGTTTCTTTCAACCACAGTTATTCAATAAGTTATATATATTATATTGGTTTAAAATTATGAAGGTATAAATTTTTAAATATTCTATAAATTATAATTCTGAAAATTTGGTTAATAACATATCTTTCACACTTGCTGTACTAAAACATAGAAGATATCTATTCTACTGATTAACATTGGAACTTAACATGCTATATTGTTAGTAAGTCGTGAATTGTTTACGGGCCGTTAAACAATAGCATAATGTCAACATTCAAATGTGCAATATATAAATAGTAGAAACCAGCATGCTTAATGGCACAAATTTGAGTTTAAATAATAGGTGAAAGCAACCTTTAAAGAACTAAAAATAATGAAATATTTTTTTATAGGAGAGGGGGCAAACGAGCATGCGATTCACCTGATGAAGTGACTACCGCCGCCCATGAACAACTGCAACACCAGGGGAACCAGGGAAATTGCAGATGCGTTGCCGGCCTTTTAAAAAGGAGTAGGCTCTTTTCTTGAAGGTCCCTAAGTCGTATCGGTCCGGACAAATCGCTGATGATAATAGATTCCACAAGGAAGTTGTGCGAGGAAAAATAGATCTTCTAAATCGCACAGTGGTAGACCGCCAATCATCCAGATGGTGTGGATGGTATCGGGAGTTTTGCCGCGATATGCGTTAATCCGAACTCATTGGGATTAATCCGAACAATTCCTCAGAGCACTCCCCGTGGTAAATGCGAAAGAAAATGCAAAGGATGCAACATCTCTTCGCAGTGCCAATGAATCGAGCCGATCGGAAAGGACTCGGTCGTCGACGATTCGAGCCGCTCTGCGCTGTATGCGGTCAAGTGGAAGAAGCTGGCACTGGGGAGTCCCTGCCCAGAGATGGAAACAGTATTTATTTTATTTTATTTCTACATAATAGCTTTAGAAGTCGGTGCTAAAATAGTCCCAAATTCATAAGCTATATGGTATTTTTTTAAGTACTTTAAAGTCAGCTTTTTCATTTTTTTTTAAGTTTAACTTTCACATTTAAGCTTACGACATTCTTTAGTGAACTCAAACCCTTTTAAGAGGGCTAAGGAATGTCATTAGCTTGAATGCCATCCAAACAATAAAAATAGCAGACCCATGTGTCTTCAAATTTGTTTGGGGCCACCCCTGAAGTTTAACATATAAATCGTTCACAATTGACAGTATAACGATAACGATAACATAAATACGAAAAAAGAACGTACAGTCAAATTCAGAACCCTCTCCTTCTTTAAAGCCGGGTAGAAAGAACTTTAAACTAATAATAGTAAGTGAATGCTGTGGCCCATAGACATTCATCTATCCTCTATTAAGAATCAAAATGCAGTGCGTTATCATCCATGAGTACTGAACTATATAAAAACAAACACAGCAGTAATAGTCCGGTCAAATTAGACCTAAAAATAAGAGTAAAGCTACCTAAATTCCCACCAAGCTGAAAATCAGTACGGTTGCTTAAAATAATATTAAAAATAAATTTTTAAATTCCCCCATCTTTTTGCCCTGTATGGAAAATTTTTTATTCAAATCAAAAGTAAAAAAAATGAGTTCTTCGCGATTTTCAGCAAAACGGTAAGGTTTATCATATAAATACCTCAGATAAAAATTGGAGATCATAAAATTATCTACCAAAAATGTGTCAATACTTTTTTATATATAACGATTCAAAAAGTGATAAAAGTTGCGAAGTACACTACCTCATAGGTGGCGTGGAAACGTGTGCATATTATGACGATTACAACTTTTACAACTTTTTAAATCGTTAAGCCGCGTATCCATCAAAAATGTTGACAACATTTAGGTTTCCAACTGTTTACAACTTAACAAAAGTTACCAACATTTGTTTCCTATGTTGCCGACAAATGTTTTCAAAAAGCGTCTCCGCCGATGGAACAAATAATGTTTGTAACAAGCTTATTCCTTTGATGTTGCCGCCGAAAATGGAAACACGGTTCCCGACATTGTTTCAAGTTTTGTTGCCAAGACTAGGTAATTACAGTAACATTTATTACCAACACGTGTTGGCAACACAAAAGTTGGTAACAAAACTTAGGTGGAGACGCGACTTTATATCTCAAAAACGGTGGCTCGTAGGAAAAAAAAGTATTGATACATTTTTGTAGATAATTGTTTTCTCATTCTCATTCAAATTAATGCTTATTATTATTATAACATTTATTAAACATTAATAACTGAGCTGAGATCCCTTGCATTCATTATTTCCTTTACTAATACATGACGTATAACGTCGCGTGACTGCGCATCTAATTAACTTTGTTTGTACATATCGGCGCGATAACGGCATTTTTTGTTTGTAAAAATAAATTAGCCACAATATTCTATGAATTACCGTAGAGAATATATTACCTTGACCTGTATCATTTTCTAATATATATTAGAAATCTATCATCTTATCCGACAACCGATAGGAAAAAAAAATTCTCGAGTGGCGGCCTCGTACTGGCGGACGAAGTGTACGGCGTCCCCTCACTAGATGGAGTGACGACATGGTAAGACATGCAGGAAGTCAATGGATGCAGGTGGCTCATGACAGTGCTTTGTGGCATTCCTTGGGGTAGGTCTATGTTCAGCAGTGGACTTGTGAAGGGTTGTAATGATGATGATGATGCTGATCAAAAATCTAATAATGGTATCCTTTTGCATGCGGTTTTTTTATATCTTCATCGTCAACCAGAATGACCACACATTTACATTTCCCTTGAACTCAGATTTTTAATGGGATTAAGATGAGAAACAAGCACACAATCCACCAGGTGGTAAATGGATGCTGAAGCCCATAGACATCTCCATTTATCCTCGACTTAGAATCAAAATGCAGAAGCGTTGTTACTTCCAAGGACTAAAATGGAATGCCTCGTTTTGTAGTGAAAATGGTCTCTGGTTCTCTATACTCAACATAAGATACACAGCATATATAAGCTGCTGTAAGTAATGATGATTTATTCCATTAAATCCTGACAGACTTTACATATCGTACAAAATATTTTTATAGAAGTAAAGAAACAAGCGCTTAGTCCACCTGATGATGATATTACTACAAAGACAATAATTAGGACAGTATGTGTTACTTATAATAATAAGTAACACATACTGTCTTAGCGTAGAACAAGGTTTCATTTCATACACACTCTTACTAGGGCACACTGAAATGATCGGGAATAGAACATTTCGTATAGAGTTACAATAAAACCTTTTTTTGAATTTGAATACTGGCCTCTTAGGATCTTAATAACATTCAAACAATTTAAAAAAAGGTTTAAAAACAAAAACCATGTTGGTTTAAAGTTGACACGTCGTTAACAGAAATGGAGCTCACGCGTGAACATTTCCGTGCCATAATTTATCACAATTTTCGTCGCTGCTTATCTCAAGATAAATATTTCAGCGAACTTGTTTCGATTTATGATGTTGAAGCACCGAGTCAAACGACGGTCGTGTGTCGCTCAGCACTGTTTCTTCTGCAGGTCGACCAAGAACAGCGGTCACGCTTGAAAATATCGCAGCTGTGCGAACTATTATATTAGATGACCGTCATGTGACATACGAGCAGATTCGGGCTGTTATCAGTATCGTAATGACTGCGATACAGTCGATATTACATAATTAGCTGTGTATAAGAAAGCTAGTTTCCCGCGGGGTTCCCCACAATTTGTCCGAAGAGCAAAAGGCGGCTCGTGTAGATTGGTGCCGGAATACTCTGCAACGCTTCAACGGAGGGAAGTCAAATGCCGTTTATAATATTGTCTCAGGTGACGAATCATGGATTTATTCATACGAACCTGAAAGAAAACATCAGTCAGCAGTTGGGGTCTTCGAAAACGAGGTCAAACCAACGAAAGTGGTTCGCTCCCGGAGCGTGTCAAAGAAAATGGTCGCTACGTTTGTCTCGAAAAAGGGGCATGTTGCTACAATACCTTTACAGGACGCAGAACGGTTACCGCTGAGTGGTATATCACAGTTTGTTTGCCAGAAATGATAGCCGAACTCCGAAGAAATAACCCGAAACGTCGCATCATCTTACATTACGATAATGGGAGCTCCCATACGGCTCAGAAGACAAATGATAATGATTTATTATGCGGTCAACGGTTTGCAGACCCTGAAGCAGCTGTGGAAGCGTACAAATCAGCCATTTTGTCAACATCAACTTCAAACTGGAATTACTGTTTTAATGATTGGTTTGCACGAATTGAAAAGTGCATTAAGTTGAACGGAGAATACTTCGAAAAACAATAAAATACAATTTAGCTATACCGTGCATGTGGTTTTTCTTATTCCTGATCATATCAGTGTGCCCCGTAATTTAAAAACACCCAGTTTGTCAGAAAGACAAGTGCTGGAATATTATTCATATTCATATTATTTATTCCATCCATAATATTACAGTTAGGGTCTTGAGAACATTTTAAACTTTAGCTTGAAACTATGAGGTCATTATACCCTTTGAAATAAAAATAGAATTGAAATACTAGGTAGATATTTAAAATTTATCATTTAAGTATTCGTTTAATGTGTAGTAGTATTTACAAATTAAAAAATCCTTTATTTTATTTATAGTTATTTTATTTATAGTATAGTTTCTTTTTCTATATTTTTATCGAGTCTGGGATTATTCCACTCCCCAGCAGTAGATACTACGAAATACATAGCAAACTGTGTAGCTGGATGCCCGGATTGTTGACAAAACTGTCCAATGGTAAATGATAAATTAACTCATGTTATTTCTGCATATTTAATGCTATTTCTACCTACACCTATCTTCGATTGGGAGTTAAAATATAGATACATTTTCACCTTACTAAGATCGTCACCAGTAAACATAGTTACTTATTCTTGCAAATCACCATACGAAAATCAGCAGCACTATGCTGGTATTCTGTGTAGACTTCGCCTTCCCTTGTCAACTCTTTTTTGTTTAAAAATTTTTATTACACAGAAAGTGTACAAGTGGCGGACTAAATGCCTTTTGGCATTAGGACAAATCACACAAATGATAATTTTTAATGAAACCTCTACGCCGTACATCATTTTTTTTTATATATAAAGTAAACAATAATTAAAACAACACTCAAATTTAATAAAGTTTAATTCTACTACATACTAAAGATACATTTATCCTAGATAAGCTACTCGTAATATAAAATTTAATGAATATTCATCTTGACTTACAAATTGATGTCAATTAAAATAAATTTTCAATTGAGTTCTTTTAGGAATGGCCTGTGTAACACAGTATTTTAATTACATTTATCAGACTTATTCATTAATTTGTTCTCTTAACATGACTGTTTTAAAGATATAAGTGCGTTATATCCAATACAACAGTTATGTTCGTAGTGAGTGAGCTATGTTGTGGAGATAGTTTCAGCCATATGGATCGCACCATACCGTTTACCGAATAGTGACGGTGTAAGAATATTCACTACCCCATATCATTCCGTAATGTGTCGTAAGAGCCGATAGAGGTAAACAAATCAGGTGATGGGCAACAGTGTTTTCCTATTAACGGCTATAAATATAGTAAATATCCCCTATGAAGCAATCTATGGAAGCCTATGTTCAGCAGTGGACTTTAATAGGCTGTAACGGTAACATTAATGGATCACACGTTGTTTTTTTTTTTACCGATTAGAAATTACTACCTGTCTACCTTTGCTCCGAAATGTTCAAAATGGAGCAAAAAGTTATAGCATATAAAATGAGAAAAATGTACACATTTATACCGTAGCATCCTTTGTTATGTCTGAAAATAATTTATTGCTGCAATAAGCGATTCATATTACACGTAAATATTTTTATGGGCGAAGTAAAAGAAAGGAGCTTCTTAGCCGTTCTTTTTAAATTTTTTATAACATAACGAAAAAATGTCGCTAAGGAAATGTATCTTAAGACGTAGATATTTATAAATATATTATACATACATTTTTTAAATCTTTAATAAATATGACCTAAATGTTGGAATGTAGATATACTGAAACAATATCCATACTAAAACAAAAAATAATCATGGATGCTTATTCATAGTAATTAATACTTATCTAAAATATCTGTTTTTATATATTATGAAATACTATAAAAAATGAGTAAATAAAAAAATAGAAAATTATGAATAATGATTACTTGTTAATTAATATTTAAACAGTAATTATATTTAAATTGACAGCCTCGTAGATCTGGAGGTCATAAACTTAAAATTCTATACGTGGTAGAGCCATTCTGCAGCTATATTAGTAGTGTAGTTGCAGCACGAATGGGTCGGGTCGACCGGGGAAGGACCACGCTTTTACTGAACACCAGCATAAAATAGCAGCTTAACACTGCTGTGTTTCGTACGGTAAGTGTAGTAGAATAGAATAGAATAGAATAATATTTTATTCAATATTGATTATTACATAATACTTATTGAAAGTCATTTTTTATTTACCACTGGTTCGGAAAACACCCCAGTCCTGGGAACAACCAGCAAGAAACCCAGCGGGACTTTTTTTTCAAACATATTTCACTTAACAATAACTTCGTTTATACAATTTTTAAATGATTTTTCATAGAACCAGCATGGTGGCGATCACCTTATTCCCAGGGTTATTTTCATTCATGTATTTCTTGATATTATAATAACCCTTTTTGTACAGTTTTTCTTTAATAAAACTTTTAAACTTGTTTGTTGAAAAACTTTGAATATGTTCTGGGATATTGTTGTAAAAGCGTTATACATTGCCCCATAAATTAATTACCGATTCTGTGGAGTCTAATAACTGGCATTACAAGCTTATGTTTGTTCCTAGTGTTTAAAGTATGTACATCCTTATTCTTATTAAAGCTATTTATGTTTTTATGCACATACATTACATTCTCATAAATATATTGCGATGCTAAAGTTAATATGTTTATTTCTTTAAATTTTTCTCTGAGGGACTCTTTACAATTTAGGTTATAAATCGCCCGTACGGCTCTCTTTTGCAAAACAAATATAGCTTCAATATCAGTCGCATTACCCCATAGCAAAATTCCATAGGACATTACGCTATGGAAGTAACTAAAATACACTAATCTAGCTGTCTCAACATCTGTGAGACTTCTAACCTTTCTTACAGCATATGCTGCAGAACTAAGTCTGCTTGCTAATTTAGATATATGGGGGCCCCATTGAAGTTTCGCGTCAATAGTAATACCAAGAAAAACAGTGGTATCCACAAGATTCAACTCCTCCCCATTTAACAGCAAATTGGTATTCGAATGTTTTACATTAGGTATTGTAAATTTAATACACTTTGTCTTATTGCCGTTTAAGAGCATATTGTTGGCGTTAAACCAATGTACCAATTTCGATAGAGCATTATTTACATCGTCATAATTAATTATTTTGTTACGTTTGAGATTTAAAATTAAAGAGGTATCGTTAGCAAATAATACTATATCGTGGTTGTCCCCTCAAGATAAGGTAAGTCATTAATATAGATTAAAAACATAAATGGGCCAAGAATCGAGCCCTGAGGAACGCCCATTGATACTATTGATCCGGAGGAACCTTTACCATTGATCACGACTTTTTGAGTTCTGTTACTTAAATATGAAGTAATAAGTCTAAGCGCTAAATTTTTTACACCGTAATGTTGTAGTTTCCTGATGTCTTATGATGAACACAATCGAAAGCCTTGGAAAGATCACAGAAAATTCTCTTGTTCTAAAAGGCATCTTGTAAATTCTCCCAGGCATTAAAAATATATTTCATAAGCTGAACACCGGCGTCAGACGTCGAGCGATCCCTTGTAAAACCAAATTGGATTTTATGAAGTAATTTATTAGTATTATTAAAAAATTAACAATTGATCCAAAATTATTTTTTCAAAAATTTTACTGAGAGTTGGTAGTACAGAAATAGGTCTAAAATTAGCGGGGTCCCATGTACTACCAGATTTAAATAAAGGTATTACTTTACTATACTTCATTAAATCAGGAAACACACCAGAATCGATACAAGTATTAAAAATAATAGCAAGATGAGGTGCAATTAAATCTATTATGGACGCAATAACCGTAACGGAAATCCCCCACAAATCTCTGCGGTTTTCTTTACAGTATTTGTATATTACACAGTAGATGTGTTGTAAAGTATTTTACAACACATCTTGCGGTAATACTTTTTCAAATCTAAATTCTTTTAAACAGGTATTAACTTTCTGTTCGAGTAATGACTCGGTGACAGTTGGAGAAGTATTCAATGACTCTCTTGTTTTGATTTCGTCAATTCATTGTTAATTTTTAATTGATAGTTTGAATTACGAGGTTTGTCTTTACCGGTTTCGCTGTTAATTATACTTCACGTCATTTTAATTTTGTTCTTAGCCGTCTTAATTTTGTTGCTAATATGTAACGATTTGTCTGTGGAGCAAACTCTTTAAATATTTTAGAATAATTTTTGACATATTCTTTAAAATCAACGGAAAGATTATATGATCTTTCATGGTAAAGGTCATATAACCTTCGTCTGCTTTTATGAATTCCTACTGTCGCCCACTCATTAAATGCCTTGCGACTGTTTCTGGACAATGTTTTAGAAGTAAATGTTTTTTTTTTAAATTCATTGCTTACAAGGGTAAATAATTCTCCATATAAATAGTCTACATTGTTCTTATGAGAAAGCGAAGGAAGGTTTTTTACCATATTACTTCTAAATCTCTCCAGGCGTTTTGCATTAATAGGAACAAACACACTTTTCTCAATTACCTGTTTTTTGTGCATATAAGGTAATGAAACCAGTTGTCCACAGTGATCTGAAATAAGTTTTTGAATTATTGTTTTGTTGATTGGTACAACACCTGTAAAAATATTATCAATACAAGTTGCACTACACCCTGCAATACGTGTAGCTTCAAAGAATAAATTATCAAGATTATAGGATTTGAACAAAGAGCAAAATTTAACACTCATGGAAGAAGTTTCCAAGAGATTGATATTAGATATATTGATATTAGTGTACGGTCCAACCGTACATTTCTGCTGACGTTATCATTTTACGCAATATATAGCGATTGCATTGCGTAGTTTAACAATTACCAAAACTGAGTTACTTCACAAGAAAAGAGGCATTCCATCTTAGTCTTCACGGGTGACAACGCATCTGCAACGCATTTTGATTCGCAAGCGAGGATAAATCTAGATGTCTATAGGCCACAGCAACCACTTACCATCAGGTGGACTGTGTACTCGTTTGTCACTCCTATAAAAAAAATCAAAGTCGGATAACTGTCAGAGATAAGCCTCCTGAAAGTGCTATTTCAATGCAGGAGTACATCATCGGAACATTCTAAATCTCTCAATCATGCTGGTACAGTATATCAGCCCTTAAAATTGAATTTTACATTTAGACTCAAGTTGCTCCTAATATTCGATTTCCGTGTATGGTCACTCTGAAATCAATCTTAATCAACAATTGATTGTACGTGTATTTTAACGCTATACTAATAATAAATGAAGACCTAATATAACCAACCACTGGTTAATATTTTTTTTTTTATAAATGTGTTTAATAACTTTGAAAGAATTTGAAATCCATTGAATATATTACTATAAAATATAGAAATTTACTTGACTAGATAACAATTGTAACTATTAATCTTAATTATTATTTTTAATATACTCGAAATGGTTGGGTTCAAAGAATTTTTTTCTACTGTATATTTTAAAGTTTTTAGTCAGTGATTTTAATAGTAATTTTAAACAACAAATTTCAGTCAATATATATCTAGCTTCACGAACAAAAACGTTGAGAACCTACAGCTCTTTCTTCAGAATCCATTTGAAACCCAAAGCAATTAAAACCCCGCAGCAGTGTCTGTAATAAAATGGAAACTTTGTTTATTTGATTCAAACACACGCTCGCTGATTGAAAATACCTTTAACAGATTAAAATGTTTTGTTTCATGTGCGGTCGCTGTTGGGGAACACAGAGCTCAGCTTGAGTAAGTATACATCATTCTTTTTTATAGTATTAAGTAGAAATGGATAAAATAATTATCTATTTGCCAAACTGGAGCTGTGTAGAATACTATGTTCAGAGTTTATTAGCATAATAAAATTTGTGACTAGGATAGCCGCAGTAGAATTGACGGCTCCGTGGCGCAGTGGCTTAGCAATGAGTTACAACGCTGGGGGTCGTGGGTTCGAACAAGTATTAGAATGGCCTACAAATAATTGTTCTGGGTCTGGATTTTTGTCCTTGTGCAATTTATGTTTGTAAACTGCCTCTACGATACAGGAGAAAATTCTAGTATGGAGGTAACATTTAAAAAAAAAAGAAAGAAAAAAAATCAGATTAAATAGCATAAGAATAAAAAAGATAAACGAGAAGAAAGAAGGTCCCATACCGGCAAGTGTGGCAAGCGAGGGCACCCCGACAAGAAATATAATGATAATCCGACTGCACTGGGGCGGACGATATTCGTTGGCCCTTCCAGCCTAATGATCCGTTGGACTTTGACAATTACCTTTCATCAACTGCAATTATGCACGTTTAGGTTTTTGTCACATTGAGACACTTCGAGCATAAGTCTATCCATAGCTAGAAATATGTAATAATTTCACACATACATATATACCCCGTGTAGTGGCGGGTAAGAATACTCAATACCCCATATCTTGCCGTGAGAGTCGTAAAAGGCGACAGAGGGAAACTGAGGCAGAGTATGGGCAGCAGAATCTTTCTGATAACAGCAAAACAACAATAAAAAAACTGCGGTTGCCAACCCGCTCGCCAAGCTTGGCAACTATGGCAATATACCCCCCATGAAAGTAACGAAGAGACAGCCCCCAGTCCCCGGCGGCCCCGCTATTCCTGGCTACGGTGGCGACCATGGTAACGGCTGGGCAGGGGGTGCTAAGAATCTCCGGTAGAGGTTCGGTTGCCATCTACGACGACTCGACCTGGCAACATATAACGCACGCACCCTGAGGACTGACGAGAAGATCCTGGAGCTGGAAGAAGAGATAGACAATTTGCGCTGGAATGTCATAGGATTATCCGAAATACGAAGAGAGGGGGAGGACACGGTAATCCTCGAATCGGGCGACCATCTGTCCCAAGGAGGTGTCGGATTTATCGTCCACAAGTCTCTCGTTAACAGCGTTGTAAAGATTGGGAGTGTGTCGACGAGGGTTGCGTACCTTATACTCAGAATCACCAAAGGTATTCGCTGAAGGTCATACAGGTTTACGCACCAACCTCGGCACACCCCGATCAGGAGGTGGAGGAAACGTATGAGGATATCTCTAGAGCCATGCATTACTCCCAAACCCACTATACGGTGTTAATGGGAGACTTCAACGCTAAACTAGGCACAAGAGAGAACGGTGAGCTGAAAGAAGGGAATTTCAGAATAGGGCAACGGAACCCAAGGGGCCAGCAGCTTGCCAATTTCATGGAGATAGAGGGACTCTTTATGATGAACTCTTTCTTCCAGAAGCGGCCCCACAGGAAGTGGACCTGGTCGAGCCCCGACGTTTCGACAAAAAATGAGACGACCAGACGACAACTGTTCAGTGATATCTCAGTGATCGCGAGGGTGAAAACCGGCAGTGATCACCAAATGGTGAGAGGCACACTGAACCTAAACGTTAAGTTGGAGAGGTCACGTCCAATGAAATCAACGCTCCGTCCCCCTCGTGCTCTAATCCAAAGTCCCGAAACCTTTCAGCTCGAGCTACAAAACCGTTTTCAGGGCCTAGAAGATTGCAATGCAGTGGACGATATGAATGACAAGCTCGTGGAAACTGTCCATGCGGTCGGAGCTAAGTTTTGCAAGACCCGCCGCAGAAAAACACAAAAACTCTCCGATCACACTCTTAATCTCATGGCTGTTAGACGGGATATGAAGTTGCAGTCTTCAGTAGATTTGACAGCATACAGGCAACTGAACAGACAGGGCTTCAAAGTTTTAGCTAGAGATCTGTCTGCCAGAAAGAGCCAACTGTCGAAGCTGAAGACCGAGTGTGGCAGCGTCGTTTCCGGGACACCTGAGATTTTGAGTGAGATTAAGAGGTTCTGTGGGTACACATCATCGTTAGAGCCACACGTAAGTGTGAGTAACGATCCAAGAGCGAGTCTTATACCACACTATTCCGATGATATCCCGGACGTCAGTATGAGCGAGATTAGAATGGCTCTCCAGCACCTTAAAAACGGCAAGGCCCCAGGCGAGGATGGAATTACAGCGGAGCTTCTGAAAGCGGGTGGAAAACCGGTACTTGAAGTCCTTCAGAAGCTCTTTAATTCTGTCCTCCATGGTGCAACTACACCGGAGGCGTGGAGCAGAGTGCGGTGGTCTTATTCTTCAAGAAAGGTGACAACACTCTCTTGAAGAACTACAGACCGATATCCCTTCTGAGCCGCGTCTACGTGCTGTTTTCGAGAGTCATTACGAATCGTCTCGCGCGCAGACTTGACGACTTCCAGCCTCTCGAACAAGCCGGTTTCTGAAATGGCTTTAGCACCATAGAGCACATACATACCCTTCGGCAAATTGTACAGAAGTCCGAGGAGTACAATTTGCCACTACTCTGGCGTATGTGGACTATGAGAAAGCCTTTGATTGCGTCGAAATTTTGGCGTTGCTGTAGTCCCTTCAGCTATGCCAAGTTGACTGTCGGTATATCGAAGTGCTGATGTGCTTGTACAGTAGAGCTACGATAGCTATCCGAGTACAGAACCAGAGTACGAAACCTATCCAATTGCAGAGAGGTGTAAGACAGGGTGACGTGATATCCCCGAAACTCTTCATCGCTGCATTGGAAGACGTTTTCAAGCTTCTGGACTGGAAAGGATACGGTATCAACATCATCGAGTACACCACTCACCTTCGATTTGCCGACGATGTAGTCCTTATGGCAGAATCGTTGAAGGACCTAAGCACTATGCTCAATGACCTCAATAGTGTTTCCCAACGGATAGGTCTTAAGATGAACATGGACAAAACAAAGATCATGTTTAATGTCCTTGTCACACCTATGCCGGTAGATGTCGGGGACACTAAGCTCGAAGTTGTTGACGAGTATGTTTACCTGGGACAACTAGTCTGACTAGGTAAGTCCAACTTCGACCGAGAGATCAATCGTCGGATTCAACTCGGTTGGGCAGCGTTCGGGAAATTCGGTTCGGCACATCTTCTCGTCAGGTATACCTCAAAACTTGAAAACAAAACTGTACAACCAGTGCGGGTTGCCAGTGATGACCTATGGTACTGAGACGTGGTCCTTCACTGCTGGCTGGATGAGGAAGCACAAGTTCGCTCAGCGAGCTATGGAGAGGGCTATGCTCGGAGTTTCTCTACGTGATAAACTTAGAAATGAGGATATCCGCAGTAGAATCAGAGTAACCGACATAGCCCAACGGATTAGTAAACTGAAGTGGCAATGGGCCGGCCATATAGCTCTCGAAAGACCGACAACAACGGTTGTCGGTTCTTCGAGTTCGTCTGTCGACTTGTGAAGGGCTGTAATGATGATGATATATATATATATATATATCCTTATTAAAAATATATAATAATTTTTGTCTCTCTATAGAAGCCAGATTGCCTCTTAAGGGGGATATTTGCTTTGATTGTTAGTTGCCACTCTTGGCAAGCGGGTGGGCAACCACAGGTTTTATTTTTACTCGTTTTTATCTCCTGATTTGTTTCCTTCTGTCACCTCTTGCAACACCCACGGGATGATATGTGGTACTGGATAGTCTTACACCGCTACTACACGGTTAATGCAATACGTATTTGTATGTATTTGTTTTGAGTCGGGTGGACGCGTAGGATACTCCATCAACCCAGTTCGTTCCGTGGGTTACGTAATAGGCGACTGTAGGAAATGTCAGAAAGAACCCATAGCATCCGATAGATACATAACCAACATAAGTTACAACCATCTTATGTACGCCAAACATACAATAAACACCCAGAAAGATGATATTAACACTTCTAACACTAGCATTTTGTTTTGCCATTGTCAATCCGCCTGCCACGCGCGTTGATTATGGCAAGTCCTCCCTAAAAAAGAAACGTGTCATTTCCAGCAGAGGGCTATTAGGGGCTAACGATAGTAATAAATATAAATATATTATGATATAAAATGAATTTATCAACTTCATTACTTTGCAGAACTACATCTACCAGCTCGCCTCAAGCAAAGTCACCGGCAGGAAGCAGCGCTGGCGCTGTCGCCAGTGCCTCCACCGCACCTGGAGAGCGTACGCCGACCGCACACAACAAACAGCTGCAAAATGTTAAGGGACAAGAACACCCTCCGCATCCTTCCGTAAGTACTACTACCGTGACTACTTCACACTAATGTCAATTGAAATACTTTTACAAAACGCAATTTTGTATAGAAATTATATGAGTATAGCAGAGAATGTCTTCAGTGTTTCTTGTTGCTAAATAAATATGTAATTTTTTGTTACTATACTCAAGCCGAACGAATTTTGAACACTAATAAATAAAGAATGTTGATGTACGAAGGATAGAATTGATCTTAAAGAATTTGAGAGTTTATTGTTTTTTTTTTTTTGTAATGAAGCTAATAATTAAAATCTATAGTTGTTTTTTAATAAATTATGAGTTTTTTAGTTTACTCTAAAATTGATAAAATAAATATTAAAAGTTGTTGGAACTATTTTTATATAAGTACATTTGGATATGAAAATCTATTAATTTATAAATTTTAATATCTACAAATAATATTATTTAATAGCTACAAATAATATCAACAGTCAGAAGATATACGGTCTTACTTATAAAGACAGATACTTATAACAAATAAAAGAATTAAGAAGTGCTTAAAGTTGTTCTCGCTCTCTTTTCACTAAATGACAATAAAAAGAGAAAGGAATAGACATAGTTAATACCATAATAAAGGATTATAAGTAAGGTCGTAAGTGTTTTATCCAGTGAATACGTCTACAGAGTAAGTATAGTCAGAGGCAGTAAACGTATTATTAGTTTTGTTTTGTAGGTCAGTGTTGCTTGGTGTTTATTGGGAGTAATTTGAAGTAATTGTTGTTGGAATTGGATTAGTTAACCTGTTAGTCGTTCCAGCGAGCCTGGCTAATGTATCAATGTACAGTGTAATTAGGATGTATTTTATGTAATTACAAGACATTAAAACGCGAGGATATTTAAGTTGAAATTATTTAAATGTTAAAAACATAGTACCTACTGTTTTTTCTTTGCTGAGACCATTACAATTTAAAAAAACGGAATTATAGCCATTAATATTATTTTTGAAACTTGTAATTTGAAATAAATCATAAAGCTAAAACTCAAAAACGATTCCACACTTTGCTAATCTAAAGAAATATTTCATTTTACGCATGTAATAATTAGATAAATGTTCATAAAAAATAGCGCTATGCAGCAGGCTGGTAATCAGCCAATAATTTATTGTGCTATGCATGTAAAGCCGGTGTTGCTAGTATTTGATATTAATAACAACATGAAGATAAAATTATTTAATTATTTACTTTTCAAGCTTGTAATACCCACTTTTGGATATAGATTTTCCATTGCAAGCACGATTTACCATAATGGTCACCATGACAAGCGGGTCAGCGACCGTACTAATAGATGTCTTGCAACTTTGACGCTGTTCTGGGTAATATACAATATATTATGTATGTGGCATATACGAGTGGCATACCGCCACCTATCGTAGGCCACCTATAGTATTTCCCATAGTTCTTTTTTTTTTCTTTTCTTTTTTAAAAAAAAATTACCCCCACACTAGGATTTTCTCCTGTATCGTGGAGGCAGTTTACAAACATAAATTGCACGAGGACAAACATCCAGACCCGGAACAATTATTTGTAGGCCATACAAATACTTGTTCCGTGCGGGATTCGAACCCGCAGCCCCTTGCGTAACAACTCATTGCTAAGCCACTGCGCCACGGAGCCGTCAATTGCCCCTTCTGTTACCCCTGGAAGGAAACGGAATATTAGATTCTCTTAAGCTCCTATCACACAATTTTTATACGTGGTAGAGCCATGCTGCGGCTATATTAGTAGTATAGTTGTAGCACAAATGGGTCGGCACGACCGGGGAAGGATCACGCTCTCACAGAATACCAGCGTAAAATAGCAGTTTAATACTGCTGTGTTTCGTATGGTAAGTGTAGAGAACGTGAGAACCTTTTTACTGGAAAAGTGGCATTCCAACTTAGTCCTCACGGGTGACAACGCATCTGCATTTTGATTCGCAAACAAGGATAAATGTAGATGTCTATGGGTCACAGCAACCACTTACCATCAGGTGGACTGTGTGCTCGTTTGTCACCCTAGTTCTATTTTACAGACAACTATTTCTATTTTACAGACAGACACTTCAATATAATTTACATAAATATAGGTTAGAACGCTGTCGAGTATTATTAATTTTAAAGTTTATATATTTAATTAAAATATATCCCTTCAAATCTCCGACAGCGTGTAATCAGTCGGCTTACAAAGGGCTCAGTCATAATTTTATTAATTTGAAGTACAAACCCCTAACGCGTGGCTCCACTTACCATTAATCTCGTCCGCACAATGAAAAAAGTTTTAATAGAACTTTTATTTTATTTTATACTGACGCTCAATCATGTCAATTTTGAAGGTTCATTTTTTTTTATTATGGAATAAGGGTGACAAACGAGCACACAGTTCAGCTGATAAGTGGATGCTGTGGCCCATAGACATCTACTTCTATCTTCAATAAAGAATCAAAATGCAGATGCGTTATCACCCATGAGGACTAAGATGGAATGCCTCTTTTCCAGTAAAAAGGGTCTCCGGTTCTCTACACTCACCATACGAAACACAACAGCATTAAGCTGCTATTTTACGCTGATATTCTGTGAGAGCGTGGTCCTTCCCAAGTCGAGCCGACCCATTCGTGCTACAACTATACTACTAATATAGCTGCATCATGGCTCTACCACGTATAAGATGTATATTTTTACCATTGTACACTTTTCAATTAGGTATAATCGTATAACCAACTATTTTGTCAATGCACTCTGATGAAGTATCGAGCACGCGCGGAATGCACTTTAAAATTGATATTATATGCTTATTATTTGAGAACCTGTTTAAATTAAACAAACACTAAATATTTTCCCACACTTATATCAATATAGAAATTAAAAATACATCCTAATTAGTTCAAATTTTGTGGAGATTAGTGTACACAAACGGGCAGGCAGATAGAAAAACAATGTTTACGATTTAAATATAATATGTGATGTGGTTAGTGAACAGGACCAGAAACGCCTTTAAATAAGTAACAAGGCATTCCATCTTAGCTCTCAGGGATAACAATAAATCTACATTTTGATTCCTAATTCAAATTGATGTACGTGTCTACGGGCTACAACATCACAATAAAATGGACTGTGTACTTGTATAATACCCTTTAATATTAAAAAAAAAACATAGATGTTCATGACTTTTTTAACGTAGGGAAAGTACCTAATAAAATGAATGAAAGTGATAAACTCATGCTGACCATAACGGTAAAGATGTAGGTCGGATCGATCGACAGTGGAACGATCACGTATACACAAAATAAATTATAATGATGCTTTGTGTTCATATGATTTTATTGGTAAAGAAGCATTCAGTATTTAGTCCTCGGGAATGACAACGTATCTGATTTTTTATTCTTAATTAAATATAGGTGTAGATATCTGTTTATTGGCTTTATCTACAGTAATAGCTTTCCATTAGGTGGACGGTGTACTCATTTATCACTGTAGTTATAAAACCTAGGTAGATTTTACTAGATGGTAGAACTTCCTTTCTGCCTCTGAGTCCGTCTCAGGCGCCAAATAGCGATACTTGCACTGCTGCATATCGATCTAAACAGTATAGAGAACAAGTACAGTTACGGGCTGTAAGGCATTTCAACTTAGTCAACATACTAGATAGCGTATTTGTCGCCTTCTTTGTTTGGATGCAGGTTCCCATGGGCTGGAGCAGCCATTTACCATCAGGTGGACAAAGATCGTCTGTCCCTTCAGTATTTTCAAAAATACCAAAATAATTATTATTTCTGGGAATTCTCTTTTAAAATATGAGAATCCGCAAAATTTACTGCAATATACAAATTTACGGTTTTCTGCATCTCTAACACATAAACTTGGCCGTAATCATGTGACTAAAATAGTTTCATTTGCCACAGGAAGTTATAATTAAAAGAGTCATGCTACTTATACTTCGTAAATAATCTACGTAACGGTCTTTTGACTTAGCTGTTGGTTGTATAACTCTTAATCTAATGTGATCTTTGTGTCGAAAACAGAGATCACGAAAACGAAAGCATTTTTATTATCATTGTTGAAAAGCCTTAAAACAGCTCTGTGGCTTGAGAATTATTTTATATTTTATCACTATATGTTATTTTATACAATATTGGCTGGTACCCGACGCGTTGCTGCTGCAGAATGAATATTTGTGGAAATAACGTTGTAAATCTGGAAGGGTTATATTGTTTAATTAGGAGTGATAGATGTTTTTTCCTAGTTTGGCAACTTCCAATGGATTCTGCCAACGTCAAGTATTGCATGAAAGACACACAAGGAATGATAGATAATACATTCATTGCTGTTGCATGACATATTACTTTCAAATAAATATGTCGGTACGACACGCGCGGTATCTTCTATAATTTAATTGTAATAAGCCTATATACGCTATATACCTTTGCGCAAGTGCAAACGATAAGTTGACAAAAGTTTAGCGCAATCTGCTGGACGGTATTGCAGCGCATAAAATGCGAATAAACAAATATTATTTTTTATATATTACATTTAATATCTGTCACCATAAGCCAATTTAGTCATTAGCAAGTCAAAACTCCTTTTGAATATATTTCATACTAGTTAGTTCAGTAACGGAATAATATGCTATAACTCATTCAGAGACACTCGGTCTAAAATTTTAACACCTAGTTAGCAAGTGTCATCATGAATGTGTATACTATTCATTAACTGTTAGGTACGGAGCCTCAGACAAGGGTCGGAGCATTATGTATGAATTATTCAATACTTGGTACATAGGCAGCTTTAGTATGAAAACAATTATTTCGGATTTCTGCACACAAAAATACTAAAAATAGTGTAAGAAAAACGTTACCAGAAACATAAAATATTATATTAACATATATTTATTTGAAAGGTCAATAAAATAATTAAGTCTTTAACATAGGTTTTCTATATCTTCTGGCATTTGAATCACAAAATCGATTCAACTCAGAAGATAATTTGTATATGGTATATGATGCTTTTTAATATAGGGTTTTGTTTAGAGTTGAAATTAAAAAGGGCTACTCGAAACATCAAGATAAATTCGTCTTCATTGTTAACTCCATTGTATATATTTTATAATATTTTGGATTCCAGAAAGCATAATTTCCATTTGTTATTTGTTGTGTCATTTGTTTGTTGCTAAAATGAATATTACCAATAATATGATAATTAATTTAAGTATACAAGTAATCGTTGATGTGTCTTTTAGTGATCGTGTAAGTTCTAAAAGTCTTGACAATACAATACAATCGTTTAGCGAAGACAAATAGTTCACAGCTATACTAGGATCCGATATGTAGCACTATAGTCGAGTTATCAAGAAATTATATATTGATGAACCAAAATGACTCTTTTCACTATATGTTATTATCTTAGAGGAGAGTGGTGTCAATATCATGCCAAATGGAAATCTGTATTCTCTGTCTGCATGTACGTATATGTGAGTTTAGTGCCAAATAAAAATCTGTTCCCAAAAGGTGGCACTATGGTCAAATAATTATTATAACAAGACGTCTCGCACAGCAAACGTTATTCTGCAAAACAAGCATGGTGATTAAGGTAATTGTTCCCAATAATGGAAGAGTCCAGTACTGTGGATTTTCACGGGCTGATAAATAAAGATACCCATCTCTATTTCCACAATGAATATTTTTGTTGAGCTTATTTAATTCAATACTGTTACTCGGTTATTCGGATGCTATCAAAACTTTTAACTTTTGTTCGCCACTTTCTCCTTCTCCTTTACTTCTTCTTTATCGCTCCTTTGATGCTACTCTAACAGTGGTAGAGCCATGCGGCAGCTTTTGCTGTCGCACGGATGGGCCGGCTCGAACCGGGGTGGTACCACGACCTCACAGAATACCAGCGTGAAGTAGAAGTTTACCTCTGCGTTTCGCTTGGTGAGTGCCGTGAGGTGGCCGGAGGCCCTTTTTATTGGGAATGAGGCATTCCATCTTAGTCCTCACGGGTGACAACGCATCTACATTTTGTAGATGTAGATGTCTATGGGCCGCAGCAACCACTTACCATCAGGTGGACTGTGTGCATCATCATCGTTTGTCACCGTTTGTGTTTGACATCGTTTGTCACCCTTATCCCTATAAAAAAAAACTCTACATTGTAAAATTACTTAATCTATGGGCGATGCCAATGTTCAGCAGTGGACTTTGCTGTAAATGATGGATGGATGGATAGTATAACAACTGGTAGCTACTTATTGAGTTTAGAATATTTCTTATAATACTCCCATAAAGCCACCTTCAACCCGAATAGCTTTGAAAACGCTGAATATCCGTCAATTTAACCGCTTATTGGCGTCGCCACTATTGAATTATTTATAAGTAGTCGGCGTATGCGGGTCAGAATCAATCAGACCCTTCTTATATGGTTCTATTCAGAGGAAAATGTATAGGAAACATTTTATTTGAATTTTTTTTAATTGTCTTTTATATATGTCAGGTCGAATATAAAATACTGGCCAGATCGAAAGTAAATGTTTTACTCTGGCAAAGCGTCGTATCTTTGATAACGTGGCAACCCTTAGATTATTGTTTATGGGATTTTTAAGAAAATATCATCGGGAAGCGTACCATATAGTCGCGACGAATTGCTAACTATCTGTTTATTATAATTTCTTGTACTTTATGTTGTAACGTACGCATATTTGCACCATCTATCATGGAGTGCATCTGAGGATGAGCGTCTTTCGCCTACATGTATATATATATATATATATAAATATATATATATATATATAAACATGTATATATATATATATAAATAGATCATATATATATATATTATGGAGTGCATCGGAGGATAACCCTTTTTCGCCTACATGTATATACACGTGTTCCAAAATTCAACGATAAACGGACACCAGAGGGTGGACCTGCTCATGACTACTCGAGAAAAAATAAAAAGAAAAAAATCTAAATAATTTTTGAAATTACAAAAAAAAAATTAAATTCTTCGAAAATCGATACCCCGATATGGTATTTTTAACTACCATGAGCACATTTTTAATTGTTTTTTGTATTTTTTTTTGTATCGGCAATCTTAGTAGTACTGCTATCTACCACAACCCTTATAAATCCCAGAATACATGTAGTTTTTATACAAAAATCAATCAAAATTATTTTTTCCCTAAAATTTTGAAAGATTTTTACTTTCAGTCTACTTTCACTCATCGTGGTGTAAAAAAAAGCACTGACACTACTATGGCAAGTTTTTTTAAAAATTGACGCAACTAACGACGTAACACCCGTATTTATAAAGAAGTAATTACTCGTTGCTAAGTAATTCCTTCATTAAATCATTACTTAAGGTTAGGTTTACTTACTTGAGCAAATGCCCAAGTAACACTTTACGCTTAGTGGTTGTTTCTGTGTGGCAACACTGAAACAACCACTAAGTGGTTGCGTTTATTTTCATGAAAAAAACAAACGTAACAATAATATTATAAACTTTATAACATTTAATAATTTATATAACATTATTGCTATTATAAATATCAAATAAAGTAATATCAAAGATATTATTGCAAGATTTTGTGAAAATAATCTAGCTTACGTTTGTTTTTTCATGAAAATAAACGCAGTCACGTGGACCCCACAGACCGATAGTCTCTACAGCAAATGGCACAAATATGTAGTCAAATTGTAATTAAACTTTCAAAGAAAAAGTCTTAAATTTGTATATAAAATACGAAGAAACTTTTTCCTTGACCTAATATATACTTAGATTATATTACATTAGAATCTAAGTATATATTAGGTCAAGGAAAAAGTTTCTTCGTATTTTATATACAAATTTAAGACTTTTTCTTTGAAAGTTTAATTACAATTTGACTACATATTTGTGCCATTTGCTGTAGAGACTATCGGTCTGTGGGGTCCACGTGACTGCGTTTATTTTCATGAAAAAACAAACGGAAGCTAGATTATTTTCACAAAATCTTGCAATAATATCTTTGATATTACTTTATTTGATATTTATAATAGCAATAATGTTATATAAATTATTAAATGTTATAAAGTTTATAATATTATTGTTTGCGCCAAATGCTAAATTTTAAAAGCAATATTACGAAGCGCGCGACGCGGTGCATTCCTGGCATGTCGTGTAGATAACGGGATTACGGGACTCGTTTGCCGATGCGTCGCGCGCCACAAGTCTGTCGTTTTTGCTCCGTTGAACTGCGAGGTCGCGTGCAAAAGGAAGCCTCTAATTCGTGTCGTTTTTTGTTAGTACGTTTACGTAACGACGAGGCATTTGTTACTGAATTTGAGTGATTAAAGTAACTTCGTTTGCAAGTAATTTACGTCAATTTCGTCGTTTTGAATTGCATTTTGCAGTATTTAATTTGCTTGTGTGACGCGGAACCGTGCGCGCACGCCGAGTGGATAGACGGCCTGGAATTTGATGCTCGCATTCCATTTCGAGGGCGTGGCCCGGTTAATTGTTTTTGGAAGTAAATGTTGAATTGTAACGTCGCGTTAAGTGCCTTTTTTGTGCGTTGACTATTTTCGTTAGTTTTACGTGTCAACGAGGCTGATTTTGAGTTCTGATTACGGGCGTGGTATTTTTATATCGTACGAAAGAATTTTAGCTCGTCGGGAGAACGCTGAACTTTGTGACTCGAGAAGAGACCGCGTTCGTTCCCGTGTTTGTAATTTGTTGCTAAGTGAAAATGGAACGTTGAACTTTGATCGACCGTTCATTAGTTGTGGCGTGTGTCACTTGTTTGATTACGATTAATGGGGATTTAGTTGAGTTTGAAGTTAATTAAATATACAATAAAGTTGATAAACTGAAATAGTGAAATGAAGGCAGAAACTCTCAATTGGTGAACTACGACTGGAGGGAGCGCACAATTATTGTTATTTAATTGTGTCAGTACAAAAAAAGGAATGTTTGGAGAAACAAAACTTTTGACATGTTATAACCCTTGTAAATTTAAATGTTCAGTTTTACACATGGATTATGTGCCGACACGTGATTTTTTACTTATAAAGATTATACACACAACGTGTAACAAAAACCCTGTGGTTCCCTTTAAGTGCGTTATCAGAGTCAGTATTCAAACGTAAAGAAATATTTTTTTTCCAAAAAACTTGAACATTTAAAAAATTTATTTTTATTCAAAAAATTATTTGCAAATTGTATGTGGTTTTATTACCTCTAACTGACACGAACATCGGTGAAGGGGGTTCTTTCACAATCCTCTTATTGTCCGGATAATGCAGAGGTAATAAAATCACATACAATTCGCAAATTATTATTTTTTAATTAAAATATTTTTTTAATGTTCAATTTTTTTGAAACAAAAGTTATTTTTTTACGTTTGAATACTGATTCTGATAACGCACTTAACGGGAACCACAGGATTTTTGTTACATATTGTATAATCGTTGCTTCAATGCTATCCAAAGTTTCTATTTTTTATGCAAAATAACCTTAAAATAGTGCTTAAGTAAAGGAAATGGTGACTATTACTTGGCTGAGAATTCTAACTTTTGACAGTTCTAACTTGGAGCAATTACTTAACTATAGAATACAAATCATTATTCAAGTAATTACTTTTACTCAAGTAATTACTTTTACTTGTATATAAATACGCGTGTTAGAAAACTAGCCACAAAAAAGCCTACTATTTCTAAACAAGAACCGAAATTTTGAACATAAATTTTTGTTGTTAGTTAATCACTTTCACTACACTACACTATGTGCTAAAAAAGGTTTTTGTTGCAAGTTCTTAGAACTTGAATTGCAGATGTGCGTAGTCAGTAAAATTAAGAAGTTAGAGAGCGATAGATAGAGGGAGATTATACGTTAGAGAGATATAGATGATGTTCGTTGTTTAATAACAATAGGGCAGGTAGCCAAGTTGCTTTAGTGTTTTCAACAAGTCAGTCAGTACCAGTCAGTACACTCTGCTCCTTTGTTTACTGTGTACCGTTCCGTATTCAATTGATGTGGCTCTCGTACTAATGACTTTTGGCTTCGCTTTTTGGACTGGTGATCTGCAAACTGAACTGACCTGGCATTATTTTAGACTGTGATTGTGTGTTTTGTGAATTGGACTATTGGCGTATTTTGGACTGTTTAGCGTTTATCATGCCGCTACCGTACACACCATTGGAATACGCTAATATGCATCTCATTTATGGAGAACGCCGATGCAATGCTAACGCTGCTAGCAGATTGTATCGAGAAAGGTACCCAAATGCTCAAAGATACCCTGATTATCGAGTATTTATTAATGTGCATCAAGCATTTGCGGAGGGTCGTTTACCATCTGCCAGGACAAACGCTGGAAGACCTAAATTGGGACCCGATGAAGAAGTTCTCAAAGAAATAGAAAACGATTCGACTACCTCGGTATGTGCCATAGAACTAGCTACGGGAATCCCAAAAAGTTCTGCGCATCGAATTCTTAAACGTTACAGGCTTCACCCATACCACTACAGGCGTATGCAGACGTTATTACCGCGGGACTATCCACTACGGGTCGCATTTTGCCGTATGATGCTGCAAAAGCACAGGAAAGATCCCCAATTCTTAGATAAAGTTCTATGGTCGGATGAAACAACCTGCAAGAAAAATGGCTATTTAAATTTTCACAACTTACATAGTTGGAGCAATGAAAATCCGCACCTAATGAGACAAAACAAATCCCAATATCAATTCCAGATTAACTTATGGACGGGCTTATTAAATGGAAAAGTAATTGGGCCCTTTGAGTTACAAGAAAACTTACTTGGAAATAGTTATTTGAACTTTTTACAAAACGACTTGCCAAAATTGTTAGAAGACGTGCCTTTGCGTTACTTACAAAACATGTGGTTTCAAAATGATGGTTGCCCAGCTCACTATGCCCGTCTTGTGCCAGAATATTTAAACCAAGAGTACCCAGGACGTTGGATCGGGCGACTTGGTCCTATCTTATGGCCACCCCGTTCACCCGACCTAAATCCCCTGGACTTCTTCTACTGGGGTTGTCTCAAAGACAGGGTTTACTCAAAACCCATTTCAACATTGGATGAGTTTCGCCAAAATATCACTCAGGCTGCGGATCATATCAATGGTAGAAGATATGCACGACGAATGAAAAGATCTTTTTTAAGGCGATGCCATGCCTGTATTAATTCCGGTGGCCAACAATTCGAACATTTACTGTTATATTAATAATGCAAAAAATAAAATAAATGTAAATATTTGTACCCTTTGTTTTGATTCATGCAACATTTTTCAGCAAAAATCCTGTGCCACACAGAAATTTTTCTAGAGTATTATACCATTTTAAAATTTGGGTTAGTTGCGTCAATTTTTAAAAAACTTGCCATAGTAGTGTCAGTACTTCTTTTTACACCACGATGAGTGAAAGTGGACTGAAAGTAAAAATCTTTCAAAATTTTAGGGGAAAAAATAATTTTGATTGATTTTTGTGTAAAAACTACATGTATTCTGGGATTTATTAAGGTTGTGGTAGATAGCAGTACTACTAAGGTTGTCGAAGAAAAATACAAAATAAATTAAAAATGTGCTCATGGTAGTTAAAAATACCATATCGGGGTATCGATTTTCGAAGAATTTCATTTTTTTTTGTAATTTCAAAAACAATTTAGATTTTTTTTCTTTTTTTTTCTCGAGTAGACATGAGCAGGTCCACCCTCTGGTGCCCGTTTATCGTTGAATTTTGGGACACTATATATATAGGCACAGCAATCCCCTGCCATTCATGAGAAGGTCTTAAACATGAAACAGTTGCAGGGAGTAGCCTAGTCTGCACGTTAAGTCCTTAAATTTATTTGCTATTCTCAGATATTCAGGATTTCTCACGACGTATTCCTTCGCGTGGTTATTCAATACTTAAATAATTAATTAATCAATCTATCAGTTAACAGTTTCAGATATATTGATGGGAATCGAACTCGGTTTGCTATTGTAGGTAGTAAATTTTACAGCGAGCGTAAAGTAAAAAAACTTAGGTAACACAGGCTATTTTCACGGGTATTTATAGGTGAATAAGTATATGCTAAAATTTTCATTTCATTTTTTATCCACAGTTATACGACAAATACGGTAACATCATGTAGTTACAGCGTAAATTAATCTACCAACCCATATCATCCCATGGGTGCCGTAGTAGGAGGCGACAGAGGGAAATTAAAACAATGGTCGGGTAGCAACGTCTCCTGAAAACAGTTCAAAATAATAAAAACTGCTGTTGCCAACCCGACTGTCGAGCTTGCCGACTATGGCCAATATTTCTCCTAGTCTATGGAAGAAACATGTTCAGCCGTGGATTTTTGTAGGCTATAATGAATGAATAGAAAATATAATATGGGCGACAAACTAGTATAGTAATGATATATATATATATATATATATATATATATATATATATATATATATATATATGTGTGTGTGTGTGTGTGTGTGTGTGTGTGTGTGTGTGTGTGTGTGTGTGTGTGTGTGTGTGTGTGTACTTGATATAGGAACATACTTTGTACTTTTTCGAATTTTATTGCAGTGATTGTAAATAATAATCTTTCCTTAACCGTAATCGCTTTGATTTCTGCCCCATCCTTGTTGTCCCAAACTTGCATATTCTTACCCTTGGTCGCAATGTATGTCTTAAATGTAACGGTGCGGTGTGCTATCCAGGAAGTCCCTCGTTTTGAGTGTTGACAGTATTGAACACTTTAGACAATACTATCAATAATACCAAATACCTAGTCAAAGTTAAGAACTGGCGATCGAAATCCTCCCTGCGCTTCCCAATCGCTTCTATTTGGTAGACGTTGGTTTATTTTGAAATTAAACATTTCAAAATGAACCACCGTCTAGGTCTTTGAATAAAACTACTTTTACGGATTCTATCGCGTTTATTTAACTTGTTTTTTTTATTTATTCCCGACATTTCCGGTACTTTACAGCACCAATGGTCACTGGGGATTGAGGTGATTGACGTCCCGATGTCACAGTTAACCCGGAGTACCTTCAGCTATTTAATTATTAGTTTTGGTCCGATCTACGCAGAATGAACTTACTGTGTCTTGAAGTCTTGCAGTGTTGTGCTTGAGTTTAGTTTTAATTTTATTAATTACAAGATCCCTAGCAGGTGGTAGTACCTAACCTCCCTCTCTATTGAAATTAGGATGTTTTTTAATTTCAATAGCCTCACGTATCATCCTTGACAAGAATCGATATTCTTTCGCGAGAATTTGTGATTTATCAAATCTAATGTAATGGCGGGGGACGTCTAGGATATGATCACAAACTGCAGACTTCTCGGAACGTTGGTGTTTCACGTCAGCTATTGTAGTGTTCAATGTGTAGTGTTCGCGTAAATATAAGAAATCATTATGCAACGTCTAGTTCATTTTGAAAAGAACAAAAACATTCACGGGCGCTTCTTACAGATAAAGCCAAGATTTATTACCTGTAATAATATGAAACACGCAAAGATGAGCCTGCGTCAAATTGAGGCCTACTCGATGGTCAGATCGGTGAGGTTGTGTGGCACGCAGAACTACCCTCCTAAATCGAAAGTGTTCGTGTACATATGTGTTGGAACTCATCATACGTAGTATCGCCTTTAAGACTCTTCAACTAAAACTTTTCACTGCAACCACCTGTTCCTCTGTAACAGCCTTCAAAGGGCGACCACTTTTTATAAATACCATCTGAAGTCTATCAAACAATTCGTCCGGTTTTATATAGCATTTGGAATTGTAAAAAATCATAACCCGAAAATTTTTTCGACGCATATCCATTTTTCATGAAACCTGATTAAAGGTAGTAAGGTACATGAGGGTAATATCGTCACCTTAAGCTTTGCCGCCTTATAAAACCAAAACTAGGAGGAGGACAGAGCCAAATACACAATGTCGTATACTATAACTAATATATTAAGAAAAAAATAGCAAACAAGCTTTGGAAATAATTAGGAACACTTCGAAAAATCTACTTAAAAAAACTATACCTATACTATTACCCTCACGTACTTACTATAATATCAACTGTTAAAATGGCGTCGATAAAGCGGCGGCCTTTTAACCCTTTATTATTTGAATGACTGCTGAAGAGCTATCGTATCACAAAGCCATCTATGCAAATAAGGCCGTAGTTTTTGAGTTATAAGAAAGTGACCATATTAACCGGATGACCATATTACCCGCACGTACTCTATTATATGCTCTTTGAACACGATATTTTAATTTAGGCCGTAAAAAGTGTGAAGAGAAATTAAAACCTGCAATATTCGTGTTTTTTATTGTAATCATATTTTTGAAATAACTTATAACTGGCCAGTGTCTCATACAAAAATAAATTCACATAACTTTCTGCGTGGCCTGTTTTGTATTTTACAACATTTTCTGATACTAACAGAAAAAATTTAATTACGCAATAACATTACAATTAACTAGCTAGTCCCCGGCGCGTTGCATCCACAGAAGAAATAATTGTGAAAGTATTGTTTTAAAAACATTTTAAATTGAAAAGTTATTTAATTAAGAATGATTGAATGATAAGTATGTTTGTGCTCGCTGCTTACGATTCAAGATCAATTTAAGGAGCAGTCAGTGGTGCGTGTATCAGATGGACTGCGTGCTCGTTTGTCATTCTTATTCTATTCTATAAAATGAAACTTGCAAATCCTTAGCCTCCGTTGCCATGTCTCATATGTATAACTTAACTCTAAAGGTACCTGCGTGATAATAGACACTTTTTAACTAATTTAACACTTAACACTAATTTAACACTTTTTAATTAATCTTTCTTTCGTTTGATACAAATCACTTACACCCTACATCGTTTCTCCATTAAGAATCCAAATTCAAATGCGTTGGCGCCTCTGAACTAAAATGGAATACCTCCTTATTAGTGAAAAGAGTACACATACATATTAATAGTAACCAGTCGCAAAAATAGAATAATTAAATTATGAAACATGATATGGAAAAGCATATATTAAATAATTATCTGGTCTTTTAAATGTTGTAAGAGCTGATTATTCTAAATGCTAGAATAATTCTTGATCAGTTTCTTTATTATTTTGAGTTCTTTCTTGTATCATGAAAATGCTGCTGTCCATTACGTGTTTCAATTTCCCTCTGTCAGCTCTTACGACACCCAGGGCTTATGTGCGATAGTGAATTCTCTTAAGATGGTAATACGGCTTCCGCTACTACAATGCCTATAATCGCCGATATTAATATCTCATAGAACCCACCAACACAAATTCTCACAACAGCGATAGAGATACAAACAAAATTGCCACGGGTGATTTATGAAAATTCTTTTGAGATCCGTCTAATGATATGAAATTAGCAAATTTTATATTAAAATTAAGACATTATATAAAAATTATAATACTAAATATTTACCTGATTCTAAGGGTGCGCTCAGATCAAGTAACATGTTGTATAACTTTTGTTTTATAACACATTCACAATATGTAACATTGTTTTTCACCATTTCAACATATAACAATACTGTACACATTAGAATAACAATGCAATATAACTATGTTGTATGACATTGTCGTTTGTCGTTCTGCCGTTCGAGTTATATAACAAGTTTTATAACATTCAAACCCCAAATTACTGAAACATGTTTTATAACATGTTATGTTATATAATGTGTACGCACCGTAACAGACAAAGAATATTTCTTTATATTCTAAAAAAAAGTTAAGTTTTAATACAGAAGAATTTTCTCCAGTATTGTGGAGGCATTATCCTTACATACGAGTACAATGCATATGGAAAATTAATATTTAGGTCGGAATTCGAACTGACAATCCTGCGGTGCCGCACCTAAAGGCTTTTAAAGTATTTTTTTCCATTAAGCAACCGGACCCTGAATTAATATATTATAAATATTTATATATAAGATAAAGGTGGTAAATATTGTCAAACAAGAAATATGTAAGAGTTTCTTGTTGTAGAATATATTATTAAAGGGGAAACTCCAGTTTTTATTTCTGATTGTTGGTAAGATGTCTATCAAAGTCTTAATATTTAAAATAAAAAAATTAATAATCACAATCATCATCATTATCATCAATACACTCTATAAGAGTCTACTGCCGAACATAGGTATCCCCAATCCTGCGGTTGGCAACCCGGTTTTTATATTTTAATTTGTTACCAGAAACATGCTGCTGCCCATGCTCCTATTTCATTTCCCTCAGTGGCCTCTTACGATACTCACGGGATCATACGAGGTAGTGGATTTTCTTACGCTATCACTAGACGGCATATATTTTTTTTTTATAGAATAAGGGTGACAAACGAGCACGCAGTCCACCTGATGGTAAGTGTTGCTGTGACCCATAGACATCTACATCTATTTTCATTTGCGAATCAAAATGCAGATGCGTTGTCACCCGTGAGGACTAAGATAGAATTCCTCTTTTCCAGTAAAATGGGTCTCCGGTTCTCTACACTCACCATACAAAACACAGCAGGATTAAGCTGCTATTTTACGCTGGTATTCGATTACACTATATGTAATATATAAATAATATATAAAACCTAAAAGTTCTATAAAATTTTCTAATACTTGTAACCTTAGCCGTCCGTCCCTTGTTATAATTTTATTAATTTCATGCATGACTTCAACTTTCCTTTAAACAGCATTAAGAGTCAAAGTTTTTAAGAATTTTTATTCTCGTGCCAAGCTTCGGAATAAAACTAATTTGTGTGTAATTCGTTTATAATAATCCCTTTTTTTTTGATAGAATAGGGGGCAAACGAGCATGCGGCTCACCTGATGGTAAGTGACTACCGCCGCCCATGAACAACCACAACACCAGGGGAATTGCAGATGCGTTGCCGGCCTTTTAGAAAGGTGTAAGCTCTTTTCTTGAAGGTTCCTAAGTCGGATCGGTCCGGAAAATTCGCTGGTGGTAATTGATTCCACAAGGAAGTTGTGCGAGGGAGAAAACTTCTTCTAAATCGCACAGTGATGGACCGCCAATCATCCAGATGGTATGGATGGTAACGCGAGTTTTGTCGCAATGTGCGATGGTGAAATTGAGCGGCTGGAATTAGTCCGAACAATTCCTCAGAGCACTCCCCGTGATAGATGCGATAAAATACGCAAAGAGATGCAACGTCTCTACGCAGTGCCAGTGTATCGAACCGATCAGAAAGAACTCGGTCGTCGACGATTCGAACCGCTCTGCGCTGGATGAGGTAAGTGGAAGGAGCTAGCACTGGGGTGCCCCGGCCCAGAGATGAGAACAGTATTCCATGTGGGGCCGAACTTGCGCTTTGTAAAGTTGCAAACAATGTGCCGGCTTGTGTGTGTGCTTTCAAATTTAATACAGTTTATCAAATTATAACTTTTGTAGAGATTATTTGAGTAAGTTTCTAATGTTATCAAGGATAAAAGATTAACATTATGTCCAAGCATAGTTGGAATAAAATTTAATTATAAAAAATACTATGCAATTATTTTTTACTAGCTGTTCACCGTGACTTCGACCGCATTTAATTTATTACGATTGGAATTAATGGGTTTGGTTATGGGTACGAACCCTTAATTATTTTCACAAATAATATTACCCTAAGTTACTCTTGATAACATCAGTTATCTGCCAGTGAAATTCCCGTCAAAATCGATCCAGCTGTTTTTACCCGGATTAGCCGAACAATTACACAAAAATTTAAATGTTTTTTTTTTAATATAAAATCTGTTATTTTGACATTACAAACAAAAACTTCAATTATATTTATTTGTATAGATACAAAACTGTATGAACAAATTAACAGTCCACTTGATAGTAAGTGGCTACTGCAGCCAATGAACACCTGCAACCAATTTCAAAAAAGCTACAGATACGGTGTCACTTCTGAGAACTAAGATGGAATGACTAATTATACTGGCTCTCTATATCCTTCAGACTGCAACAGGCAACGCTGTTTGGCAGCAGGAATATGTTTTGGGTGGTACCTTCCCTACATCCTCATAGGAAGAAAAAGAGTCATACCACGTACACATAGATATCACCACAAAAGAATCATCATTTTTTTTTAAATATTACCCCCACACTAGAATTTTCTCCTGTATTGTGGAGGCAGTTTACAAACATAGATTGCACACACAAACATCCAGACCCGGAACAATTATTTGTAGGCCATACAAATACTTGTTCCGTGTGGGATTCGGACCCGAAACAACTCATTGCTAAGCCACTGCACCACGGATCCGTCAATGATTTTGTTCCATATTAGTAATTACCCTTCAAGAAAAGAGTCTACCCTTTTTTAAAAGACTGGCAACGCATCTGCAATACATCCGGTGTTGTATTTGTTCCTGGACGGCGGTAGTCACTCACCATTAGGTGAGCTGCATGCTCATTTGCCCCCTCTTAATATGTTGTTTGGATAAATGAATTTTTCTCATATAAAAAAAAGTTGTTAAAGACAGTTAAGCAACACTATTATATAACCTCCGGCTTTAAGAATGATTCTGATAATTGTTTTCAAGATTCGATTCTCACATTGATATTTTATTAAGAAATACGTATCCTATACAGTACAGCTGTACATACGTAGGCCCCTCAGAAAGTTTTGTCAGCTATAAAAAAAGTTCAATGGGTTTAGTTTTACTATTTAAACTTTTCAAACAGCTTTCCATTAGCATTTACACAAAGTTTCAGGCGTTAGAACCAATTTCCGAAACAGTTTTTCCATTTCCAGTACACTTCAGACACCTATTCTACGGCCTGCTCGAACGTTGGTAGCGCATTTTCCAGCGATGGAAAATAGAAGAAAGAAGATGGTGTCAAATCATGGCTATAGTAGGGTAACTCTAAATCTTAACCGGTGTGCTATCAAGAAAGTCCCTCGTTTGGAATGCTGAGAGTATTGAACACTTCAGACAAGTATTTGACAGTATACAATTTAGAATTGACTCTACTTTGATATAGTAAAGGAATTGATACCATGTACCTCGTCAAAGTTACAAACTGGCGATAGAAATATTCCCTACGCCTCTCGATCGCTTCTATTTAGTAAACGTTGGTTTATTTTTAACCAACGTCTCATTCATTTCGAAACTAACAAATACGTTGACTTACGCTTCGTATAGATAAATCCAGGATTCATTACCTGTATTAATATCAAACACGCAAAGACGAGCCTGCGTCAAATTGAGTAATGATATCACGATATAATTCCACGCAGGCCTGCTCGACGGTCGCATAGGTGAGGAACTAGCCTTCTCAAGCGGTGTTCGTATAAAATCTCATGTAAACGTCCCGATCCAATCCGCAATATGTGTTGAATCTCTTCATACGTAGTTCGCCTTCACGCCTCTTCAACTAAAACGTTTCACTGCTACCACGTTTCTTTCCGTAACATCCGTCAAACGGCGACCACTTCCTGTGTCATCTCCAAAAAGATAGTCAACTGTGAGGAATTTGTTATACCAGCGGTACTCGTTTGCTATAGTTAAGCCTTTATTTATAAATTTCATATAAAGTCGTATCAAATAATTCGTTCGGTATTATGTGACATTTGAAATTGTGAAAAATCATAGCCCGAAAATTTTCCCAACGCATATCCATTTTTCATGAAACCTATTAAGGTTAAGGGTAATGATTTATATGCTCTTTGAACACGATATTTGAATTTAACTCATATGTCTCTAACAAATGTGGCAAATGTGGAGTGCAGTTACACACTTGGAACATTGATATTTTTAAGTGTAAATAATCATATTTTAAAATAAATTATAATATACGGGGTACATTCAGTGGTACAGTATAAACGTGGTAGAGACATGGTGCAACTATATCAATTGTATTGTTGTAGCACGAACCCCGTGTAGCGGCGGGAAAGAATACTCACTACCCCATATCTTCCCGTGGGTGTCGTAAGAGGCGACAGAGGGAAACTAAGGCAGAGGATGGGCAGCAGCATCTTTCTGATAATAGCAAAACAGCAATAAAAAAAAACTGCGGTTGCCAACCCGTTCGCCAAGCGTGGCAACTATGTCAATATACCCCCCATGAGAGTAACGAAGAGACGGCCTCCAGTCCCCGGCGGCCCGCTATTCCTGGCTACGGTGGCGACCATGGTAACGGCGGGGCAGGGGGTGCTAAGAATCTCCGGTGGAGGTTCGGTTGCCACCTACGACGACTCAACCTGGCAACTTATAACGCACGCACCCTGAGGACTGACGAGAAGATCCTGGAGCTGGAAGAAGAGATAGACAAGTTGCGCTGGAATATCATAGGATTATCCGATGTCCGAAGAGAGGGGGAGGACACGGTAATCCTCGAATCAGACAACTTGTTCTATCACCGGGAGGGTGACCAACTGTCCCAAGGAGGTGTCGGATTTATCGTCCACACGTCTATCGTTAACAACGTTGTAAAGATTGAGAGTGTATCGACGAGGGCTGACTTGCCGACCTTCATGGAGAAAGAGGGACTCCTTATGATGAACTCTTTCTTCCAGAAGCGGCCCCACAGGAAGTGGACCTGGTCGAGCCCCGACGGTTCGACAAAAAATGAGATTGACTTCATTATGACGACCACACGACAACTGTTAAGTGATGTCTCCGTGATCGCGAGGGTGAAAACTGGTAGCGATCACCGAATAGTTAGAGGCACACTGAACCTAAACGTTAAGTTAGAGAGGTCTCGTCTAATGAAGTCAACGCTCCAGCCCTCTCGTGCTATATTCCAGGGTCCCGAAACCTTTCAGCTCGAGTTACAAAACCCTTTTTAGTGCCTAGAAGACTGCAATGAAGTGGACGATATAAATGACAAGCTCGTGGAAACTGTCCATGCGGTCGGAGCTAAGTTTTGCAAGACCCGCCGCAGAAGAACACAAAAACTCTCCGATCACACTCTTAATCTCATGGCTGTTAGACGGGATATGAAGTTGCAGTCTTCAGTAGATTTGACAGCATACAGGCAACTGAACAGACAGGGCTCCAAAGTCTTTGCTAGAGATCTGTCTGCCAGAAAGAGCCAACTGTCTGAAGCTGAAGACCGAGTGTGGCAGCGTAGTTTCCAAGACACCTGAGATTTTGAGTGAGATTGAGAGGTTCAATGGGCAGCTGTACACATCATCGTTGGAGCCACACGTAAGTGTGAGTAACGATCCAAGAGCGAGTCTTATACCACACTATTGCAGAAGCTTTGACATATATTATCAGTAGCCAATATAAAAATGTCGTTATATGCACAGACAGCAAGAGTTAGTTGCAACACATAGCTCGATGCGCCTCTGGTTACAGAGGTGCATCGATAGCTTATGACATTATATCCAAGATAGATGAAATAACTTCAAAAGGCGTCCAACTGAGATTGCAATGTGTCCCATCGCATATTGGGTTACGGGGCAACGAAAAGGCTGACATGTTAACGAAATATGCAGCTAAGAATGGAAAGGAAACTAATATTATTTTGGATTACTCGGAAGTTTTACCTAAATTCAAAAATATTTGTTATGAAATGTGGAAGGAATACTTTAACAAGCGGTCACTAGAAAAAGGAATATGGTACAAAACCATACAGTGTCAGCCTCTTCATGTGCCCTGGTTCATGAACACTAGATTAAGTAGGAAATTACTCGTAGTTACTACTGCTCATAGACTCAGATCTGGACACGTTCCATGAAAGAAATTTGTATTTCTAATGAGATAAACAACTTCGCCCAATTGTGAAGACTGTGGAGTTATAGAAGACCTATACCAAATATTGATGGAATGTGTTCGATTTGAGTCTGTTAGAAGTAATTTCATAAGGGTCTTGAATTTGAACAGAACTGACATAGGCACATTCCATAATATTCTATCCCAACCAAATGGCGACGATGCGAAAGTTCTGTTCGAATCCATGGCTGATGTAGTTATTAAGTAACGTTATATGAGTAAGTCATGTATATTAGGGTATGATGGGACTGACATACGCTAAGCGGTAAATGTCCCTTATATTATAATAGAATAAAAAAAAACTATTCCGATGATATCCCGGACGTCAGTATGAGCGAGATTAGAATGGCTCTCCAGCACCTTAAAAACGGCAAGGCCCCAGGCGAGGATGGAATTACAGCAGAGCTTCTGAAAACGGGTGGAAAACCAGTACTTGACGTCCTTCTGAAGTTCTTTAATTCCGTCCTCCATGTTGGCATTACACCGGAGGCGTGGAGCAGAAGTGCGGTGGTTTTATTCTTTAAGAAAGGCGACAACGCTCTCTTGAAGAAATACAGACCGATTTCCCTTCTGAGCCGCGTCTACGTGCTGTTTTCGAGAGTCATTACGAATCGTCTCGCGCGCAGGATTGACGACTTCCAACCTCCCGAACAAGCCGGTTTCCGAAAAGACTTTAGCACCATAGACCACATACATACCCTTCGGCAAATTGTACAAAAGTCGGAGGAGTACAATTTGCCACTATGTCCGGCGTATGTGGACTATGAGAAAGCCTTTGATTCCGTCGAAATTTGGGCAGTGCTGCAATCCCTTCAGCGGTACCAGGTTGAATGTCGGTATATCGAAGTGTTGAAGTGCTTGTACAGTAGGGCTACGATGGCTATCCGAGTACAGAACCAGAGTACGAAACCTATCCAATTGCAGACGTCATATCCCTGAAACTCTTCACCGCTGCATTAGAAGACGTTTTCAACTGGAAAGGATGCGGTATTATAATATCAATGGCGAGTACATCACTCACCTTCGCTTTGCCGACGATATAGCCCTTATGGCAGAATCGCTGGAGGACCTAAGCACTATGCTCAATGACCTCAACAGTGTTTCCCAACGGATAGCTCTTAAGATGAACATGGACAAAACAAAGATCATGTTTAATGTCCATGTCACACCTATGCCGGTAGTTGTTGGGAGCACTAAGCTCGAAGTTGTTGACGAGTATGTTTACCTGGGACAAATAGTCCGACTAGGTAAGTCCAACTTCGACCGAGAGGTCAATCGGCGCATTCAACTCAATTGGGCAGTGTTCGGGAAATTACGGCACATCTTCTCGTCAGGTATACCTCAAAACTTGAAAATGAGACTGTAAAACCAGTGCGTGTTGCTAGTGATGACCTATGGAACTGAGACGTGGTCTTTCACTGCTGGCCGGATGAGGAAGCTCAAGGTCGCTCAGCGAGCTATGGAGAGGGCTATGCTCGATAAACTTAGAAATGAGGATATCCGCAGTAGAACCAGAGTGACCAACATAACCCAATGGATTAGTAATCTGAAGTGACAATGGGCCGGCCATATAGCTTGAAGTACCGACAACCGATGGATAAAAAAGGTTCTCGTGTAGCATCCTCGTACCGGCAGGTGAAGTGTAAGGCATCCCACCACTAGATGGAGTGACGACCTGGTAAGATATGCAGGAAGTCGATGGATGCAGGTGGCTCAGGACCGTGCTTTGTGGCATTCCTTGGGGGAGGCATATGTTCAGCAGTGGACTTGTGAAGAGCTGTAATGATCATGATGATGAGCACGAATGGGTCGGCTCGACCGGAGAAGGACCACTCCTCTCACAGAAAACCAGCGTAATATTGTAGGTTAATGCTGCTGTGTTTCGTATGGTGAGTGTAGAGAACCGGAGACCCTTCTTACTGGAAAAGAAGCATTCCATCTTAGTCCTCACGCCTGATAACGTATCTGCATTTTGATTCGCAAACGAGGATAGATGTAATATACTTATCCTATAAAAAAACTGGCAAGTGTCTGATAGAAAAATAAATTCACTTAACTTTCTGCGTGGTCTGTTCTGTATTCTATCCATCAAAAGTCCTACTGCTGACCCATAGATTTAGTATATACTTACGTTAGATTGGCAATGTAAAAGAGAAAGGGCATAGCATATGCTTACGTTAGAACGAGATAGAATAGCTAGACCATACACGTCCACGCTATAGTCACACCCTATATCGAGCTGACGTCAATCGTTAACGAAACAAATCCTTTGATTTTGAAGTATTAATAAGCGTTTAAAAGGTGTGATTAAATAAGGTGACGTGTGCAGTATCTGAATGCAGTTTATCGAGAAAAGAAAATCCACAAAAGGATTGATTTCAGACGTAAGTACAATTAACATATTAAGCACTCTAAATGCAATATTTTAGTACTGGCCCAAATGTTTTATACACAAATGGATAGGGAAAAGTATCGCATTTTATTACGATAATGCTCTAAATGCGTAAAAATTATATTATAAATAATTACAAATACGTGAATTCCCGCTATTTCTGATCAATTTTTTTTTTTATAGGATAAGGGTGACAAACGAGCACAGTCCACCTGATGGTAAGTGGTTGCTGTAGCCCATAGACATCTGCATCTATCCTCGACTACGAATCAAAATGCAGATGCGTTGTCACCCGTGAGGACTAAGATGGAATGCCTTTTGTCCAGTAAAAAGGGTCTCCGGTTCTGTACACTCACCACTCGGAACACAGCAGCATTAACCTGCTTTTTTACGCTAGTATTCTGTGAGAGCGTGGTCCTTCCCCGATAGAGCCGACCCATTTGTGCTACAACTATACCAGTTATATAACTGCAGCATGGCTCTACTAATTTTTGTAGAGATTGACACTATCAATATCATCTTATCGATAATATGTTTGTAACAAACATATCTTTGAATGCAGCCTCTAGTAATTACGTATTTTGCATACCTTAAGCGAATTGCATACCTTAAGCGAAAGCGCAAGGTATGTACTACATCGCCTAAAAATTAAGATTCCAACGTTTTATCGAATAAAATCGTATCTAGCAATCATATAAATGATATAAAAAGCACATTGTTAGAAAGATAAATGATTGTTGAACTTATTAACATTTTTTTTTAATCGATTTATTGCTATTTTTAAATAAAAAAGGGGTTTTAGTGGCTTATGGTGTGGATTTATCATGTCCCAAAGGCTTGTAAACACAATAACTTTTGAAAATATCAATTGTTTAACACAATCTATTTTTTGATCTCTTCATCTATCATGTGGGAAGCCACTGATTGTAAATGGCAGTGTAATTTTGTTTTGTTTAGCTATAATTAATTTTTTTGGCTCAAAATGGCGAAATTTTCATTGATTTGGTAGCCTTTTATGTAAATTATTTCTGTAAATGGGGAGCTACAGCCACAGAGTAGTTTACTCACTCAGTTCGGCTCCAGTCGCCGTCGTGAGTGGACATTGTGTCGGTTGTTTGCAGCGGCTCAAAAAGATCGCTGTACAAATACACAATATTCGAATAACCAAATTTCTTAAATACTTGATTATAATATTAATAAGAGATTTTTTTTATTACAATATTTTAAAAGCACAGAATAAATAATAGTAGTACGTACTAAAAGTAAGTAGTATAATTTTTTCATCTTGGTTGTCATTTTCATGGTTTTCGAGGGTGTTGAAGCCGATAGTGCTGTCGAAATGTAAATCCAAGATGGCGGCTGCAATAGATATCAATTTTTTCATCATGGGTGTCATTTTCATGGTTTTCGAGGGTGCTGAGGCCGATAGTGCTGTCGAAATGTAAATCCAAGATGGCGGCTGCAATAAGCATAAATTTTTTCATCATGGGTGTCATTTTCATGGTTTTCGAGGATGTTGAAGCCGATAGTGCTGTCGAAATATAAATCTAGGATGGCGGCTGAATTAGGTACCAATTTTTTCATCATGGGTGTCATTTTCATGGTTTTCGAGGGTGTTGAAGCCGATAGTGCTGTCAAAATGTAAATCCAAGATGGCGGCTGCAATAGATATCAATTTATTCATCATGAGTGTGATTTTCATGGTTTTAGAGGGTGCTGATGCCGATAATGTTGTCGAAATGTAAATCCAAGGTGGCGGCTGCAATAGATATCAATTTATTCATTTTGGATGTAATTTTCATGGTTTTCGAGGGTGTTGAAACCGATAGTGCTGTCGAAATGTAAATTCAAGATGGCGGCTGCAAAAGATATCAATTTTTTCATCATGGGTGTCATTTTCATGGTTTTCGAGGGTGCTGAAGCCGATAGTGCTGTCGAAATGTAAATCCAAGGTGGCGGCTGCAATAGGTATAAATTTTGTCATCATGGGTATCATTTTCATGGTTTTCGAGGGTGTTGAAGCCGATAGTGCTGTCGAAATGTAAATCCAGGATGGCGGCTGCAATAGATATCAATTTTTTCATCATGGGTGTCATTTTCATGGTTTTCGAGGGTATTGAAGCCGATAGTGCTGTCGAAATGTATTTAAACTACTTTAAAAATTCCGTATAATCATGTTATACGTAATTTTTTTAATGCGCTTAAGGTATGCCCAATTAGATTTACCAATATTTTAAATTTTCTATTTTTTAATTTTTGGGGTTTCAAAAAATATTCAACTCTATCTAGCAAGTACTTTGAACAAAAATGGTTTTTTTTTTCATAGAAGTGCACAAAGAATAAAACTTCGTTATCGTTCAATACCTACCCACATTATTTATGCCCGTGCGTATTTCCTGAATATAAATTTTACTGTGCATATGTTTATATCGTTTATGTTTGTGAAATGTATAATAATGTATAACTTGTTGTCGTCAGCCTTATTATGTATATTTTTTTATAAAACGAAAGTAACAAAGAAACTTACAGTAGTACTTGATGGTAAACGGCTACTGTAGTACATGGTCACCTGCAGTCAGCTTCAAATAAAGTATACTAAAAATGTGTTTTCAACCCTGAAGACTAAGATAAAATACCTTACACCTTATCAGGCAACAGGTCGGAACATGGCAGTGTAAGCACTGCTCATTATTTCTGTTTATCCCTGTCAAGACGTTTATGAGATAGGTATTCATTCTGAATGAGTTTTCCGAAATCGTATAAAAGTAAAAATTGTAAACGAAAATTTTTCGAAAATTAGTAAACGAACGCCTTGTGTCCTACAAAAATATTAACATACTTGACATACATATATATGATTCGCCAGAAATATAAACCATAAACACTTAATTATTAAATTAATAATCGAGACTTATTTGATTATTGGATTGAAGTATGAAGCAAAATTGCAAAATACCTCTTAGGAGAGCTTACGACATTTTTACAATATTTTTTATTTTTGGTGCAAAATAAAAATCACAAAATGTTTGTACTTTTATTTTAATGCCCTCAAACATAAAAATATTCATTATATTACACGGACATAGCGCTCTGTATCGGTAAGTGAAGTTGATGCGTGGCGTAGCACTGTTCGTCTCACACACATGCACAGTTCACTCACACCGGTAGTTGGTCCTACCCTAATCACTCTATCGCCAATCTAATGTATACTATATCTATGTGCTGAACACAATTCTCCCTCATAGATTGCCTCATAGAGGGAAAGCGATTTGGTAACCGCAGATTTATATTATTTTGAGTTGTTATCAGGGTGATGCTGCTGCCCATCTCCTGTTTCATTTGACTCTGTCGCTTCTTACGACGTTACCCACAGAATGATATGGGGTAATACATCACCTCTACATGGGGAACAGAATACCTCTGTTGCATTAATTTTAAGTGATTTCGTTCTTATAAAGAATCGATGCTATAAAAATAGAGTAAAAATGAATATTACAGGAGTTTATGTACTGCTTTAAAAAATTATTGTGGAAATTGAGTATAGTCCTTTCAAAATTATAAACATTAGTTTTTAAGTCTTTTTTCAGTGTATATAATATATATATATATATAATCTTTGTAGGAAAGTACTCCGAAATCACAAGTAGGTAACTTGCGCATCGAATGTTCGTACTCGCTGCTTACGATCCTAGATCAGTTTAAGGTGCAGTCAATGGTGCGTGTTTATTTAAAAAATATATACAACGTGTCCCAAAATTCAACGATAAGCCAACACCGGAGGATAGACCTGCCCCGGACTAATCGGGTAAAAAAAGAAAAAAAAATATATCCCAATTATATTTTAAGTTATATAAAAAAAATGAAACTCTTCAGAAATTGAGACCGTTTATGATATTTTTCACTACCATGACCACAATTTTTTAAATATTTTTTTCTTTTTTTTTTTATAGGCAACCTGAATAGTACTGCTATCTACCACAATTCTTAAAAACTCCAGAATAATTCTTGTTTTATCACGAAAATTAATGAAACTTATTTTATTCCCTAAATTTTTTGAAGACTTTTACTTTTAACCAAATTTAACTTATCGTGGTGTAAAAAAAAAGTATGAACACTAGTATGGCAAGTTTTTTTAAAAATTGACGCAACTAACTAATATTCCAAAATGGTATAATACTCTAGGAAAACAAGTTATAAAAAAATATGGGCCTATTATTTCTTAACAGGGGCCAAATGACGGTCGGGTGTAATAAAAGTATTATTTCTTGAAAAATGTTTAATATTTCAAAACAAATGGTACAAACAGTTTCACGTGTAATTTATTAAGTTATTAACATTATAGCAAATGTTCGAACTGTTTGCCACCAGCATTAATACATGCACGACATCGCCTTAAAAATGATCGTTTTATTTGTCTTGCATATCTTCTGCTATTAATGTAATCAGCAGCCTGAGTGATATTTCGACGAAGCTCGTCCAATGTCACAATGGGTTTTGAGTAGACCCTGTTTTTAAGACAACCCCAATAGAAGAAGTCCAGGGGGTTCAAATCGGGTGAACGGGGTGGCCATAAGATAGGACCAAGTCGCCCGATCCAACGCCCTGGATACTCTTGATTTAAATATTCTCGCACAGGACGGGCATAATGTGCTGGGCAACCATCATTTTGGAACCACATGTTTTGAAGATCACTTAAGGGCACGTCGTTTAACAATTCTTGCAAGTCATTTTGTAAAAAGTTTAAATAACTATTGCCATCTAAGTTTCCTTGTAACTCAAAGGGCCCAATTACTTTTCCATTTAATATGCCGGTCCATAGGTTAACCTTGAATTGATATTGGGATTTGTCTTGTCTCATCAAGTGTGGATTTTCATTACTCCAACTATGTAGATTGTGAAGATTTAAATACCCATCTTTCTTGCACGTTGTTTCATCCGACCATAGAATTTTGTCTAGGAAGTGGGGATCTTCACTGTGCCTTTGCAGCATTACACGGCAAAATGTGACCCGTAGCGGATAGTCCCGCGGTAATAACGTCTGCACACGCCTGTAGTGATATGGGTGAAGCTTGTGACGTTTTAATATTCGATGTGCAGAACTTTTCGGGATTCCTGTAGCTTCTTCTATGGCACGTACCGAAGTAGTCGAGTCATTTTCTATCTCCTTGAGAACTTCTTCATCACGATCCAATCTAGGTCTTCCAGCGCTGCTCCTATTGGATGGCATACGACCCTCCGAAAACGCTTGATGCACATTAATAAACACTCGATAATCAGGATATCTTTGAGCATTTGGGTATCTTTCTGGATACAGTCTGCTAGCAGCGTTAGCATTACATCGGCATTCTCCATAGATTAAATGCATATTAGCGTATTCCTGTGGTGTGTACGGTTGCGGCATGTTAAACGCCAAACAGTCCAAAATGCGCCAGAACTCTAAATCACAAAACACACAATCGTAGTCCAAGATAATGCCAGGTCAGTTCAGTTTGCAGATCACTTCCAGTCCAAATAATGCCAGGTCAGTTAAGTTTGCAGGTCGATTCCAGTCCAAAAAGCCAAGCCAAAAGTCGATAGTATGTACGAGGGCCACGTAAGTTGAATTGGGTACGGTGCGCAGTAAACAAAGGAGCAGAGCGTACTGAACCGACTTGCTGAGAATAATAACAGCTTCTCTACCTGCCCTGTTGTTGTCTCTTTTTAACGTAAATATCTCTATCTATCTATCTCTCTCTAACATCTAAGGTATTAATGCCCCATTCGAATTCCTAGAAATTGTAACAGGAACCCATTTTGGGCATGTAGTAAAAGTGATTACTGACAATTACAATTTAAGGAATTTGGCCCCTGTTAAGAAATAATAGGCCCATATTTTTTTATAACTTGTTTTCCTAGAGTATTATACCATTTTGGAATATTGGTTAGTTGCGTCAATTTTTAAAAAAACTTGCCATACTAGTGTTCATACTTTTCTTTTACACCACGATAAGTTAAATTTGGTTAAAAGTAAAAGTCTTCAAAAAATTTAGGGAATAAAATAAGTTTCATTAATTTTCGTGATAAAACAAGAGTTATTCTGGAGTTTTTAAGAATTGTGGTAGATAGCAGTACTATTCAGGTTGCCTATAAAAAAAAAAGAAAAAAATATTTAAAAAATTGTGGTCATGGTAGTGAAAAATATCATAAACGGTCTCAATTTCTGAAGAATTTCATTTTTTTTTATATAACTTAAAATATAATTGGGATATATTTTTTTTTCTTTTTTTACCCGATTAGTCCGGGGCAGGTCTATCCTCCGGTGTTGGCTTATCGTTGAATTTTGGGACACGTTGTATATGTCTTGGATTTTTAAAGAAAACAATAAATTTCAAAGTGAGTTTTTACGTCTGTGTTTCATAATAAACTTTATCTAAATAAATACAGTGTACACACTACACATGTACATAATATAATTCTTACATTTACGCATAATAAATATTCTTTATATTATCATTATTGGGACTATTAAAAGAAAAGTTTTTATTAACACTCCACTCCATGCTTCAAATATTGTGTAATTGGTTTTCCAGAAATTAAAAATAAAAAACAAAAAAGAAAAACATAGCGCCTGTCATACCGTGATACTCGTAGGTACCATTCACATTCTAGTCACGATCCTACTTTTGTAATAGAACTTTATTAGGCACTCTTCTTGTATTAACCCTTGGAAATTTTCCAGATAAAGTGTAAGCTTAATTGGAACGTAAATGATTCTTATTAAATCTATACATATAAATAACGTTAAAGTATCTGTCCGTAATATTAAAATAACTGGCTTCTAATAAACTCAGAAGGCTATTTGTATGCTATTAAGACATAAATAATCATTTTTAAAATTGTTGTCTGTCTGTCTGTTTGCCGGTAATCTTCGGGATGGCTGAACCGATTGTAATTAAACTTTACGAACAGAGAATAATGCTAGGAGGGATCTAGGCTATATTTTATCAGAAAATCATCGAGTAATTTATTTTATTCGAAAATATTTACATTAACAGATACTATCCACGCGAAGCCGGGGCGGATCACTTGTACTAAGTAAATAGTAATGCAAATTTTATGTTTTCCAAAAAGAACGAAACAAGTAAGAAAAGTGACAGTACCATGGAGTATAATAAGTTAAAAATATGTTTATTCTGATAAACGTACTAGAGTCAAGCTGCGGAGTGGCACCGTGCAGACGACAGCACTGGTGATGCTTTATACACCGGCCGTGCCAATATTTCTCGGGAAAACGTCACCGAGTGTCGGGACAAACTTGTGTCTGAAGTCTTTGTTCAACAAAGTCTCAGACTGGAGGTGACTAAATCTGGTCCAGTTCAATCACTTGAAGACACACGTTTGCGCGTTTACTGCTAAAAAGAACCCATTTGTCGTATCCCCTCAGTTTCAAGGCACTCCCCTTGTTGCCTCAGCTAGTATCGGAATTCTCGGTGTCGACATATCAAGTGACGTGCAGTTTCATGGTCACTTGGAAGAGAAGGCCAAATTAGTTTCTAAAAAGCTTGGCGTGTTCAGCAGAGCGGGACAGTCTTTCATGCTGGCACATCGCTTGCAACTTTACAAGGCGCATGTTCGTGCAATACTGTACCCATCATATCATACCCATACATGTGGAATACTGTTCCCATCTCTGAGCAGGGGATCCCCAGTGCCAGCTCCTTCCTCTTGCGGTTCGAGTCGTCGACGACCGAGTTCTTTCGGATCGGATTGACTCACTGGCACTGCGTCGAGATGTTGCATCTCCTTGCGTATTTTATCGCATCTATCTCTGGGAGTGCTCTGAGGAATTGTTCGGACTAATTCCAGCCACTCAATTTCACCATCGCACATCGCGACAAAACTCGCGATACCATCCATACCATCTGGATGATTGGCGGTTCACCACTTTGCAATTTAGAAGAAGTTTTCTTTTTCGCACAACTTCCTTGTGGAATCGATTACCATCAGTGATTTTTCCAGACCGATATGAGTTAGAGACCTTCAAGAAAGGAGCCTACTCCTTTTTTTGTTTTTTTGTTCATGGGCGGTGGTAGTCATTTACCATCAGGTGAGCCGCATGCTCGTTTGCCCCCTCTCCTATTAAAAAAAATTAGTTCGAGATCTAAATTTTGTCAAAAAGTTATTCTCCTAATCTGGCTCATCTTCAATATGTCGCCAATTTAGTTGATAAACTCTCATCTTGGGCGCCCCTTCGCGACTTAGCAGAGATACTGACGCAATATTTAGTATTGCCGACGCGAGCATCGCATAATTATCTCATTTATTTATTTCTTTGTTAATTGTGCATGCGTTGCGAGATGTCACTCTGATTTATTCCCCAAAAAAGAACGCATTAACAAACCTCCATACTCGTACCCAGAACAATAATTCAAACTTTTTTGAAATAAATTTCAATATATGCAACGTACTTATGTTGTCATAACAAAATAATAAAATTTACCTGCCACCCAAAGATAAAAAACGGTCTTTCTTTTATCCCCAGGACACATATCATTGCTCTGAGCTTTTATCCGAGAATAACTGCCTTTTTATTTACCTTATACTCTTTGTTTTCCCTTTCTGTCAGTTTTTCATACATGCATAAAATTGGCTTTTTTGGAATATATTATAAGGTTTTATGATTTGTCGTCATCATCATCACCACCCTTTATAAGTCCACTGCTGAACCTCTTTCGTTGAAAGATTTTGTCTTAATCGTTACGCCTTGGAAGTAGATGAGCGCATTATTCGCAGTACCAGAGATCTCGCACCTCCGACATTACTGCCCGTCGATGCTGTAGATATTTTACGTCTGGCGCAAGCTCGCCTCGCCTTGCGCCTCGCAAGCGAAATAGTTATACCGCCATCTATCGGAATTTATGAGACCATTTTGTGGTTTTCCAAAGTCGAGAGCTACCGTATAAGTGGTATAATGAATTTTCTTATGCTGTCACCGTACGGATATTTTTACAGAACAACAGTAACACTTTTATTGAAGTTTTATATAATACAGATCCGTATTCTTTGAACTTTCTTTTTCTTCAGCTTTTTTAATCCACTGCTGTGTGTAGGGCATTTCAAGAATGACGTTGCTCACCGTCGCTTACATTTCCTAAAACTGTTACTCACCTCATTGAATAGGGGAATGGTGAGTTCGAAGCCAATAGCCTTTTCGATTGTGCTGGCAATGCTCCATCACCAGCTTGTGCAATTTAGGTTCGTTAATTTAAAACGGGATTTCCAGCAACTGTAGACTGTCGAAATTTCTAGAATTAATCTACCGCGAGCAGAAAGAAGTTCATACTTGAAAAAAAAAATTGTTTATATAATATACAGCATAATTTTCTTTCAAACCAAATTAAAGCACCAGGTTGCAAAGCCAAATAGCACCCAACTTTGAAGCTTACTTAGGGAGTAAAGTTTGGAATATGTTTACTATTCATAAATTACTTCAACAGCCAAACAAAGGTTGGGGCGTCGACTATGAATAATTCAATAGTTGAACCATGTGATCTGTTGACAAAAAGCAGCTAAGTTTATCGATTAATGAAACATTAGGAATGAATGAAGATATTAAACTAGGATTGTGCAAAACACGAGCATTTAATTCGGAATGGAAGGAGTATTATAAGCCGAGCTGATTTTGAAACCGTTACGAGATTGTTTATTTATAAACCCAGTTTTGCTATATATACTCACTCGTATTTAGGTTTTATAAATATGGAATGATATTTGTTCTATAAAAGTGGGTGAAGTTAATTGACATATTCATATATTTCTCCTAAAAATGACGTCATAATGTATGTTCAATCAAATTAGGCCAATATCTAGTGACCTTTGATAACTTGACAAAGATCTTCTTTGTCAAGTTATCAAAAGTCAACGTCTCGGTTTTGTTTAAATAAAATACGATTATGTTTTAATTTTTTTTTTTTTGGAAAGAATTAGGGTGGCAAACGAGCACACAGTCCACCTGATGATAAGTGGATGCTGTAGCCCATCGACATATTCCTCTTAAATACAGATGCGTTGTCACCCTTGAGGACTAAGATGGTATGCCTCCTTTCGAATTAAAAAAATCCGATTCTCTGCACATACCATACGAAACACAGCAGCATTAAGCTGTTATTTTACGCTGGTATTCTGTGCGAACGTGATTCTTCCCCGGTCGAGCCGACCCATTTGCGGTACAACAATAATATAACTAAAGCTTGGTTTGACATACGTAGTATATTGCTAAAAGGGAGTGTCGAGTGCCTTTCTAAAGTTTGGATTTATTTTAATTACCAACCAGTATGTGCGAGGTCACTTCGCCAATCAATAAAAAGTTATTTATGCTACGTACGGACGCTACGGTATAAATATATTTGTACAATTATTTTAAACCAACGGTTTTTCTCCTACTCATAGGCTATGTGATAGAATTCATCACCAAATCATAACAAATTACGCTAAAAACGTGTGTAAGTATGCGGTTAATGTAATCGTAAACAATAAACATGTCATCTGTATAAAATGTCAAATGATAATTACGACTTTATTATTACTTTTTAGGGTTCCGTACCCAAAGGGTATCCAACGGAACCCTATTCCTAAGCCTCCGCTGTCCGTCCGTCCGTTCGTCCGTCTGTCAGCGGGCTGAATCTCATGATCCGTAATAGGTAGACAGTTGAAATTTTCACAGAATGTGTATTTCTATTGCCACTAACAACATATAATGAAAATTAAAATAAATTAAGAATTAAAAGGGGCTCCGCTACTAGAAACATTTATTACGATGCTACGGAACCCTTCATGCATGAGTCTGACTTGCACTTCGCTGGTTATTATGCTAGAAAAAGGTTGAGAACTCTTCAGCGCACTCTATGTCATCATTAGTAAAAGTTTTAAATGCTATAAAAATTAACTACTACTAAAATAACAAAAATAATTAAAATTGGTGTTTATAATAACCTTACATATAAAGAAAAAATATAAAGACTACACAAAAAAGTTTACATACCGAATAGTAATTTAATTAACATTTATTGTAACCATTATTAAAAAAATACGGCAAAGTCACTTTGCTTTCCCGTGTAGTGGTTATTATATGAACCTATCACCCTATTTCGTCCCGTAGGTGTCGCAAGAGGTGACGACGGAAAGATAAAAAAATATGACTTCTCTCTTCGCCTTCTCTAACCATCTCGCTTACGACAGGCGCATCCAGACCGACGATAGCTGCCGCGGCAGTAGCGTCAAAGCGTCAAAGATGGCACCGCAATTATCATTGTGTTGTTTGCCAAGAGATTCCATGGACCATCTATTTACAGCAGAGGTTCCCAAACTTTCCGCGGTATCTGACAGTAGCGTCAAAGCGTCAAAGGTGGCACCGCGATTATCATTGTGTTGTTTACCAAGAGATTCCATGGACCATCTATTTACAGCAGAGGTTCCCAAACTTTCCGCGGTATCTGACAGTAGCGTCAAAGCGTCAAAGGTGGCACCGCGATTATCATTGTGTTGTTTGCCAAGAGATTCCATGGACCATCTATTTACAGCAGAGGTTCCCAAACTTTCCGCGGTATCTGACAGTAGCGTCAAAGCGTCAAAGTGGCACCGCGATTATCATTGTGTTGTTTGCCAAGAGATTCCATGGACCATCTATTTACAGCAGAGGTTCCCAAACTTTCCGCGGTATCTGACAGTAGCGTCAAAGCGTCAAAGGTGGCACCGCGATTATCATTGTGTTGTTTGCCAAGACATCCAATGGACCATCTATTTACAGCAGAGGTTCCTAAACTTTCCGCGGTACCTGGCAGTAGCGTCAAAGCGTCAAAGGTGGCACCGATCAAGATCAGACCAGTAGTATAATGTGTATTTAATTGACTTAGACTTCATCGATGATGTTCTCATTTCGATGTCGAAGACGAAGTAGGTTGTACGAAATGTTTAATTTTACCACTTGTTTCACAACAATTATGTTAATAAAAAATACAACCAGAAATATGCTCGTAGTCTGAAAAACTACTGGGAGTGTCTGCATAGAATTTTATATTGTTATTGTAACTATTACACCGTCTTTGGACAACGTACACCAAGAAGCAAATATTTTAATACGAAAGATTTCTAACATTTACATCGTTTAAAAAAAAAACTAAATTTACCTAAGTATTAAAAAGCGTTACGATCGAATTTTAAATCACGAAACTATTTAAAAACAAATTTCAAAGGATTATTCATAATAACGCTATCTACATAGCACATTTAATGAATAGGCGGCAATAGAAATCCAAAAAATGGAATGTATTTTTATTGACAGGATTTTTTGTATAAATTTATACAAAAAAAAAACTGGAGTTTTCACAGTAAAAGTAATGATTCAAAGGACACCTTAGCGCTAACGCAATCGACCCTGCGCGTTGGGAAGAGCTTGCTGCAAAAAGGTCATAAAAGCGACCAATCATTTGAGAAAAGCCGCCTCAAAACTTTAGAACAAAAACGCCAACTGCGCAAGGAGAGACCTAGTATACCAATTTACTGTGGCTGTGTAAGAAAATACAGGATCTCTCTATTTCCAAGTCAATTTTTTATTAAAAAAAACTCTTTAAAAAGGTTTATTATAATATACATGAAAACATGGTTGATATAAAGAACGATCCCCTGGGAATGAGTTAATTGCTTTCCAGCTGTTTCTTACACTTGTAGTTTTACAGCCGGTGTCTTTACTGTATAATTTTACTTTTAAAAAGTATTTTCCCAAGACAGAAGGTTTTTCCGAACCGGTGACACATCGAACCTGTGGTAAAACATGACTTTTAATGAGAACCATTTGTAATCAATATTGATTAAAAAATATTTTATTTTTTTATATTCTCTTCCGTTCACCACATATCATGAGAAATATGATGTACGAGTAATAAAACCCAAAGATTAGGCTAGCGCGTCGTTTTGCCGATGTATGTTAACAAAAATAGAAACGATTCAGTCGACATGTCGTGGCCTAATAAGAGCATTCTTGAACGGAGTTGCGGAGTTGCTTAACACAAACAACTCTCGTAATTATTTAACTATTAATTCACACTTGGACAAAAAAAAACATCATCCTTTTCTCTCGGACATGTTTCCATAACACCAATGTCAAACACCATGTCGAATAGTCTGAATTCCGGCTGTTTGCTGATCCATTATACAACAATATAACGCGCTATGTTTGCGTGCAGATTGCTATTTGCGTAACTGAACGTGCTTCGTTGCCATAGCGTTCGTTGTTTGAGCTTCACACCCTCAAGAATTTTCTCTAAGCCACCACTACAACTTTGGCAATGAACAGAACAGAAAGAACAGAACAGAAACTTTTTTATTCAATATAGATTATAAATAATACTTATTGAAAGTCACTCTTTTGTATGATTACCACTGGTTCGAAAAAAAACCTCTGTCCTGGGAAGAACCAGCAAGAAACCCAGCGGGACTTTTGTTTTAAATAACAGCTTACAATCATGTATGTTACACAAATTAACAACACAACAAATTAGAAATAGCTTGGTAGCGATCACCTCATTTCCAGGGGTTATTATCATCTATAAATTCATTAATATTATAATAACCCTTTTTATAAAAACTTAGTTTAATAAAGTTTTTGAACTTTGAGCAGGTCAAATTTTGTATATTTTCTGGAATTTTGTTGTAAAAGCGTATACATCACCCCAAGAATGAATTACTGACTCGATGGAGTCGAGTAACTGGTATTACTAGCTTGTGTCTGTTCCTAGTATTTACAGTATGAATATCACTTATTTTTGTAAAACTACTTTTATTTTTGTGTACGTACATTACATTTTCATAAATGTATTGAGAGGCCAAAGTTAATATATTAATTTCCTTAAATTTTTGTCGCAGCGACTCTTTAGGCTTTAAATCATAAATTGCTCTTATGGCCCTCTTAAATTTTATAAAATTAAATACCCAGTGCCTCTTATGGTCCGCTGGTAAGATCCAAAAGTAAAAAGCAAGCTATGACTGGCCTCACACTGTCTATTTGACCATCCTCCTATGGACGCTATAAATTTTAGTTCCTAAGTATCGCCATTTCGGCGTTATTGACTTCACTGGCGCGCCATAAAAGTACTATTTGCGAATAGTGGAAGCACATTATTCCCCTGTTTCCTTCTGGGTAAGGTAACATCCTATACTTTTCCATCCAAGACTAGGCGCTCGATATGTTCCTCCAATTCAGCAAACACAAAATGTACTTACATCATTTGCAATAACAACAAATAGACACTATGTAGATATTCATAAGATCTACGAGTATTATCTAATTTTATTTAAATTTCTCTCATGATAAATAATAATTTATAATATTAATAATACAAGCACATATGAGAATAACATAATTTGCTCAAATACTTATATTAAGTCCACAATACAACCCACAAGCACTTCTCAAAGCCGGATTGCGTGGAAGGAGCTGAATATTCCCCTATGTGGTCATTTATAGGCGCCACTGCTCCTGAATTATTTATTTATTCTCAGCTGAGGTATGTGCGGGGCAGAATCAATCGGGACGGCTTATGTTAGTCGGCGGGAAAATATCTATTAATTTCATCTATGATATTGTTTATTTCTATTAAAGTTTATCTTATAATCGAAATATCATTTTGCTTTCTCATTAATTGTTAATTCTACAAAAATACTATTTTGTTTTATTAGAATTGACAATTTTAATAATATACTATTAACTTTGTCTTATTCATGTAAGGTACATAGTTTAAGGCTTAAAATATTGTAGGAAAAATAGGAGGTTATGTTTTTGATGTACCTATTTAAACGACAATTTTAGTTTTACTCGTACATTGAGTTGTCGTAGACATTTCTTAGTTCATTCGCAAAAACAAAAGTAGTTTTAGTAAAACAAGTGATATACGAGTACACTCTGTAAACACTAGGAACAAACACAAGCTAATCATAACAGGTTGTCGACTCCACAGAGTCAGTAATTAATTCTTGGGGCAATGTATACACTGTTACAACAAAGTTCTAGAAAGTATATAAGGTCTCTTTATTACCAAGTTTAAATATTTTATTTAAAAAAACTGTATAAAAAGGATTATTATAATATAAATGAAATGGTTGATAATAACCCTTGGGAATCAGGTGATCGCTTCCAAGCTGTTTCTAAAATATTTTTTTTAAATAGTTTGTACAATCATTCATATTATAAAATTTAGTTTAAAAAAATTCCGACTGGGTTTCTTGCTGTTTCTACCCAGGCTAGAGGTTTTTTTCCGAACCAGTGGTAAAGTAAAAAATGGCTTTCAATAAGAATTACATGTGATCTATATTAAATAAAAATTATTCTATTCTATTCGATTCCGTTCCATTTCATTCCATTCCATCCTATTCTATTCCAATCTATTCTACTCTATTCTATTGAAAAGGTAATTTTTTTAATAAAAGGTATAACCCAACTTCAAAGAACTAAAATGATTAAATATTTTCCACACTGTAGCTTCTAGAGGCGATGCTTTTATTCTTCTATACACTTTATCTTAGCAACAACTTCAGAAGCTATTTTGTTGAAATTTGGAGTTGACTTTTCCTTTTTATCAAAAGAAATGAAATTTTTAGCTTTTTGATTCATGACAATATCGAGATATCGAATTAAAATCCTCGGCTCTTTAGTATTGAAATGTACACCATCTTAACGATTACGCAACTTGGCCTAAGACTTAACTTACATAATCATTACATAATAATAATTTTTGAGAAGAATGAAATTTGTTTATTTACCTAGTCAGGTCATAAATTCTGTCACATGTTTAATAGAAAATAATTGAAACAAGTTTATTCATTATGTAACCATTTATATACCACAATGAACTTAACAAAACATAGATTCTTATGACACTAAAGTTTATTCAAAATGACCTCCGTGATTTTGAATACAGGCCTTCATTCTGCGCGGCCAGTCGTCTATCGCAGCACGAACGAGGTCCATGTGAATATCGGCGGCTGCCTTAATCAAGGATGTCTTGAGTGACTCCAAATTGGGATGAGGCTTTGAGCACGCCTTTTCCTCCAAGTGTTGCCATATCTTGTAATCTAACGGATTCAAATCTGGACTGGAGGAGGGCCATTCTTCGTGCCGGATGAAGTCGATTTCACGCGCCACCAGCCAGTCTTGTTCTCTTCGCTCTATGAGCTGGCGCCGAATCTTGTTGGAATACACAGTGCCTGTTATTGAACATGGTATGAGAAACAGGTTCCCCAAGGTTCGTCAGGACTGTATTTTGATACACAACTGCTTCGTTTTTACACCTTTCTCACAAAAATGTACCTCTGTTAAGCCCCAATAAGAAACTCCCAACCATACCATGAGCGAGGATGGAAAATGACCTCGTTGGACACGCGGAATACGGTTGCTCGCTTCTTCACTACTGTGTGTGTACACCTTATCTTTTTGTATGTTGTAGCTCTCTTCTACGGTAAAATTTTTTTCATCCGAAAAAAGAATTTCCCGATATTTTTTTCCCGCGTACCGCTTCAACAAAGCGCGGCATCTCTTCAGTCTCAGGTCCATTAGACGAGCATTCAAAAGATGTCCTATTTTTCTTCGAAATGCCCGAAACCCTAAGTCTTCATTTAACTCCCTTTTTACCGTGGTTCTGCTTAACCTCATCTGAAGGGCCAACAGTTTCTGCTTACGTTTGGGATTTCTTTGAATTCGTGCCTTCACAGCTTTTATCACTGCTGGAGTCCTAACAGACCGAGGGCGACCACTTCTTCTTCTTGACCTGTCATCTACACGAGAGTCTTCATTGTATCGTTTGATGGTACGATAAACGAATCTTTTGGTTATATTAAAATTATTCAGTATGTCAAAAATTTGAATTGGCGCGTATCGCAACGATGCAACGCAATAACTGCAACACGGTCTTCTTTAAGCGTCCACTCCATATTTAAAAATGAGTAAAATTCTAAAAAGTATACAGTTTTATTTTCATGAACAATTCGAAATTCGAATTCAAGAAACTTTTTTGTGGCCAGCATTCTAAAAGAAAAGTTTTTACTGTGTGACAATACTTATGACCTGACTAGGTATATTTTAAAAACTTCACTTTTCTTTATATACATTACAAATTCTGAAATATCTGTGTTAAGCGTTAACTTAAGCGAAAAGTGTGGAATCGTTACTGAAAGAGTAAAAATACTCATTACTCGAAATATGTAATAAAAGTAATTATTCATATTATAAACATTACTAATTCTATATTCTAAACTTTACTAAGTTTTTTTTTAGATAATGAATTTAAAAAATATCTTAATAATATAAATAAATAATTTACAAGAGCGTATCTCGAAGGTATTAAACAAATACGAAGTGATATAATGCGCATATAAGAATGGCTAAATTCAATGCTCACGAAGTTTAAACAGTGTTGACGTTAGTCCAACAACAAATACGAAAGCAGTTCTGACTTGGACATATTCATTCTAAATTGTATTTCGTCGTTCAATAGTTGGAACTTTTATAACATAAAAAGTTGATTTTGTGTCAATTTAAGTAATACATTACTTCGTAGAGATTGAAATTTTAGAATTTTCGGGCTGTGACTGTGTTTTTTCTGTTTCTTTTCCGTTTTTTATGAACTCTTTTAAACTATGGATTCTCTTTCCATGCTTTCTCCTTCAAATATGGTAGGTAGAAGAGGTTGTATAAGGAAAAAATAGATGAAAATTATTTTATCTCTAGCGAGAGGCTTTAATACAACGCTACACCGCACTAATATTTATTTCTTCCATTTTCTTTATAACTTAACGATTGCTTAGGGGCTTCTAACATAAGCCCGCTTAATTGCAGCTATATTTGCTTGTATTATTTTAGTTAATAAATACTATTATAACATACAGCAAGGTATATTAAATAAATATAATAAATATACATATAATTATTTAGTATTGTTCATTACATTATTTAGTATTATAACCACCAAGTTTTAACTGGAATATTGTTGAACAAAATATCATAATAGAATTCAATTTAATCATACGCTAACAACAAATACAAAACTGTGTAGGAAAATTAGATATTTTTGCGTTGGGATAGTCTAGTAAAGTAGAACACTTGTCCACTTTATAAATAAATATTACCGAATAAAGTGCGATGCGAGAATATAAATTTAACTTTAAAATAAGGCAAACAAATGTGTGTAAAAAAATCTCCTTTGAGTATGAAAGGATATCCCCGTGTCGCACTTTGCAAATATTTGCAAATAACAAAAGTAATATAGTTTATTATTGAATGATTAGCAAATATAGTCATTAGTCACCCTTATAGAAAGGAACTTTAGTCAAACTAGTACTTGACTAAAGGCTTAAGCATTGGTTATTTTGTTTTAAATTTGCATACTTAGTTTAAAAATATTGTTTTTATATATATATATACATTCAAAAGATTGTCGCACGTAATAATTTTTCTCTATTTTTCAACAAAGGAATAGAGAATTTACTATTCAAATTTAAAAATCACCTGCGTCAATCCCCTTATGTTAACTCTTTCATTAAATTTAATCCAACCGTACTGCAATTAAGTTTCAACAAATCCAAGATCTGAGGAAGTACGTATTTTTGTACACTTTTTGCAACTATATCGTGTGATTTTACACATTTAAATTGAGAAGCAGCTTATGATTTCCATGATTGCACTTGCACTTATTTCTTTTGGTTACCTTGTCATTAAATTACAGATAGTAAATATTAATTAAATCTCATCATTTGCGTGACTTTTCATGATATTGTACAAGTAGCTGTAATGTTCTTGTTTAATTTAAACATTAAGTTTTATACAACTATTATTATTTGGCATGATTTAAATGCGTAAAGAAATTACTTATGAAAAATTACTGTCTGATGAATGGATAAAAAGTTAAAAAGTAATGTCTGACTGGAATTTTAATTCCGTCTCAAACATAAGAATAATTTCATTATCATTAATTGGCTATTTGATAATTACTTTGTAAAAATATTCAGTAATCAAAACACTTAGTAGCCAGATTGTAGTGGCAAAAATATGTCACACATTTGATCCGTTTCCCAATCACTGAAGCAGTTAACACAGCGCATTTAATTAAATAATATTCTTTCATCAATAATCTTGATTCCTATGAGGACGAAAATATGAAAAACTAGTAAATTTTCTCCCCATCCGTAAAAATTTACACAACGCAAAAATGGTTTTGGAACGGGTTTTGAAAGATTCGACTCGATTTGAAAATGTAACTGTCTCATTTTATCCTTGAAATCTTTAAAATTTTTAATACCAGCTACTTCAATAATTTAAATAAAATGATATTTTAAATTCCCGAAGGCATACTCACAAGCGTAAATCGAGATTTAATTAAAATTATCTAACTACACGCGAGGTAAATCCTAGTTCATTTAAATTCAGATTTTGGTTTTGTTTTCAATATTTTTATAGTTATTGTTATATAATTATTTGCCTACACAATTTACTACAATTATAACTTACTAACTTACATAATATATTTACAAGCTTCTTATATTTTAGCGTTAGTTACCTATAGTGCATCAATCGTATTAATACACCTAAAAATATCAGAAAATATGCTTGTATTAGTTTTGAAATGGAAATAAGTATTTAAATTATATTTAAGTAATCTCAATGTAATTTTAGTTAAAAATAATTCTCAATTTATTTACTATTATGCCATGAATAGATTTAATTATTAAAATGGAATAATATATTATAGTCAAGTTTCATTTCAACATACCAATAAAAATATTTAAAATATGCCAATCGAAGTACGACTGGTGCACTATAGCGAAATAAAAATAACCTAACAGTCCATTGTGACACCACTTTAAAGTGTTTCCACTCTGGACTGACAGATGGCGTTCCTGCAGAACCGCTCCATTTCTCTGGTGGACATGTACATCGACAACTCGGAGCCATCGGAGAACGTCGGGCAAATACATTTCTCGCTGGAGTACGACTTCCAGAATACAACCCTGATATTAAAAATTATACAGGTAACATATATTATTCTTGCCTCGACATTAAGCAGCATCGGAGAAAATCTACTGCATAACGTACTAATCATATCTTCGTCTATTTTTTTTTAAATTTCAAACTTTTATGTAACAAATATAATTATTAAACTTGTTCATTGTTTAATGTAAAGTTGAAATAGCTATAACAGCATATTTATTCCATTTATAAAAAAAAATCTGTATTTAAGATGTGCACATCGTTTTAGGAATAACCGTAGGTCATAGATTACCTCCCCGTAGGTACTTACCGTGCTTACATCTGGGTATGGTTTTGATAACGTAACCATATGATTTTAATAACGGTATAAACATAAATATACATGGTATAAAACAAAATATTATTTGTAATCAAGACGTTAGCTACGTAAATAGCAACGCGTAACCGTTCAAATCAGATGTCAATTGTTATCGCAAATAAATTCACTACTTCATCAATGCCGATCCCAAAGTAATCATGTTTCTGTAACATGAAACACCTATTTGCAAGCTTTTTTATAATGAAATTTTTATTTAAATTAACAAAATAATTATGTTTTCAATGAGAAATTAAATTAATGTGCGTTTTACAGTTGATTTAAATTTTGAAAGCGCCTGTAAGGATTAATCAGGAAGATCGACGTGTGATTTAGAATTTGACCATAGTTTATTTATTTTTATTCGTTCACAATTTTTTTACTTCTTTATATAAATAGTTTGCTTTAGACTAGCTGCAACACTTTACAAAATTTATAAATGGATAAATATGAACGATAAAAAATATATATAATATATTACGTATAATATATTTTTATTCAACAAGAAATATTGTGAATGACATCACAGACATTTACGTGTAGTTATTACTTATTAACACGTTAATGTTGTTATAGATCGAAGATCAAGTTTTAGAATCAGATATAGAATACTTTATATCCAAATTGTAGGATACATACTCTTACAATAAATTCGTGAAATTGGATGTTGCCCCCAGCTATCAATTTAAATTGATATTTTGTTTTGTTTTAACTATTGAAATATTTGTCTTGGCAGGAGACTTTAGAACTAGCTAATAAATACTAATTATTAGTTTGTAATTGTAATTAGGAAGTAAATAAAACTTGGCAATAACGTAGGGCAAGGATCTACCAGCAAAGGATTTAAGCGGAACCTCCGACCCTTACGTGCGTGTCACCCTTCTGCCGGACAAGAAGCATCGTTTGGAAACGAAGATCAAGCGTCGCACACTAAACCCACGCTGGAACGAGACCTTCTACTTTGAAGGGTTTCCAATACAGAAGCTGCAGAGTCGGGTAACTATTATCCATTTAAATAATAATATTAGTAAATTTTAATTTATTTAAGAGACTAGAAAAAATCTTACATCTTTTATATGTTTTTTACTTTTACTCTATCTTTCCATTAAACCTCAAAAAAAGTCTTCGAACCAGATTTTTTTTAAAGGATAGGGTGACAAACGAGCACACAGTCCACCTGATGGTAATTGGCTGCTGTGGCCCATAGACATCTACATCTATCGTCGTTTGCGAATCAAAATGCAGATGCGTTATCACCCGTGAGAACTAAGATGGATTGCCTCTTTTCCAGTAAAAAGGGTCTCCGGTTCTGTACACTCATCATACGAAACATAGCAGTGTTAAGCTGCTATTTTACGCTGGTATTCTGTGAGAGCGTGGTCCTTCCCCGGTCGAGCCGACCAATTCGTGCTACAACTATACTATTAATATAGCTTCAGCATGGCTCTACCACGTTTAATAATAAGTTCAAGTCAAACCAAAATAAGTTACGGCAACTTGTGTTAACTACTTATTGTGGGGTGTACGGAGAAAATTATCAACATTTTCTCTAAATGTCAACCACACCTGCACGCGGTGCGCTCTGCTAACCGCGTATGAGAGCCATTGGCCAATTGATGACGAAAAATGTGTCTTCAAGTATCAAACTCAAATTCTACTGCGATACTTTGAGATAAATATCCACGTATTTATCTCAAGGTATCGCAGTAGGATTTGGGTTCATTATCAGTGCGGGAGTACTTGCAAACTTTAATTCACCAAACCGCCTGCCTTATGGTGAATATAGGCTAATATTTTTAATGTAAATTTTTGGAAAGGTCTAAGTCCAGCAGTGGACTTAAAAGTACCAATTACTCGACTCCACGTCAGTAATTCAGATACTCTTTTACAACGAAATCTCAGAATATATTATACAAAATCTGATTTCCGCCAAGTTTACAAACTTTATTAAACAACCATTGTATAAAAAGGGTTATTATAATATTAAGCAATTTATGGATGGATAATAACCCCTGGGAATGACGTGATCGCTACCATGCTATTTCTAACTTTTTTTGTGTTGTTAATATTATTGCGTAACTTTCAGGATTGTAAATTGTTCTTTTTTTAAAAAAAAAAAGTTCCGTTGGTTTTGTTTGCTGGTATTTTCCGAACCAGTGGTGATTTAGGCATAAGATTGACTTTCAATAAATATTATCTATAATCTATATTGAATAAAAAAGTTTTTATTTCCATTTCTAAAAATGCTGACGTCAACGACACTAATCGTAATGACGACTAAGTTGTGACACGAACAACTTTAAAAATATTTTTTCTGATTTTCAGGTCTTACATCTGCACGTATTTGACTACGATCGATTCTCCAGGGATGACTCGATTGGAGAAGTATTTTTGCCACTTTGCCAGGTATATTTATTACATACATACTATCATTTCACGATAATCATACAAAATAATTAAAAAAATTAAAATTAAACTAATACTAAGCGCATGATAAAAATAACCCAATTCCAAAAAAAAATCTTCATTTTAAAGCTACTTTTTGCGAGCAGATTTTATTAATATATTTCTTGTTATCTTCTGCACTTTTATGGTATTTTTATGTAAAAATATCCTTTATTATTTATTTATCACGAATCGTATCTCAATACACCGTAAAGATAGAAGAAGAAGTTTACTAACACTTGTAATTTTTTAGAATTTGTTTCATATAAAAAAATGGTTTAATAGTATAGAAATATTATGATATAATTACTATAAATATAAATAAAGAAATGATCAGTATAATAAGACAGAAGCTATCACCTCCTTCATCATCAGCCTGTAAAAGTTTACTGCTCAATCCTTAAACTTGGTGGCGGATACAATGATGACAGGCGGATTGGTGGTCACAGTCCGAAAAGTATTTCGTCTCGTCTCTTAATTTTCTTTATTGAAACTTGAAAAAGCAGCATTGTAAACACTCCGCACCTACAGAATAATAGATTCAATCCACTTAACAAAGTGCTTAATGATTTCCATTTGAATAATACGGTTTCATTGAACTGAAGAGCAATGAATCAACCTTACAATAATTTTCCAGCACAAAATTAGAAGGACGGCTGAAAGCAAAACTTTTACTGGGTAATTTAATGGAAGCCCGTAGAATTTATTTTGCGTAAATTTCTCTTACAATTACAATTTCTACACCGCCTATTTGTTAAGCTAGGTATTTACTTTGTGTACCAGAAAATTAAGCGAAACAATCATTTAATTCTTATACCTAACTTATTATTATCGTGTAAATAAATTAACTAATTGTATTTGCATTCTTTTTTCTTTTATTTAATTTTTTTAAAATACGTACACTAAGATATTCTCCTGTATCCTGGAGGTAGATTACATACATAAATTGCACAAGGGCATACATCCAGACCCGGAACAATACTAATACTTGTTCTATGCGGGATTTAAACCTGAGGCCCTCAGCGCTGCAACTCATGCACTGCGCCACGAAGCCGTCAAAAATATTGTTTTGACTTCTTACATTTTAATTATAGCTAAATTGTTTTGCACTTTATCGTCAATACTAAAACATTCGTTTGGAAATTCAACTTATAATAGTTTTAATGTAACACAACATATTCTAAATTACACCATACATCGTTAACACACGGTGATAACGAAACAAATGCAATAAAAGTGATTCATTATTAAGTCCAAATGTTATTTAAATATCAAATGTTTATAAAAGTATGCAACCTTATAAATTATTTCAATTCACTGTAGTCGATCATTGTCTATGTTCGATCGTTAATTATTAGACGTTAAAAATTATGTTGACTTGACTTATTAGAATACTGCCAAATCACACCTCACAAAATTGGGATCTAGTTATTGCAATTTTGTTTACTTTGAAACTATACATTGTGAAGAGAGTATAAATGATTTATTGTTTACTACTGTTATTTATTTTTCTGTACACCAAAATTTATAAAAAAATGAGATATACTTTAAGAGAGCATGTGAGCTGCGTTTAGTCTATAATAAACTCTGTTTTCTCCCTGAATAATGATACTAGAACAATAGATTCTTCAAGATAAAATCTATGTCTACCACCGCCATTTTCAAATGTTTTTGTTTTTGAAAAAAAAAGTATGAACCGCCGTTAATAGACATTCAGCAAACAAATTTATGAAACATATTATAAATAAAAGAAAAACATACAAACATAGCCGCAATCCTTCTTATATCGTCCTGCAAATTCAAAAGTCAGTCAAAATAAAACTTCATATTATATTAAATTAATAATTTTTTAATTATGTAATTATTTATTAATTATTTTAATCAATTATTATTAAATTAATAGTAAACATCGTTCGTCCGACTAGCGTTAATTATTTAATTTGGAATCGTCAGTTTTCTCAATAATTTTATCTATGAATTATACGTGCGAGGCTAAGTTGCATAAATAATAATGATTTGAAATTAAATAAAATTTTTATCTTTGAATAGGTACTCCATTAAAAATGTATCGTAACACATTATATCGTAACAATATTTGTGTCAGTTCTAACCGGTTGACCACACCTTTCGGCATTATCAAAATTAACATTTTTGTATTTTTTAAAGGTGGATCTCAGTGAGAAGCCATCCTTCTGGAAAGCTCTAAAACCACCAGCTAAAGACAAATGTGGCGAACTGCTGACATCCCTCTGCTATCATCCAAGTAACAGTGTGCTCACATTGACGCTTTTGAAAGCTCGAAACCTAAAAGCCAAAGACATTAATGGAAAGTCAGGTAAAATAAACATTGAAAAGATATATTATAAGTACTGAACTAAGAAATCATAATTATTTAATAGAGTTGTTCATAACATTACATAAATAGGTCTTAGCATATCGCATCATTAGCCTTTTCTAAATTTACTGCATTTAACAAGGCTTTTCAAGAACTCACCACGATGAGCAGACGGATTGGCGAGTGCACAGTCCACAGCTGACACCGATACACTGCTCAGCATCAATCAGATTTTGATGAGCAAAAGAGAGTAATAGATTCGCTTACGCTGTCAGAGGAATCTTTTTTTTGTAACTAATAATATTTTCAAAAATTAAGATCAAAATTCAAAAAATAGATGCGAAATATTGTGGTCTAAGACACCTACACCTATCTTCGGTTTAGAACCAAAATGCATATGTGAAGTAAGCGTTTTATATATCCCTGGACTAATATGAAATGCCTCGTGACCATTTAAAAGGGTCTCCGGTTCTTGTTAACATAAGAAGCACTAACATTATGCTGTTATTTCGCTCTGGTATTCTGAGCGAGTGTGGTCCTTCCCCGACCAAGCAGACCTATTCGTACTGCGTTACAACGTGGCTCTACCCCTCCTTCGCTAACTGTTGTTAATGTAAACTGCGGTAATGTTATGTTACTGCCGGCTAGATATGCTTTCAACGTAACCCTTATTGTAGAAACGATCTGATATAAAAATATTAAAATAAAATAATCTTACAAATATAGAATACAACCTTAAAAATTCTTTTACTTTCAAGAAATTGCTGCTAACATTTCATTTGAGATTTTTATAATTTTAAAATACATTGAAAATAAATGCGATATTTTTATCCTATTTTTCCCTTATATCGTATTAATACATAGATTTTTTATTATGTATACTTATTTAAATATGATAATTAAATAAGTAAAATTTTTAATTATTTCATTTACACCAATAAGTAAATAGCCTATTTCAAATAATATTTTTTCAGAACCTAACTTTAATAATCTCATGAAATCCTACCCCACTTTCCATATTTATAGATTGCCAAGCCCTCCCCGCTGTATATAAATCAAGATACCATCTTAGATCAGGCACTCCCAATTAAACGAGTCTCATTTCGCGGTGAAACTGGACTATTTGAATTATTGCCTTTCCTTTTTAGGGATGGTCGTTGGAAAGGAATTTCAGTGTCCGTAATAAAAACAAGTTTAACGAATTTATTACTACTTTACTTTGCCTTTTCTATGCGATAAATTTTACTACTATCTAAAGTTATTTGGTAATAAGGACGCGTTTTTATTAGGCGATTGTGAACGCGTTCTGGTTGCGAAAGGTTTATAATGTCGTAAGGCGGATTCGGAGATCCGTTTCATTAGTCGAAATGGAAAAACTCCATAGTGAGGAAGACTTTTGAGCCAATAATATAAGACATATATTCATTAGTCTTTATTAAACGGCGATTGTATATTGTATGAGAATTGCCACCGCACTTTTTCTGTCGATTTCAGATAGATGCACAGACACCGTTACTACAGTATTGATCCAAGGCTTCAATCAGTCTTTCCCTTAACGTGTATCAACAACAATTTGGGTGATGTTGAGAATTGTGTAGATAAAGATACTGAATGAGAATTAAAGGTTCTTTTGACGATCCAAGAATATTTCTCTTCTGTTACTATGCTTGTAATATCCTGTCTAGTTAGTCTAATGATCGTAAGCGCGCCTACTAATCATGGGATCCCGGATTCAAATTTTGGGTCGGATCAAAATCAGTAATTGGATTTTTATGTTAAGAAATTCTCAGTACCAGCCCAGAGTCAAGCCGTTATTTCACCCCCGTGCCTCGGAAAGCTTAGTCCTGCTCTTGATTCCTCTTCGATCATGTCGGATTACCGTCCCATCGGACAATGAGAATGAGGAAATAGAGAGTGCGCGCTTGCGTGCACACTCGTTTTTATTATGTTGAGTCGTTATCAGGAGAATTCAGTTTCATTTCCCTCTATCATCTCTTACGACACCCATTGGATGAATTAGAGTAGTGATTCTTTCCCACATACTTTTACATATATTGCCATTTGTCAAAAGCCTTAACAAAATTCTGGCACTTACCAAATTCGCGTCTCACGACACCACATGACGAAGTGAGCATCACGTGGAGAAAAAATATAAAACTAAAAATTTTAATGAAGACCTGTCGATTACAAAATATATATAACTATCGACGGTTCTTCGAGTATCATAACTTTTGGGCACAATGAGACATCTAAAACAGATAGTAGACACTCCTGTGAATTTTGTACGCATGTTACCAATTGGATTAATCAACGTTGTCTAAATTGACAAGGAATGAAAGGTAAAGAAGAAAACGTCATCATCATCATCATTTATTCCTGTATTATTACAGCCTGTAGATTTTTAATTCAAAATATATGACATTCTCCATTAAAATGAAATAACTTATTATCTCTCATTTTCAGATCCGTACGTTAAGGTTTGGCTTCAGTTTGGTGACAAACGTATCGAGAAGCGCAAGACAGCTATCTTCAAGTGCACATTAAATCCCGTTTTCAACGATTCATTCTCATTTAATGTGCCATGGGAGAAGATCAGGGAATGTTCCCTTGATGTCCAAGTTATGGATTTTGACAATATTGGTCGTAATGAATTGATCGGGAGAATACTTTTGGCCGGTACGTAAGTTAACTAGCTAAATTTTAATGTTCTTTATATTGTCTGTGGTATTACGATCTAAGAATTATATTATTTTTGAATAAAGTTCTCAAAAGAACTATAAGCTTTTACAGTATAATATGGCTTCTCCAATTTGTCTTTCTTCAAAACATTTAGTTTAAAATCAAAATGTCATAACTAACAATAAAGTCATATATAACGAATTCTCGCTTATTTAGATACTTGAAAATATGAAAGCTACACAAAATATTTTATTATTGCCTTAATTTTTTATCTGATATAGACCAGTGCTTGACTACTACTTGCTCTGGTCATGTAACCGACTAAAAAGCACTGACTTAGCTTAACAAAAACCTTGCCTTGAAGGCACGCACATTATAATCGTATGGATGGATATACAGATACTTTGTTGTGCGTTTGACGAATCACGAAGCAAACCGATTAGTTCAAATGCGTAGTATATCAATAACAAAGAAGTAGAGACTGGCCGAGCGTCTGGTAGACCGATGGTAGACGGGAGAGAGGCATTAAGTCATGCAATTCCTGCGCACAATTTTCTGGCTGGATACTTCTAAGATTGGCTTTAACTAGATTCAGATTCCCAATAAGTTTCTGAGCAATTGCAGCTTTGGTTGCAATTGAAAACAAAATTGCAAGGTAGCATATATGACAGTAATACTCAAAGCACTACCGTACTTGCACTTTATATAATGTAAGCAGCAGTCCCGGCGTGAAGTACCGCTGCGCCTTTGCATAGCTGCTTTGGTCGTGGACTCCATAAACCGTCCAAAGTTCAGTTTCGAGAAAATCATAATTCCCAACCCGATGTATCCCAATGATAGGTACATATCAGAAAGAAGGAGTCAAGGCAAGCCGGCTCCGTTTTTTCTACCTCTCTTGGCTGCGATATAATGTACTCTGTGTTGGCTTTCTTACAGTTCTACTTAGATTTTTTTTTCAATTTACACTTCCTACCGTACTTTATCATTATTCTACTTACGCTATTTTACTTAGGTTTTCATTTTTGTTATTAAATATAGCCAAAAATATCCCATGTTCCATGTTCATGTGGAACATATAACAAGAAAGAATTTATCATCTGTATTACTTGCCTAGCATATCGTAAGAGGTGACTGATGAGATATTGGGTTTGTGATTGTGTAGGGCCTACATTGTAGGAGATAGGTGGCTAGCCTATCACATACAGTATAGGCGATCACTTCTTTCACTATGTTCCATCTAAACGTGGTCCAAGTAACTTGCTGTTTTATAACAAAATATACAAAATATTAATTTTTTATAAGATTTGAGTGACTAACGAGCGAACTGACCATGTATGCCGCCAGTGTAGCCCACGGAAATTTGCAGACAATTTTAAACAATAAAGGCTACAGATATTTTATCACCACTGACGACAGAGATGAAAATGCTTCATAACCTGTGATTATATTTATGCTCTTATACTTTAGCACTGATGCTTAGTGAATATTTGTTCTATTATCTATTCGTGGAAATGTTTTCTAAATTCCAGGTAAGAATGGCTCCGGAGCTACTGAAACTAAACACTGGCAAGATATGATTACAAAACCTCGACAAACCATCGTGCAGTGGCACCGTCTCAAACCAGAATAAGCCTATCGTTGTTCAAGAATAATTTTTTACCTGAAAAATTAAAACAAAACGTCATAAGACTGAACGGTTAACAAAAAAAAAATCAAAACAACACAGATAAAATCTTCTTCAGTCACTTTGTAATTTCTAAAGCTATGCATTCTTCCATCTCTAATATTCAATAATGTTAAAACATTTTGGGAATTAACATCAAAAAACCATTTTTGTGAGTTTGATTTCATCTTATCTTTATTTCAATGGCTGTATAACTTGTCATGAAGCCATAAAATTAAATCATAACTCAGTTTCAGTTTTGATGAACTAATACTATATAATATTATTATAATCTAAAAACATATAATATTATGTTAAAGTTCTACTGATATTGTGATTGACTGTATCACTCTAAATAACAAAAAAAAACTCGCAATTTTTTATAAAACACTGTTTTTTCAATTGGATGAATTTGAATAAAAAGATATAATAACTCTCAAACTTGTTAAGAATGGCTCTCGATATTCATATCTCAATTTTTAACAACTACCATTACATCTCTTGACGTTGTATTTTATTGTTTCGTTTCAGTAATTTAAAAACACGAAACGCACGCTAAAACTATGGACAAAATATGGATTGGTAAAAGAGAATTAATGCTAATTAAAACGTCAATCAACATTAAAAAGGTCAGGCTTGTACTACATTAGGTACATTACTACATGGTCTAGGAGCTAATAAAGTAATAAATAATAACATTAAAAGTTTTAAAAGGCAAAGTACCTACACTTGTGTTTCGAAATGTGTCGTTCCTACTTGCTCGTACCTACGACTCTCGTTAATGACATTAGTTGGCTTGTAAATTTCTAAGGTTTTAATTAAGTAATAATGCATAGTAAACAAATTGAAAATAACTTATTTTAGATACCTTATTAGAAATTATCTGAGAAAGGTTGAACTTTAAAGTTTAAACAGTCAAAAAATTCATTAGTTATTTTAAATTTGTTTTCTATGGATCATTTTAAATATACTTTTTTTTCTTCTGAGACTATATAAATTATTAATGTTTTATTAAAAAGTTGAATGATCGATGTTAAGGTTATGAAATATTAGAAATATAAAATTAGATTATTATTGTTAAATTGTAGTAAAATATCGAAAAAAAGTCGAGTTCACATCGCACAAAGAGTGTAGAGATTTATGTTTAAATTGTAATGTTATTATAAAATATAATATATTTCTGCATTTATACCCAATTCTGAATAAAATTACTACTCTTTTAGACTTTGATGATGTTGCTCAGACCCGCATTTTACTGAAAAATGATTACGAATTATTATTATTTTTTGCTAACAAAATTCATGCGATATCCAATATAATATAAGTAAAACTGCCAAAACTATTTAAATAAACAAACTGAAGCATGGACATTGAGCATGTATAAAAGATTCTAAATTTAATAATAAATAAGGCGGCGGAGCAAGTAAGTGATTGGTCAATTTTAGGAAAATGTATTACCGTAACATTAAACGGTTACAGTAACTTACGTGGGACATAGTTAATTCATATTTTTATTATTTTTGATAAAGCAAACAAGAACCTGTCACGATGATTTATTATGTCGAATAAATATTAACGCATAAATGGTCGTTTAAAATATTAATGTTAATAAATTGCTTGTTGTTACATGTTATTAAGCTTACTCCGTAAAGTAATTAGTTTTGATGTTGACATTGACGACTAAATTAATCATTATTGATAAAAATTATATACATTTATAAAGGTTTTTAGAGACATGTGGAATATTTTATAGATACGTACCTATCTACATACCGAGTAGCTTGTTATTGTAGGTGTTAGCCAGTTCGGTGTTCACGTATATTAGTTGCGAAGGTGATATTGAATGTTAAAAAATACAGTCTCCAAAATAAAAGTAAAATAGCAACTCATCTACAACCGAGCTTCAAAACGCAAATTTAGATGTTGGTTTAAAAATAAAACAGGTCAAACTTAAAAATAGTTGAACGTAGAAATAAACATTTAAATAGCAAAATTGGTTGCATTGATACATAATTGAAAGCCAAATTTACTAGGTTTGCTATGTGTAATCTTTAAGAAAGGTGAGACTGCGTCAGCAGTGGACTAAGCAAACTATCTAACAATCAAGTTTTTGAGCCTGACCAAAATTAACGCTAATTTGGAATTCAATTATTACGGGATAGCAATCGTATGGAATAATTATCGGTGCAATCGATTTCCTTTTAGAAATTCGATAGATTGATGTATTTTAGTCAACCAGCTCCAGTTATCTAGTTCAAATAGAGAGTGACGGCTTGGGCATGTTGATGTTGTAATAGTTGAAACTTACAAATATGATAGGTAATTTAAACAGTTCTCTTGTTTAAAAAAAGCTGAAAGTATATTTTTTACCATCGGGTTTTTGAACGCGAGAGAAAATTTATTTTACAAGTACTAACTTGAACTAAAATAGGGAAAAACCAATATCCTCTTAAAGCTTCTTCATTATTTTTGCTACGCATTTTAAAAACATTATTTTAATTCTACATGTCCGCTAACGCTTGGTTAGTTGTAAGCTATCATAACAAGTTTAATTATAATTTTCACGTAATAAAATTTTATCAAAGCATATCCTCGGTAGAAGCGTAAATTAAAAATTTGTAATTATAAAAGAAAGGTCAAAATGAGAGGAATTATTCTATAAATGTATATAAAATAGTAATATTTTCATGCAAATTTAAGATCGCTTCATTTCCTTCGTGAGGTTTTATTTATATTATTAAATATTAAAATCAATGTAATTTAATTTAATCTTCCGTGTAATCTACCTCCATGATCTGTAATTGATATTTTGCAATTTTTGCAATTAACAAGAAAATAAAATTTTGTTTAGGGTTTTCGTCTTGAATTTTTGTGATATACAATTTCATTACATATCAAGTTTATTTGGTTCCGAATACGCCTTAAGGAGAATATATTTTAATGAAATAAATATTTTGTGAGATGCATATATTTTGTCTCATACATAGTTATTTTTTCTAACAATAAAACTACAACATTTGTATCGTTTATAAGTCTATACTTATCTATCAAAATTTGTTTTGAGTCAATGAACACAATTTTGAATCTTTTAAATAGAACCTTTGATATTTTTTTCTATTGCTTAGAAAAGGAATAGCGAAAAGATTTATTTTTAATTGTAAATCTTTTGCTGGCCGTTTATTTATAATTTTTTAACGACTTTTATCAGATATATTCCGCTCAACAATGTAACTTGTAATCGCGATCGATGTCTATTTTGTGCAATATAATAATTATTGTATTAAATGTTAACATTAGGTGAATTGTGATTCTAACAGTATAGCTGGTTATTTTAACGTATAGTTAAATTAATAACTTTTTAAAATATAATATGTAATATCACATACCGATAAGAAATCAGTGTTTAGATGATAGATGAAAGTTATAAAAATGTATTTATAGATTGTTACATTAAAATATATTAGCTTTCTTTGCTTTTAAAGCTATTATTACACGTGTTGATGTTGTTCATATAACACTTTGATTTCTACAGTTTTCTTAAGATGGAGGCTATGAGTAATATATTTTATTATGTAGGTAGTAAAATAAGTTAACCAAGTTTAAAGTGTAATTCAAGATTTCAAAATTAATAACATACTCTGTGAATTTTTTTAAAACATTTTTTTTAAATATCTCCTATAAGTCTTATATTATGCGGTACATACTTCTGTCTTATAATATCAATCAATTTTTCTTTATTGTGTAGGTAACTGTAAGTTTCTATCATACTTGTATTTCAAATGTTGAAATCTTACTGTATTGTATATTTGTGACATTAATTATTCCCAAATAAAGTATTGAGTTAAATAAAGACTTCATTATTTCTCTTATTAATTTATTAAATAAGGATAAAAATCAAATACCATGCTTAGAAATTTTGTATTTTTTATTGAATAACTTCTATTATTTTATGTATCAATATCACAAACATTATCTTATAATAGGCAGGTAATCGAGTAAAAAAGCCGATTAACTTCTAAAAATCGACAATCATATACAAAATAGTATTCTGTACTTACATTCATTTTATATGAAAACAAACGCACTCTATTCATCTCGAACAATAAAAAAATAGTTGTCATGGCTCATGGCATAAAGGGCAGGAAATGGGAAGTGGGCTTTTGAATTTGGAACACCATATTGTTTTCATTGTTAGTCATTCGTGGTAAACATGAAAATGTTTAGAAAGTGAGCACTGTTATTAGCTGTAATCTGAACATTGATTTATCGGTGATTTATATACGTTATTTTGAGACCAAATTATTTCTTTTAAAGAAATAGATATACGGTCACCTTGAAAATAAAAACTCGCCTTAATTCAAATTTAGAACTGTCAAACTTCTCAAGGTGTCTTAAAATTTTGCGCCTAACCTAATTTATTTCTACATTGGATTAATTTAAGCTGCTTTAGGCTTCTCTCCTTCCTTCTTCTCCTCTTCAGGGGGTGGTGTAGGGAGTTCGGGATACTCCAATTTCACACCATCTTCACAGGTAAAGATTGGACAGCAGAGAGGGAACGCCGCAGTCTTGTTTGTCTTTTCTGTAATATTAAATTTAAAATTAAATAGTATAAATATAGTTAGACGCCCAATAAATAGGCCAAGAAATAAATATGTTACATCATAAGCGGTTTTGAATTGACATGATGGAATTTAATAAAACATTAAGACATTCATTTGTCAACATAAAATTTCAATATTGTTTATTTATAAGTACTTCATTGCTATAATAGTATCCTTTTATTTTAAATAATCTTAAAAATTAGAACTGTCAAATTAATTTTTAAAAAAACTTTCTAATTGTATTCAGTATACAACACATCCTGTGTATTATTTTAAAAATACAAGCTATTTATGAAAGCGCATTATAAACGCTCCACTTTGATAAATTTCGTTTTTGCTGCCCCTGCCCAAATAGGAATGCAGAACACTTAAAGAGACTGCACCATATCAATATAAATTTGGTTTAAAATGTTCTTTGGTGAATGTGGATTTTGAGCCATACTTCCTGGAACCAGATATCTCAGTGCTCTGAAGATCAAGTACAATCTACTAACCCTGGCTACAACTTGTTCGTATTGAAGATACCAAGGCAATATCTGATCTAATACCATACCTATTTATTTAGTTTATTAAGTTTTAGGCATTTGCAATACATCATCGTCATCATCATGATTACAGACCTTCACAAGTCCACTGCTGAATATAGGCCTCCCGCAACGAATGTCACTCTATGTTTGGTGTTGATACATGTTTCGAAGAGCTGGATTAGCTACTTACATCATCAGATTTTTAAAAACCATCAACTCACCAGTGTCAAGTTTGCACTTGGGGTTGGCAAGAGGTAAAGGACCGCAGTCCTCAACCAGCTCAAGCAGCCTTGGGGGCGTGTCTTCGCTCACGACGCATGTGCTGCGACCGCAGAAAGGTGCCAGATCCCAGCTGTTGCCAGGTTCCACTGTTGCGCAGCGAGTTGAAGCGAAGCACAAGCCGGGGAAGTCTGCGAAAGAATATTTTGTTTTTTATAAAACTCTTATTATCTTGTGTATTATGAGACTTTATCATTGAGCATTAAGTATTGATTTATGCTAAAAAGGAATTTTATAACTATTAATTAATCTTGCAAAAAAAATACGTTTTTTAGTTTAGTTTAACGTTGTCCGGATATAAAAAAAAGTAAATTTGAACGGCGTATTACCCAAAGTGACATTATTTGCTTAACTAGGAAGTATTGGTGATATTAGTTTCGAACTCAATACTCGCAAGTAAAAGGCAACTTTCTAAACCCTCTTTCGTAAAGTAAGTGTGAACAGTTTCTAATATACGCCAACGTCCCTTTTTATCTTTCCACATTTTTTAAAATATCAATGGCTGTATTTTAGCCATTTTTAAATTAAAAAGTAGCATATTATTATTTCTTAAAACATTTCAAATTTAATAATATGTAATCACTTAATTTTTAGAATTATAATTCAAAAACTAGATTAATGAAACAAATATTACGTATAATTTCTTCATAGAAAACTTATTGAAATTCAAATGTAGCAGAATACGGAATACAACGATAGATTAAACACTAAAATATTTACCTTGTACGCATTTACATACACTTCAAAAATTTACTGACTATGGTTGACCAGGTCAAGAGGAAGAACAAACAAGAAGAGTACCAATAGGTTTGTTTATACTTCCATGCACAAAGTAGTATATATGGCGTACTTAATGCCATAGGGCATTCTCTCCCATTCAGCCATTAGGCTAAACAGATACCATATAATTGTAAAAGAAATATTAGTGCCAACACAATACCAGGGAGACATAATGGTATATGCGAATAATTAACTCCGGTGCTAAACGAGTATGTAGTGTCAGTGATAAAAGTCGAGAGCTAGAGAAAATTGCATGTGAAAGGCAAATTATAACGAGCCAAAAGATCGCATGTACCACAAACATCATGTAGATCATGTAAACTTGTAACAAATTTTATAAATAATTGTTGTAAGTTCAATTAAACGATCGATGTGATAAGCTGATCCAGTTTCTGAGAAACATTAAAGCAGTCAACCTTGCTCCAGCTATTTATAAATAAATGTTAAATACAAAGCATAAATATAAAAAGGCATATAACTATAAAACAATGCAAAACTAAATGCTTATATTATTACTGTTTGAGAACCTAAATTTTCTAGATGATATTAATTTTGAACTTAATTAGATTTCTGATGGTATCCTTGAGTTAAACAAGTTTAGATCTATCTATATCAAATGTTTAATTGATTTAAATGTGAAGCATAGTTATCAAAAGAAGTTCTGTAATCTGAAAAAGATTTTAACGTTAATTTTATATCCATCACATAAATTTAATGCGCAGTACTTATGGACTAAACACATTCATAAAGCTTTTAAACATTGAATGCAGCTAAATGTGGCTCAGGGCCATCCGGGCAAAACTTAGCAAATCACCGGTCGTTTTAGCATTAATGCCATATTGTTCTACATTGTGATCGTGATGTAACAATAACGAAATCCGTGTTATGTATTGAATTATGTCGTATGCTCTTTTGATGCAGAAAGTATGCCGATATAAAGAGCAGCTGTCGAGTGTGTGCAAAAAAATTGTCCGTGGGTGTCAAGAGAGTTGCTTGCTGTGTAAAATTATTGCGAAATGCAGTTGGGTGAACGCACGGCGTCGGTTTCTACGTCCAATCCTTTCATTTAATAATCATTATTTTTATATATGTAATGTTTAGTATATTCGATATCCTTTTATTCTTATTTACCCTTAATCTTTTAAAAGCTAGCGCTGTCTAACGTCTGTTCGAATTATCATCACAATAAATAACAACGCTATGAACCTAATTAAAAATATTGTACATTGTTATGAAAGGTGTCTAGAATTAAATCTACATTTTGACTTATAGCCAACGACAGAGAACTACGATTGAATGCCTCGTCACTAATAAAAAGTCCACGGTACTTGGCACTATTAGTACCACAGCAGATTTTACCGCTGCCTGTATTTTGAGAGAGCGTGGTTCTTGCTCGGTGAGCTGACTCATTCGTGCTGCAGCAACACGTTGCACGCATGGCTCAACCGCGTACACACATACTCGTCTTTTAAAGTAGACGTGTCACAGTATCCGTCTCAGTAAACGAATAAGTTACATAAAGTTTTAATATTTACAACGAACGAAGCTTGTAGCCTCATTAAAACGGGAGAGACCTGGCTGATGAAGAAAATGATAAAATCTTCCAGCGGTTGACTTTTCGTAAAAGCAATAACATAGATGTTTTGAACTAATTGTGTAATAATGAAAGATTTTGTTCAGTCTGCATTATTGTTTGATTTTGACTTTCATATTTACTCCAAAGTGTTCTAACTAGGTGTTAGAACTCCTCATCTGCTCAGGTCTATCGGAGTAGCCTTTAGTCTTTAGATAAACATTATAGGTTTTAAAGAAAAATAGTGACAAGCGGTAAAATTAAAAATTTTGTACAACCGACTTCAATATAAATTATTAAGGATAACTCAAAAGCTATTGGTCAGATCTTGATCAAATAATGTAATAACTTTCAAATAAAAAAAAGAATCATCGAAATCGATTCACTAAAAAGTTATGAGGTACACATAAAAACAACATACAGTCGAAGTGAGTACCTCTTCCTTTTTTTAGTTGTAAGCTACTAAAAGTAACAAATTCAAGTTAGTATGTTGATGTAGTAATTTATTAATGGTAGTGTCAACTCCCAATTATGTCTACTGTTAATTAGAGATAGAGATTTCGAATAGCTTGCTCATGCATTTATGGAAAATAAGGAGTGGCGCATGTATATCGCTATTGCATTAAACCAAGGTGTGCTATAGTGCTAACAGATGCAGTTACCATATATACTGAATGAAGCAGTACTGTATGCAGTACCTATGCTTTTTAACATTAAGCAAGATTTTTCAAATAAACTGGAAGTAAATGGCATATTTAGCAACTCTTTCGAATAGTGATAATTATGAATTTCACAAATGCGTTTATATTCATTTAAAAAAAATTCTTTCACAAGTTTTAATGTCTCCATCATTCTAATGAAACAAAAGAATGCAAAAATATTGACAATGAGTCGCCATTTTTAAATTAAAATTTTTTTATTTGTTTTTTATGTAATTTTGTACTAATGTTTCTTATATTATTACTTTGCACATCCATATGCACTTCGGCCTACGCTCTCCAACTCGTCTTTGCTGTGGTTTGTCCATAAGGTACAGCCTACCAAAAGTCAACTTTCAGTAGTCATAGGCCTCCCCATAGATTGCCCCATAAGGGAGATATTTGCTATAGCTGTAACGCTTGGCAGGCGGGTGGCAACGGCAGTTATTTTTAGTTGTTCTGTAGAACCATGCTGCAGCTATATTATTGGTATAGTTGTAGCACGAATGGGCGGCTCGACCGGTGAAGGACCACGCTCTCACAGAATACCAACGTAAAATAACAACTTAACACTGCTGTGTTTCATATTGTGAGTGTAGAGAACTGGAGATGCTTTTAACTGGAAAAGAGGCATTCCATCTTAGTCGTCACGGGTGACAACGCATCTGCATTTTGATTCTTTATTGAGGATAGATGTGGATGTCTATGAGTCAGAGCAACCACTTACCATCAGGTGGACTGTGTGCTCGTTTGTAACCCTATCCTATAAAAAAAAGGAAGACACTGCTGCCCATCTCCTAGTTTGTCTCCCTCTTTTGCCTCTTACGACACCCACGAGGCGATATTGGGTAGTGGATATTCTTTCACCGCCACTTCAAGGTACTCACGGCCAGATGTCATCCTGGACGCCTGCAACCAACTTCAAAGAAGACTACACATGCGTAGTCACCTCTGCAGACTAAAATTTAATATCTCAACCTGTAATAATACTGGCTCTCTATATCATTCAGGCTCAGAAGGGCTAGAACCCAGAGCCGTAAAGCCAGTTAAAAAAATTATATCATTCAGGTTCAGGACGACACACTGTAGTGCACGCATTGCTATTTAGAAGCAGAAATACGTGAGCGTGATCCTAACAGAGAAGGAATCCTACCGCCGAGTGTACTACCATCTATACACCTAGCTTTTTTGATCGTCTACTCTTTATGGAAAATCAAGGTTGCCATTCGAGGTTGTCCTTGCTACAAAATCTTATAGGTACCATTTTTCATACTCAGTTTTTTAACTCTCTAAGTGAAACTCGAAAAATACCCCTTCACATAATGCGTCTTACAAAAGAATATATTTTAATCGTTGAAGTATAATGTACTTACGTACGTAGTATGTACATAATACTTTAATGATTTTAACCTACATTGTGAAGTTATTTCATTTGTATAAGCTATACGTGTTAAGCATTACATAAATTAATATTTGTTTTGAGGTTTTATGACTCGTTACTTAACAAATTAGATCTTGCATGTTAAAATATTACCTAATTACGAAATATTAATTAGCGCAGAAAACTTGAATGAATAAAACGTGGTCTAATCTTGCATAATATTACGTTAAAGTGGATTAAATTATGTTAGTACTACTTACCTATAGCTGTTTGGTATTAATAACAACGGATAATTTTCTAAAATCCTACTACTTATGTCTATAATATTTTTGTGACCTGCTGATTAAAATCGCAGCGGTTCCTTTAGCTGCATCTATAATTCGATATCTGTGTAGTGCCGCAGATATTTACGCATACCAAAAAGCACCGCACAACGTTCGAATTATGCGTGCATGCAAAATATTCCTAAGATATTCTCATTTTATCCATTTATTCTTAAATCCACTAATCTATATCATTTCGTTAGTGTCGTAAGAGACTATAAAGGAAAACAGAAACAGGAGATGGGCAGCAGAATATTTTTAATAACAACTCGAAATCCCACAGAAAAGATAAAATACACAAATAAGTTTTTTTTTTTATATAGTATAGGGTGATAAACGAGCACACAGTCCACCTGATGGTAAGTGGTTGCTGTGGCCCATAGACATATACATCTATCCACGTTTGCGAATCAAAATGAAGATGCGTTGTCACCCGTAAGGACTAAAATGGAATGCCTCGTTTCCAGTAAAAAGGGTCTCCGGTTCTCTACACTCATCATACGAAACACAGCAGCTTTTAGTTGCTATTTGACGCTGGTATTCTGTGAGAACGTGGTCCTTCTCCGGTCGTGCCGACCCATTTGTGCTACAACTATACTATTAATATAGCTTCAGCATGGTTCTACCACGTATAAAAAGTATGTGAATGTTGCCATTATACCAGCCAAAATACAGTCAATATATTTATTACGTATGATTTTTCCCAAACATAAAGCCTTACACATTAAAATGAAAGCATTTTGACACGTTCGTGGCTCTATAAACTAAGATCCCTTCGGCACCCCTGCGCAAGACGATGTTTAAAAAAAAATCCGCATTGTTCCTATGCAATTGGCCAAATTATTCATCGCCGCTCATTTTATGCAAGGTCCAGTGAATTTAGTAGAATTGCCGCAAGTGTGTGTAATTGTAGTTAGTTATTTCACCCACGTACATCCTTTTCATTCTATTATACGCGTTTCGTCCTGTACAACCAGGTCGCTTGCCTAATTGCACATTTGGCGCTTTAACATGTCAGTTTAGTATTTTAGCATGCAATTTGTGTTAAAAACTTTCAAAAAATGTTAAAACTTTTAATTAAAGAGTTATTTTTAAATATTTTCACTAAAATATTGCACTATCGAATAATCTAATAATAATTACTATAGTAAAGGAATGTAAATATTGCAAAATATATCTATTAATAATAGTAAACTTTAACTCTTTGTTATTTCATATACACTACATTTACAATAACAATAGAAATTGAATTATTTCCGAGGTGATCTTCAATTTTACTCCTAAAATCAAAAATAAAAATCTTTGTAAATATTTTACATTATAAAAACTGTTTAAGCAATAACGCAAACCTGAAATTAACTTAAATTTAATATAAAATATCAGTGATGAAAAATAATTTGACAAATATAAATCATAGTCCATTTGTTTTTGGTGCTGGCCATTATTAATTTGTCACACGTTGCCGGTTACACAAGAGAGCAGTTTCGTAATCTCCGTGATCTGAGGGTATAAAAATCCGTCTCACCCGTCGTTCTACATTTTGACGTGCAAATCTAGACAACAACCACTTTCTCCCGGTTCTAAAGTCGAATTGCCACATAGATTATTATAGATTACAGACGACGACCACGACTCCCACGCATAAACTTTTGCGAATAAAAGTTTTTTTTTTGGATGAAACAGTGGCCAGTTAGAATATATTTTGAAAAGATATGAATGTTCCAATTCAAAAAAATCTGGTCGCTCTTTTACGACTGTTACGAAAAAAAATATGCTAGCAGTGAAAAAATTTTTATTCAGTGAAATACATTGAAATGATTCAATCTATATTGCAGATGAACGTCGTAAGACAATTGCTATATTTGAAGCAGCCTCATTGCAGTGTGTTTACGATCAATATTTACAGATGATGAATCTTAGATTTATCATTACGATCCAAAAACAAAGTGCCAGTCGGTGGTTTAACTGTTTTAAAAGGAACCGATGCAAAATGCTGAATGATAAAATCAAATGCCTGCCAGAAGTGTTCACTGCTCTGTGTAACAAGCGATCGAACAGGGGCTCCGCGGGCTACTGCTTCACAATGACCACCCCGCATAATCAGTGCTCGAAGCGAGGGAGGTCCTGGACCCATAAATTAAGCTTGTGGGTCAACCTTCTAACAGCCCTGATCTATTCATTTCCGATAATAAAAAATCTGCTGAAAGAGATATAGTTATCTGGTGTTTGAGGCAGGCTGTATGAAACTTTCTGTATATGCTAATAGAAACATTTTTGACAAGATTTATAAAAAAAATAACCATAGAACTTTTTTAATTTCCTACAACTTTCTGTGTGGCACATTATATTTAATTGTTCAACCTTAAAACGATAGGTTATCAAACAGTGAAAAAGAAAAAGCAAACAAATTGATTCCCCGCGATTTCACTTTCATCGATTGTTTCCGTTCGAATAATGAATCATAGCCATCTTGAATCGACAGTTCCATTTTCAATTACTGTTTTACGTAACTCGCTTACTTCTTGCCTTTACTATTTCACTGACTATTAGTTATCGGAAACCTTCCAATAAAGTAGATCAGGATGTAAAAGTAGTCAGTGGTTGGTAAATGTAAGCATTAAATACCATTTCCTCAAATGCTTCAACCGCAAGCTCGTTCTCTCACTTAAAAAACGATGTAAACATTTTTGTTCAACTAGAAATATTGTCGTGTGTAAAAGGCATTCATTGTATTACGTAACGGTGGTTGGATTCGAAATTGAAATTTAGTTCGCGCGCGAAAGGCAACATCGTCTCGACAGAACACCGCGTAATACGTGTTGCAGTCAAGACGCATCGCGTTTTAGATTGCAATTTCACGTTCATCAATTACTTTCATTTTAGGCCGGCACGTGGTCACGTTCGGTTGTTCTCGAACATTCCAAGGTCAGCTTGGTAAGTTAATCCAACCGTTCACTCCGTTACTTGATTATATTACCTGTATTACATGAGTCACTTTAATGTCATTGTATATAAAGTTTCATTTTACTCCTCTAAGGCCACCAAGAAACCAATCTGATAGTTATACGAATTAATCCCAAACCGCTCTTGTGTCTGTTACCTGCAATTATAATTTATAACAGCCCTTTTGTTTTAAAGCAACATCTTCCGAGTCCCATTTTTAGCTTTCTAAAGATTTCGTGCACTGAATACTTTAACATTGAAGTAATCATATTTTGAACCATCTGTTTTTTTCTCGATACATTCATTTTAAGTTTAAACGCAGTTGCAATAATTAAAACTCTTGTTCGCTTTGCCTTTTTGATTAATATGCGTAATTAAGGGCTATAAATCGTGAAAGTAGTGTCAAATTCTTGTGATTTACATTCTCTGTCACAACAGCGATTTTGAAGATGTGTTCGTCCGTTTTGGATACGCGAAACTGGTTTACAAGGACATATTTACGAAAAAGGCTGTCCAGTTATTTCCCTAGGGCAAAAGCATACGTTCACTTTAATATCCTGTTGATTTATGCAATACAGGTGAAATTATTTCTTTTTACGTTGATTGGATTTTATTGCAAGAACTTTAAAGAAATATTTTTCCGCAAAATCACGGAAAGAAATAAATAAGCGAGGTATTTTTCTTAAGGTTAATGGAAGATTTCATTTTATCAGCCTGTTTGCAATGCACTGCTAGATTCAATGAGATTTAAAATATATATATATACTAACTACTTATATGTCTTTGGCTAGATTAAGGTTTTTGCAAGAATGCTTCATCTGTTTTTTTCATTTTTTTGGAAAAAATAAATCCATACTAAACGCGACATTCAATAGCAATGAAACTTTTAGATATACTTTTTTGTATAAAAAGAAATGACATTATTTGATATTGGTTGTATTTTTAAGGAAATTATGTTTTTCCAACAATAACATAATTTTAAACAAAACGAAATACCTAAAGACATTTATTTGTTATAAACTTTTTATGTAAAGTGTTTCAGATGAGGACTGTATTTTTAATAACTTGAAATACCATTCAGGATATATTTTAACGTTTTTTTTTTGTTTGGTCTAGCATAGAGACAGATTAAACTAGCTAGTGAAATATTTCGTAAGTTCGTTTTGTAGGTATTAATAAAAGTTTAAATGTTATATGCAACATCGATTCCGAACGCATCATTATAATATTACCTAACCGAATGAGTACGTCCATTTTAGCCGATGTTATCGGATCGATTGCGAATTACACCCGGACGTTGTAGTGGTTGCAATATTTCCTACATTATTGCAACAAGCAACTACGCACTGCTTATTTGAACCTTATTCGAACACTGCCATATGGCACTAAAATTAACAAGCATGAACCAGTTACGAGTCTGTAAACGAATGCATATGAATATATGCGAATATATATGAATTTAATAATGATTATGTTTAATATTACATAATATTATTACTTGACTATCATTATTGAAATTTAATCATTACTTTAATTATAAGAAAAAGAACAAATTGTTCGAAATCAAAAATATAATTTTAATTTTTATACAATGCCAGTAATTTTTTGATACGCTATATGATATACATTATATGCAGAAGGTCTAATCACAAATATTTCCCAGGACCTTAAAGCAGCAATAACAAAACAATAATTGTATGTAAATTAGAAGCATTTTAACTGCCTAATTTACAAGGTCAAGGTTACCTTATCTTGGTAATAAACTTAAATCTATACACTCTTTGTACGTGTATGTATATGTGTAATCCATTACAGCCTGTAAAAACCACTGCTGAACATAGACGTCCCGTATAAATTGCCTCAATCATCTATCAAATTTTGTCTTAGTTGCCGCGCTGTCCATACGGGTTGGCAGTCACAGTTTTAATGTTTTGAGTTGTTATTTTTCAGACGATATGGAATAGTGGATATTCTTATATCGCCAGCACACGGCTTGTATGTGTTGTATGTAAATACACATTTGTTTTAATTAATTAAGCAATGCCCCGCAAATAAAATTCCGTGTTATAGTGCAATCGCCAATCTGTCGGCCAAGAGTGGCGACTATGGAATAATCTCCCCATTGTGGCAGAGGCATGATCCTCTGCTACTGGGTATGAACCCAGCAGTGGATCCAAATGGGTTTATATAGAAGAAAATCGGAAAAATTAAAGCGGGCAAAATATTAACGGCATTATTGAATCACGGGATTTTAGTCACAAAAATGGCCTTTTCATGCCCTCTAAATTTCAAATCTAAACTAAAATTTCAGAGCGTCAAAAATACGTCAAAAGTACGATACGTATTCTGATCGTCAATCCATATCAAAGAGTATAGTAATATATAAGGAAGATCCATATAACGGGAGAATCCAATGTCCAAGAGAGGAATGTTACGAGCTGATCAATAACAGATTACCTTTTTTAAATAAAACATAGATAATTTCTTATATTATTTGTTATGAAAAATTTTGTTCATCTGTAAAATAAAAATAAATAAAATTAAAATTGAATTTCCAAATTTTAAAAGTTTTTTCTTTTTTTTTATAGGATCGGGTGACAAACGAGCACACAGTCCAGCTGATGGTAAGTGGTTACCCATAGACATCTACATCTATCCTCAATAAAGACTCAAGATGCAGATGCGTTGTCACCCGTGAGGACTAAGATGGAATGCCTCTTTGCCAGTAAAAAGGGTTTTTGGTTCTCTACACTCACCATACGAAACACAGCAGCGTTAAGCTGCTATTTTACGCTGGTTTTCTGTGAGAGCGTGGTCCTTCCCCGTTCGAGCCGACCCATTCGTGCTACAACCATAATATAGCTGCAGCATGGCTCTACCACGTAGTTTCAAGAATTCACTACGTAGACGGTCTCCATTTCTTTCTAGGAATCCGCCTGGTTAGAGTACCACTTCTTTCCTATTCCTGCTCCCAAACAGCAGAGTTTTCACTACTGGTTTCCAGTCTGATTGTTATATAGAGTTAGTTTAACATAGTACAAGCCGTGAGTCATTCAATTTTAGTGACGTCATCTAAAGCCTTCTTTGTTTGAAGTATGCAGATGTCCATAGACAGTAGCCACTTACTTTGAGTTTCGTTTGTCACTTTATTTAAAAAAAAATACTGTTGATTATGACAGAACCATTACAGAATATTTGTTTATTATATAAATATGTAAGCACTCGTCATGCTTCGTCAAGGATGGAACTGGTTCGCCCAGTTACAAATGTTCTAGATACAATAATTTGCACTAATCTGATAGTTTTTGCTAATATAACATTAGATAAGTGGATCTGTTAAGTAACTTACAGCCTATTATATAAATTACGTATAAATATGAAAACAGCCTGTGTAACCTGTTATTATAACAGTTTACTTATGAAGACTTGATGTAACACTATGGAAACATTTAATATCCATTATCATCGTTTACTACTACTAACCAAGTAATCGAAACAATATTGTCGCTAGATAAAACAATAAAAAACAACTACTTTAGAGAGCCGCGGTAGTCCAGAGATTAAGCGCTCGCCGTGTATTTTTAAAGAGTCGCAAACTCTGGGTTCGATCACCGTCGACACTAATGAAATTGTTAATTGCCGTTTGAAGTAATGATTTAGTATTTGCTCAGCAGTAAGAAAAACATTGCGAAGAAACCTGCGTGACGACGTAACAAAATATTTCAAAGATATGCTAAGCCACATAATACATCAGTGTTATAATTTTAGTATTCAAATGCATTTTAGATAGGGACATAAAAGTGTCTCTACATTCGACTGCATTAAAAATAACCTTAAAGTATTAGCTCGTAAAAGGTTACTGCAAATAAATTAAAATAAATACACATTAGTTAAAATTATTAGCAAATATTTTAATAAAACTCTAATTTGCGAGCTAAATAAGTTCAAAGAAATTAATACAAAATTAATCGATCAATATTGATTGGTGATCACAGCAATTGCATTTCCTTTAATTATTGCAATGTGTTGGGTTGCATGCGATCGGTTATTGCAGTGAACATACAGATAATACTGTAAAATGTGCAAAATCAGATGTAAGTTAATATATTTTTCTTTCTTTCTTTCTTTTTTCTATTACTAGAGTTTATACATTTATGTATAGTTGTGAAATATTAAAGTTCTAAAAATTGCGAAATACAAAAAAAAACTAATTAATGTATTTAACTTATTATGATTCTTTAGATATTTATATAAATATCACTAGTTGGATATAGTTTTAATATTTACCGAATTATCACGCATTATTGATATTAATCAATTATGAATTATCATCTTATTAATTAAGAAGCTCAACAAAATTAATCCTACTTTACTTACAAATTCATTGACATTTTATATTATATTTAAAAAGATTGTCTCTTAAAAGTTAATTGCGACCTTGTACTTTTCAATTTTCCAACTTTTATATTGAAAGTATAATTAATTTGTAAGTTTGAATAATAATCCAATAAAAGTTAAACTTATATCGGCACGCTTAATTTTATTTTTACATTTCTGACATAAAGTTTCTCATCTTGATTTATAAGAGCTAGTAGATCATTAATTGCGTGAGTTATATAATTAAATTTTTACATCAACAAGACACTGACCTCTTAACACGTCAGCGGGAATCAGCCGTTTAAATGTCTTTATCTGGTCTCCATCCTTCTCTTCTTCGGCGGCGAAAGCCAACGCGAAAACGGCAAGAACAAACAGGTACTTCATCTTAGCGAACACCTTACGAGTGCCGATTTTAAAAAGAAGAAAAAATCAGGAATATGCGCGTTTACAAGTGACGGCTCCGCGTTGCGTTCGCGCGACACGACTGGGTTTCACATTCGATTTTCGCGGGGTTTTATTTAAACTCAACAGGCGGGGAGTGAATGGTTAAACAAAATGGCTGGTGTACACAGGCAAGCACTGGCTATTATTTTTATGTTTTGTGATGTCTCAGGGTTGGCTTTGTTACGAAATACGAGGGGCGTTAAAAAAATGAGAATGCGGTACACACATTTTGGAATTTAAAAGAGGAAATACTGGCTGGTCAAGCTGGAATATATGTAACATAAGTACATAAAGAAATAATAAGCTAATATCTTCCAATTTAAAAAAACATGAAGTAATTTTATTTGTGGTTAGTTGTAAATTGGCGTTTTGTACATTGTTTGCGTGCTGGGAAAATGAAAAAAATTATAACCAAACGCTGTTCCTGCGCTGTTATCATTGCTTAAAACTTACTACATCAATCAAATCATCCACGATTCACGGGACACATTTAGGGTAAATGCTACGCCATATTCTACAGTTACACATTAGTGCGTCATATTTTATTGTAAAAGAACATCCGCCAAAGGTTGTACAGCAAGATTCTAATCAGTTTTTGGTTCAGGTTATAACAATAAACGAAACATGGCTTCACCATTAAGATCCCAAAACAAAACTACAGTCTTTTTCTGGGAAAATACTATCATCTCCAACTCGTAAGATATTGAAGTAATTTAATAATTTAATGCGACTTCTACCGCCAGTAACATCATGAGCTTTCTTTCAATTAAGTCAAAAGGTAATTACTAAATATCTCCATCATGAAGCTACTATTACGGGCACTTTGTATGCAGAACAATAAAAAATACGGTTGACCCTGCAGGCCATCCCTGGAATATCCCGCTTTCGAGCGCAACGCTTGAAAATCTATTTAATTTTTGTTTTTTGCAAACACACACACATGCACGCACGCACGCACGCTCACACACACTCACACACACACACACACATACACACGCGCACGCACACACACACACGCGCACACACACACACACACACACACACACACACACACACACACACACACACACACGCACGCACACACACAAACACCAACACACACACACACACACACACACACACACACACACACACACACACACACACACACACACACACACACACACACACACACACACACACACACACACACACACACACACACACACACACACACACACACACACGAACACACTCGCGCGCGCGCGCGCGTAGTCGGAACGGCTTCCTAGGACCTCAAAACGAGGAGAGCTGATGAAAACTCGTATTCTCAAATTTGGACCGAAATGTATAACTTCCTACTTTTGATAATTATTAATTTTATTACAAAGCGGGAACTTAAAAATTACGCAATAAAATCCAACAAGATGACGTCCCGGCTCACAAATCCGCCGTTGCGGTGGTAACAATTCTAGCCGATGGGTCTGAAATACTTGATTATTCCATATTCACCAAACCTTGCATTTAGCGGTTTCTATTTATTTCCGAGATTAAAGGAGTAACTGAGTTGAAAAAGATTTGAAGATGACTAAGCAAATTTATTTATTGTATAAGGGTGACAAATAACATTTAATAATAGTAAGATGTAACATATTCACTATTACTTTTTATTGAACACCGTGTTTTGTCTTTATTGTTGTGTATATGGTCATAAATAGGCACTTTGAGCTCGGTATTTTATTTAATTTATATTTATTACTAGCTGTTCCCCGCAACTTTGCCCTGTGTCTAATTTAGGGTTTTAATTTTTTCGCGAGGAACCCTTTTTCCAAAAAAAAATAGCATAAGTTACTTCTTATGACATCAGCTATCTGCCAGTGAAAGTCCCGTCCAAATCGGTCCAGCCGTTTCGGAGATTAGCCGGAACAAACAGGCACCAGACAGATTTTTGTTATAAGTACCATTTATACTTTCATGTGCATTTAGTAAAACGCTGTAATTTTGACATTACAAACAGACACTTCGATTTTATTTATTTGCATTAAACATAAGTTTTCACAAACTTCACGAATGCCTATTCTAGAAATTAAATTTTTTTCTTATACGAGAATAATAAGCATTATAAATAAAAATTATTACCGCGAAATTTTATTTTATTACACTGAAAGCATAATGAAATAGAAGTTTCTCTTTATTTATCGGTTTATATTTATTTACTTTCTACGGTTGCTTCCTATCATTTTTGGTAATCCTGATCTTTTAAAATACTTTTTAACACATTTTATGGTCCCTTTATTATCATGACGTTATTCATACAACTTGCTAATTCGTTTGTTATTGGTGGTGACCAGGATTTTCATTCACGGAAGCCATTTAAGTAAGTATTAGCCTCTTACCTTTTCTACCGTTTCGAACAGTGCAAGCAATTATAGTCTGTTAAGTCCAATGAAGCTGTAAAAACCTGACCATCATCACAAACATACCGAAACCGAAAAGCAATAGTAGAGGCTGTAAAACATTGTGTTTTAGTCCTCGAAGTTGACAATGCCTCTGTAGGCTTCCTTAATTAAAACCGGTTTCCGATACCCGTAGCACAGAGTAAGGAGGTAAGGATCTTTACTCGTGTGCCCTACACATACAATACTATAAAATGTACAAGTTTATATAAATTTTAAGTAGGCCCCTGGATTACTAGGATGGTATGAGTACCTACATTGACCGTTATGCTATGAACTTGTTTGAATAGTGTGTAATCCTGAATATTAAGAATTTGTGTGTACGAACCCAATTCCTTCGCATTTGGTGTTACCAATTACTCACTAAACAAGTTACTCATTAAAATTTATATAAAATTTATATTTATATAAAAAAAAAATATTTTATTGTAAAATTGAATTAAGGTAACGATAAAAATTAATTAAAAAGAGGTTGGACCCTCGCACTGTGCCTATCCATATTTGTTACACACGTGAATTGCAAATGGAAGCACATCCATGTTCCCTATAGGATTCGAAACTGCGGCCTACAGGACTACAGCCAATCGTTGCCACTGGGCTACTAAGCCTGTAAAGAAGATAAGTTTCTCAGTTTTGCTTATAAAACATACATTAAACAAAGTAATGAGAAATTCGAAATAATGGGTTAGTCTTCCAACCGTATCGCCGAAGTTTCATAAAACAGCAATGACAAATGTATGCGGCCGTGTTACGACATCCATCCACTTCCAGTCCGTATCACGACTCCGTTTATTAAATGGAAGTAACAATGACAAACGAGTACATCTGTGCTTAATTAACAATCAAAATGTAGATGCGTTGTTATCGGAAGAACTTAACCTTTGAAGATAGCCTCGTTAACGGAAAAAGGGTCCCTCACCATATGAAATGCAACAGCATTAGCTGCTATTTCACGCTGGTATTCTGTGTGAGTCCTTAGTAACCCATACTATATTGATACAGATAGGGAGCGTAGGGCGTTGTCTGTTCGGGCCAATATGTTGGCACGTAGGTTTGCGCACTGTACGGCAGAAGTAAAGGCTACCTTATTCAGAGCATTCTGCCGATCATTTTACACATGCAGCCTATGGGTCAAGTACACAAAAAAATCTTGCGACGCCCTACTCATTCTATACAATAACGCCTTCAGAGCACTAATGAAGCAGCCACGAAATATAGACGGATTCGCAACGATCATTCGGAAGCGAGTCGCGTCCCTGATGCGCCGCATACGGGACAGCTCAAATGGCTACATGCAACTGTTCGCCTGGCGGTTGGATCCGTATTGCCCTATAATGCGACACTGGACCAGGCTGCATGTAGAGCACTCCGGAACTAAACCTAAATTTAGATTACGTTAGAGCTGTGTATGTGTTTTGTTGTGTTTGTGTATTTCATATTAATTTAAGTAATTGTAATAATAATTTAATTTTAATGAAATATTTTTTTAATGTAATTCATATAAAACTTAGATTTAATATTTTAATGTCGATGTGTATTTATGAAATGTGATATGGACTAGTTCCGAAATAAATGATTTTTAATTTTTTTAATTTAATTTAATCAGTGCTGTAGTCCAATTATACATTTTTCTATCACATTTTCTCTGTTACAATCACTGACCTCTATATATACAAGTACGCTGGACTGGCTATGCCATACAAAATGATTATGCCGATTTGAAGCGCCCTCATTGTCCGTACCGGGAACTAAAATTGACATAATATGCCAAAGTCTGTTGTATTATTTTAAATCATATCTCTGTATTTTGAATTTTTAAACTAAAAAATGAAAATGTGGTTTGATTGTTTGATTTTAGTTACATAATAAGAATTATTTTTAGTAATAATGAGAGTGTGCGTAATATGTAAAACTCGTTACCAAAAGGAAAGTAAAATAACATTCCACAAGTAAGTGAATTTGCAGCCACTTCAGCTTACTAATCGGTCGGTTACTCTGTTTCTACTGCGGATATCCTCGTTTTTAATTCTATCACACAGAGAAACGCCGAGTATAACCCTTTCCATAACTCGCTGAGCGACTTTAAGTTCCTCATACAGCCAGCAGTGAAGGGCCACGTCTCAGAACCATAGGTCATCACTGGCAACGCACTGGTTGTACAATCCAGTTTTGAGGCTTTGAAGTATGCCTCACGAGAAGATGTGTCGTACTCTCCCGAACGCTGCCCAGTCGAGTTGAATCCGTCGATTGACCTCTCGGTCGAAGTTGGACTTACCTAGTCGGACTATTTGTCCCAGATAAACATATTCGTCAACAACTTCGAGCTTAGTGCTCCCAACAACTATCGGCATAGGTGTGACATGGACAATAAACATGATTTTCGTTTGTCCTAGTTCATCTTAAGACCTATCTGGGAGGCACTATTGAGGTCATTGAGCATAATGAAATAGAAGTTTCTCTTTATTTATTTATCGGTTTATATTTATTTACTTTATTTATTTAACGGTTTCTTCCTATCATTTTTGGTAAACCCGATCTTTTAAAATAACAGCTGGAGGACCTAAGGGTCCTCCAGCGATTCTTCCATAAGGACTCTATCATCGGTAAATCGAAGGTGAGTGATGTACTCGCCATTGATTCGTAATGACTCACGAAAACAGCACGTCGACGCGGTCTTCTATTTACTATAGTATTATATAATACTAGCTGCTGCTCGTCCAAATTTCAATATAGTTTTAATTAAATTTGGAAGAGTTATATTGTTTAGTTAGGAATGGGAATGATAATATAATCATTGAAATTGAATACTCTGTAACTTTAAAAATAAATTGTCGTTACGATACGCGCGCCACCTACTGTAAGTTAATTGTACTATACCTATAACTTTCGCGCAAGTGTAAGCAATAAGTTGACAAAGTTTTACCGCAATCTGATGAACGGTATCGCAGCGCATAAAATACGAAAAAAGCAAATATTTATTTTTATAATTTAAAAATATTATTATTCGCCTCTAACGACACTCATAGGACGATATGCGTAGTGGATATTTTTACACCGCCAAACCGCCAATACACGGTTGATTCTAAATTTAATTTTTGTCATATTCTCTCCTTTCACAGGATATCGCAACAGGTCTCACACATAGAAAAAAGACCAATCACGTTTAGAGAAAGGCTAGCGCACTCGTTCAGTAAGTACATGTTGGTAACATGTATCTACTTAAATATATGATATGTTATCAGTGATTGTTATATAATTCCTATTATGAGTCATTTAAATAATAATTGTGTAATTATCGTTTTGTTTTATAATATTATTTTTTAATTACAAATATAAAATAGATTATAAGTCATTGTATTGTCATAATTATTATCATAGATAATTTTCTCAGTTATTTTAATTTGGAATTTGTGATATTTGTAAAGAATATTATATAAGTATTTTCATTTGCTAAACAATTGTAATTAATTGACTTATCAGTAATATTTATAACAGTGGTTTACTTATTTTCATATTATAAAAGTATTTGGATTGTATAATTCTTACACATTCGAACTGTTGCTAGGTTCAGTTTGGATAGGTAGTAGGGGTAGCAGGGATGGGCAAAGGGAAAAAATATATCGATATATATCGATTCTTTTTAAACAGTATCGATATATATCGCGTGATAAATATCGATATATCGTCATCATTTGAATGATGTAAAGGTAAGGTCCAAAATTTTATTAACTGACGGTTGGTCGACGAAAAAAACGATACAACATTTTAAAATATATCGAAATTGATACGAATTCGATACTCTTAAATAAATATCGATATGTCGATACATCGTGATTTATAATATCGACGATATATATCGATATTTTTATTATAAAATATCGATATTTCGATATTTTTTGCCCAAGCCTAGGGGTAGCTACAACCATTGTGTGATATTATAAAAACGATTGCAATAATGATTGAGGGGCTTTTCGTGCTGTAAAATTAGTAAAGGAAACAACTACCTAACAATCAGGTGTATTTATTATTCCTTTCTGCGACTCCTGTAATACATATAACATCTATCTACGTAAAGTTTTACCGTTCTTATATACGCAATATTGACGGAATCTATGTACTCAATGGATGAGACCGCCTGAACTGATTAGTTTTCTTAATTAACATGTTTATGTTAAAATGAAGTTCAGTAAAACGAAGGTGAATGAGTAAATTTTATTATAATTAAAATGGAACACTCAGAATTTAAGAAAGACTACTGTGGTACTTATGTTAAAATCTAATTATTCGTATTGTAAAATAAATATTATATTGTAGAGCCCTTATAACCTTTTTACTACTTTAAAAACAATTATTACGTAAAGCTTTTATTAGATTCATTATTTATTGTGTATTAATTATTTATTTAATGCTTAGTTAAAATATTTATCCTAACTAGGCGCGTCGGCAACTGCAGGAACACTCTGAAAAGATAAAACAAAGTTTATTTCTCTCTGCCATCTTCTACAAGGTTATGACATGAGAAAGTCCATATTTTTACACCGCCACTAAGGTACTGCAAGTGAGTGGAATTTGCTTGCGTCTCTCCTTCCTTCTTCCTTCAAATTGTGAGTTTTCAAAACAAAAGTAAATAATCTTTTGTTATGCTGAAATAGTACTATTTACCATCTAGGGTTCTAGGGCTTTATCACCGCTTATCACCAGGTGGCTTATAATAAACAGAAAAACATAATTAATAGGATCAGGCGTTACTTTGCGAAAATCCATTATAATAGGGTTGTTATAAACTAATTTGCTTAATTCCGCGTAAAGAAAGAAAATGATGTGTCCTGCCCAGTTTTAAGGGGACCTCCCACCCTCCCTCAACCGCTCGAACTATACCCGTCGCCGTGAATCCCAACACTACTGCCCCGCACCACCAACCCTATTAAACAGAAAAACGTTTTGAATGTACTCATCCTCATACTCATCACAGCCACAGCACATCACATCATTTCTTTTAAAGATGTATACAACAGAAGATACACTGCTATTTGGTGCAGCAATATGTAAAAGGATAGTAGCTAACGCCAATCAGGAACTTAGGTACTTTTATCTACTTAGGTAGAAAAGGAACCAGTGTGAGATTGAGACTGTGTGAGTTAGTGACTGTTTCAGTTTGAGTACTCAATAACTCACACATATACAAAACTTTAGACATTTAACTTGTTAAATAAGAGAGGCAATAAAGGGAGTTTTAGCTTGAACTTGACCGCCGCTGGATCACTGCTACTGTATTATTGTTTAATTACTGGTTTAAAGTGGATTTAGAAACGTGAAAGTGGTGCGATTTTGTGTATTAAATATCTGCGAATGTGAACTATTAGTGGAAACGGTGAAACAAGTGCTTGGAAGGTGATGTTAACCTCAAGATAATTTGTCTGCTTAGGCGCCTGGAGGTACTACCGTCATCAACTGACTGCTGGCTCTAGGTGCCGATGAAATATCCCAAAGATTTGGCATGTGACGCATATAATTTCTAATTATTTCACTATAACAAAAGTACAACAGTACGAGCCTTTTTTTATAGAATAAGGGTGACAAACGAGCACACAGTCCACCTGATGGTAAGTGGTTGCTGTGGCCCAAATCTATCTTCGTGTGCGAATTAAAATGTAGATGCATTGTCAGCCGTGAGGACTAAGATAAAATACCTCTTTTCCAGCAAAATGGGTCTCCGGTTCTCATCATACACCATACGAAACAAAGCAGCATTAAGCTGCTATTTTATGCTGGTATTCTGTGAGAGCGTGGTCCTTACCCGGTCGAGTCGACCCATTCGTGCTACAACTATACTATTAATATAGCTGCAGCATGGCTCTACCACGTAAAAAGCAAAAAAAAATATAGCCTATTACAAAGCAAACAAAATAGGCAATAAAAATCTCATTTTACAAAAACGCTTGTTACAAAAAATATTAGGTTAGCATGACTAAACTGTAGAAATATCTAACGAAAACGATCAAAGATCTGATCGTGATTTGATTCATGAATATACATATTATAATATACATAAAATTTGGAGCAAATATAATATTATTTGACACGCTTCTTGCAAAAGCGGGTTTCCGTGAATTTACGCTACCCATTAGATTTTTCGAATGTGATGTAACCTATTACCACATCCATATGTTCATGTGTATTAAGTTTGAACGACCCGACGTTACGGTGACAAGTAGTGAAAGCAAAGAGCTTGAAGCCAATCGTCATACGTGATCGGGCAGTTTTGCTAAAGCGTTGTGGGCCATGATATAATTAAATATATTATTTAACGAAAATTATAAGCATAAATGTATTATAATCAACATAATATACAGTATCAGTATCTTATTCTCCAGCCAACTGTGCCCGCGACTTCATGCGCTTACAATTTTTGTTAGTACATAATTTATTTCTTTTGTAGTTTTATACGCTGTCATACCATTCATCAGATTGCGCTAAAACTTTGTCAAATTATTGCTTGCACTTACGCGAAGATAATAGGCGTAGTACAATTAACTTACTGCAGGTGGCGCGCGTATCGTACCGAAAAATTTATTTGAAGATTATATAATACATAATTCAACTTCAATGAATGTATTGTCATTCCTAATTAAATAACACTTCCAAATTTAAAACGGTATTTCAACAATTATTTTTTCTGTGGTAGCAACGTGCCGGTTAACAGCTAGTTGATTGTATTTTATAAAAGCCACACAATAATTTTATAGATATTTTTATACTTTTAAGGAGCAATTTCATCATAAAATCAATCAAGTGCATTAGTTGATTTTAACACCGAAGGTGTAGTATTCGTTTAATATTATATTTTTAAAAAATATCTCAATATGTTTTTCTAATAAATACAATATTATTTTTATAATTTGTAAAAATATATGGTTTTTTTTAAAAAACTTCAGTGATAAGAAAGAAACGACAAGTCGTAGTAGCGGATGGGTAGTGGCGACGTAAATGCATCCATCATCCCTTTACGTCCAGAGGGTGTAGTAAGAAGCGAGTATGGGAAACTAAAAATCTAATGGTTATCGATATAACCATATCGGTTACGTCACAGCCAGACAAAATATCCAGACTGATTAAGAGCAAAGTCAAAAGCGCGTGAAGTCTTGTAGTGCTATCGTAAATCTAGCTGTCAACCGTGACATTTATGGCAAATCTCAAAGGCACCTTGAATAAAACTACTTTTACGGATCTTATCGTGTTTAGTTGTACTTATTTTTAATTTCCGACGTTTCGGGTGCTTTCCAGCAGCCATGGTCACTGATATCAGAGTTAACCTTCAGCTTTTTGATTATTACTTTTGGTCCGATCTACGTTGAATAAACTAACTTACTTATTAATTACAGGATCCCAAGCAGGTGGTAGTATCCAGCTTCTTTATCTATTAAAATTAGGCCGTTTTGTCATTTCAATGTCAAAGAAGTTCTGCAACTATTAAGCACATTATTGGGGCACGTGTAGCAATAGCACAAACCGATTATAGGCACAGACCTTTTTAAATTAAATATATCGATAGTAATGTTTATCATACAACTAGCTGTTCGTGGAATATATCTTTATTTAATAATCGATGGGATTTCATGGGTTTTAATTTTTTTTTTGTCCAGAACCCTAATTATTTTTCTAAACTAAACGTAGCTTAAATTATTCCTTACAATATCAGCTATCTGCCAGTGAAAATCCCGTCAAAGTCGATTCAGCCGTATCGGAGATTAGCCGGTACAAACAGAGAGATTTAAAATTTTTAAAATTTGTCTTTTGTTATAAGTACACACCGTTTAGACTTTCATATGCATTTAATAAAAAGTTGTTTGTTTGACATTACAAACAGAAACTTCAATTTTATTCATTTCTATAGATAATGGATACTTTTAAAAATATAAGTATGTCCGATATAAACGAAATTTCATAATCGATATCTTTAAACAAAATTACAAATGTAGTTTTTGTAATTTTTTAAGATTTCCTTTAAATTCATTATGCATTACTATGCATTTTATTCATCCATTCCATTACAGCCTATCAAAAGTCTACTACTAAACATAGGCTTCTTCCATGAATTCCCTCGGGATGTTTGCCGAAGTTGCCACGCTAGGCAAGCGGGTTGGCAACAGCAGTTTATTATTTTTCTTCAGCTGTTATCAGGAAGATGCTGCTGTTCAACTCCCGTTTCAGTTTCTTTCTGTCGCCTTCATACAACATCATATGAGGCAGGGGTATTTTTACACAGCCACTACACGGTTAGATGCCATCTTTAAAGCTCCTAAATTCGGTTTTCTTTACAACTACTGCTTTTATTGATTTCAGCCCTTTTGTTAATTTAACCACAGAACTAGATCATTCAAATCGTATGCTCGGTAGAGTAAGTAAAGTAACAGCCCCACGTCTGGGCTACAACTGGCTCCACATACATCCCACCACTGGGCACTTTACTGCTTTCTTTGATCCGCTTTTCATTCCTTATAAAGTAAATATCGACTGCGCTGCACCAATGTGTGTTGGCGGACTTCACAATAAATAATATATATATTTTTTTAATTTCTCAAACTCAGTGAGTATGAGCAAATCCTCGAAGCAATGTTTACCATCTGTGGACCGACGTAACATTATAAACTTTAAAAGGCATTCGTACGGAATTAAGTTACAAGAAAGACAGGGTCATCGGTTCGTAGCATCTGGTTCAATGAGTACGCGTCCGACCTATAAAATTTTCACTCATATGCATATTACGGCACGAACCACCAACGACGAACATTTTAATTGATAGTTAGATATTATTTCTTAGTACCAATTGATATAAATGTGATGGTGTTTTTTTTTTATTTAGAATGTTTTTTTATTAAACTGAAATGACAAACAAACAGATGCGTTGTCACCTCTACTATTTGACGGCAAAATTAAGTAAAAGTATGGTACCTACCCAGACATATTTCTAGGTAGAAAGAAGTTCTACCACCTAGGTGTTTTTTTTATGGAATAAGGTGGCAAACGAGCACACAGTGCACCTGATGGTAAGTGGATGCTGTGGCCCATAGACATCTACGAATTCTCTCAATTAAGAATCAAAATGCAGATGCATTTTCACCCCTGAAGACTAAGATGGAATGCCTCGTTTCTCTAATAGAACGCTAATTCTGCTAATTCTGGGATGCTCGTAAGATAGCAGCATTAAGCTGCTATTTTACGCCGATATTCTGCGAAAGCGTGATACTACCTCTATAGAGTCGATCATTACAAACTTAATATAACTGCAGCGTGGCTCTGCCAAGTAAAAATGGTGGATCTCCTGACCAATTTTATTTCATTTCATACCTCGAAAGCTTTCAATCGCGCCGAAAATATTATAGTACCATAAGTGTAACAAGCCTAAAGACACTCGCAAGTCCAAATCTCAAACGTTATTTACCTACTTTGTTCGATAAAATATCATGTACGATACAGTAGACCTTAACCTAAGACCAGTGCCGGATTAAGACTACTTGATGCCCTTAAAAATTGTCTATGGCCTAGTGAGGCATATTTATTTAATTATAAATATACATTATTAATTAATTTAAACTTTTATGCACAAAAAATAAAATCCCACATATTCATTATGTGTCTTTTAAAAAAATTACGTATTTAATATAAAGATATCTAAGAAAAGAACATGATCTTTAACTTCTTTTCTTATATCTGAAAAATACTAATATGTACTAAGAGATAGCTGGAGTTAGTTTAGCGTTAGAAAATAAGAAACAGTGGAGTAGCTCTAAAACCTAAAACCAAAACGTACCTGCCATTTTTTTGTCTTGCATTGAAATGCGATTTGCGACCTTTCTAAGATTTTTTTATAGGATAAGGTGACAAACGAGCACACAGTCCACCTGATGGTAAGTGGTTGATGTGACCCATAGACATCTACATCTATCAAAATGCATATGCGTTGTCACCCGTGAAGACTAAGATGGAATGCCTCTTTTCAAGTAAAAAGGGTCTCCGGTTCTCTACACTCACCATACGAAACATAGCAGTGTAAAACTGTTATTTTACGCTGGTATTCTGTGAGAGCGTGGTCCTTCCCCGGTCCAGCCGACCTATTCGTACTACAACTATACTACTAATGTAGTTGCAGCATGGCTCTACCACGTGAAAAGATAGCGTCAAAATTCAATTTTCTTAGCATAACTGCCTCTCTAATCAATATTGATAAAGCCTCGAGCCTCGCTTGTAGCATCGTCATTCGTTTCCATTATTTTCAATTTCGAAAAAACTCTTTCCCAATGTGCAGTTCATTAGCATAAGATATGTTTACGGTGTTGTTTATGGTGCCCCCAAAACGTGATGTCGTAAGCAATTGTTTAGTTTGCTTATAGGTTAATCCGGTACTACCTAAGGCCTATACATTTTGATTGCCCGACTCGTTACTGAATTTCTACGGTAAAACTAAGACCTCAGTGAAATGTGTTTGACGCTAGGTGTGACGTAACAGCGCATGCGGCCTACAATTTGAGCGGAGGTAACTTAGTACATTGTTATTCAAGAGCGTGTGCTTGGTGTTTGTCATGCACGCTGAACGCCCCACGCCACTGCATGCTTGGACAGATCGAGCAACGAGGATCTACCACAGTTTTTACACTTACAGATACTTCTGTCCAAAGTCTTGGAACGTCTTGTCCAACAACAGTTAAATGCCTTTTGCACAAGAAATCGTATCCTTAATTCTCTCCATTCTGGATTCAGGCCGGGTCATAATACAATGACAGAATTATTAAAAATCACTGACGACATTCGTTTCGAAATAGATAACCGCCAAGTCCTCCGCAATCATGATATCCTTATTGGTGTATTGCGTTCTCTTAACATATCTCCAACTGCAATTTCCTGGTTACGTAGTTACTTACATGGACGCCTGCAACGTGTTTGGGTACAAGACAGAATGTCTTCGTGGCTTGATTTATTGATTATTTGCAATTTTCATAAATTCTATTAACTCACAAATATCTTCGCTGTACCACTTGTATGCTGATGATCTCCAGATATATCTATATACGGTGGTATATAGAAGTTCTTCCATCACCGTAGATCGCCGTAGATGATCTTCCACCGTAGAGTCGATCGTATGGGTTAACCGTTAATCCGATAAAACCCCAAGCGATAATTATTGGTATTTCAAGAGTAATCTCAAAATTAAATAAAACTCAATTAAATCCCATAATATTTAATGGTGTTCAAATTCCTTATAAGGACGTTGTAAAAAACTTGGGAGTCTTGATAGATTCTAACCTTTCTTAGACTCCTCAAATAAATGCAGCGTGTCGTAAAATGTCACTCCGAAGAATGAACTACTTTTTACCCATCTCCGCCAAAATCATACTTGCCCAATTTTTACTCTAACTTAAAAGCAACTTAATAAACTTGAGCGATTTCAAAATTTATGTATACGGTTGTTTTTTGGACTTCGTAAACATGACCACGTCTCAGAATACCGTGCTAAGCTCAAGTGGCTTCCAATCCATCTTTGTCGGAATACTCATATAAGTTTCTGCTCTCTACTGGGTCTTATTTAATACTTTGGAACTCTTTACCACTAACTATAAAACATGCTCAAGCAATAGACTCCTTTAAAAACCAGTTAAAAACATTAACTTTCCCTCTAATTTCTCCCCCCTCCTTTCATCACTTCCTGTCGCCTTACGGTCACTAGTATGTCAATTAAGTAAATTTCGGTATGTTTAATCATTTATATTTTAAATTATAATATTATTTATACGAGTAGTGCGCTGCACCCAATAATTAACTTTTCATTTCTCTTTATTTCCTTTTAGGTTGTCAGGAAGAAATTGCTGTATAGCAAGACCGCCTTTTGTTTTTCTCTCTATTTATCGTTATGTTTTTAGTGTACATTTTACATCTCCTACATTTGCTCTAACATTTCCAGTCATACTCAACACTCGTCCTTTCTACTCTCTCTCTCTCTCTTTCTATGTATCTATCTTATTTATTCTCAGCTGTCATTTTCTTATTTTTGATTATTATTTTTGTTTTAAATAATGTACTCTACTCTCATATTCATTAGTTATATGCAAAAGTTCTTTACGTAAAAGATTGTCTGGAAGAAATCTCTTTCAGAGCGATATCGATTAGACCTCCTATTTACCTTGTTTATTTTGTTTTAATATGTATTGGTATACCATAAAGAAAATATTCACTGATGGAAAATACTCGAGTCTATCACGTACCACAATAGTAAAAAGTTATAATACTCGTATAAATTGTATTTTGAACATTGGGATATTATGTAGTACGTAAGTAAATGAAGTGAAGTGATATTTTCTTTCGCACTTACCACGGGGAGTGCTCTGAAGAATTGTTCGGATTAATCCCAGATACCAAATTTCACTTCAATTGGCGGTCCACCACTGTGCGATTTAGAAGAAGTTTTCTCCCTCGCACAACTTCCTTGTGGAATCGATTACCATCAGCGATTTTTCCGGACCGATACGACTTCGGGACCTTCAAGAAAAGAGCCTACTCCTTTTTAAAAGGCCGGCAACGCATCTGCAATTCCCTGGTTCCCCTGGTGTTGCAGTTGTTCATGGACGGCGGTAGTCACTTACCATCAGGTGAGCCGCATGCTCGTTTGCCCCCTCTCCTATAAAAAAGAACTGATTTTAAGTGGCAATGGATCAACCATACAGCTCGAAGAACCGGTAACCGTTGGGAATGAAAGATTCTGGAGTGGCAGTCTCGTACCGGTAAGCAAAGTGTAGGGCGGCATCTTACTAAAGACTTTGAACTTTGAGTTCAGCAGTTCAGCAGTGGACTTTTGATGGGCTGTAATGATGATGATGATGCGGTGCACATTATACTTCAATGGTTTTCACAAATGTTTGTTTCAAATACAATTCATACTCATTATCTTAATAATTTATTTGCAATTATGAAGTTTAGTTATGAAATTAAAATGTACAGTCATTTCAATGAAAGTTCATAATTGATACCTCTGCTTTAGAAATCCTGGAACCAACAAAGTCTAAAAGCGTTATTCATAGCCTCATCGGACATGAAGTTTGTTGAAATTGTATATATTATTAAAAAAATAAATTATAAAAAAGATTACGCGGTAGAGCCACATTTACGTGGAAGAGCCAGGCTGCAGCTGTATTAGTTGCCTCGATCAGGGTAGGAACACGCTCTCACAGAATACCAGCGTAAAATAGCAGCTTAATGCTGCTGTTTTTTATATAATGAGTGTAAAGAACCAGAGATCGCTTTTTACTGAAAACGAGACATTCGATCTTAGACCTTAGAAGTGACAACGCATCTGCATTTAAACGTATATGTCTATGGGCCACTGCATCCACTTTGCATCAGGTGGACTGTGTGCTCGTTAGTCACCCTTTTTATATAAAAAAATTGGTTACTTAATTTTTTTTACTATATACGGCAGAGTCGGGAAGGGACGCCTAAGGCCAAAGTTTGTCGAACAAATTGGCAAAATATTAAAAATGGGCCAAATTAAGAGTATCCTTAACCGACGAGCATATATGCGTAGGTTTATGGATGTAATGGAGACGAGAGAGGTGTGTCAAGATCGTGCCAAATGGAAGTCCGTAATCTCTGCCTACCCTCTGGGTGACAGGCGTGAGTGTTTATTTATGTATGGTTCTTACATTTACGCGAAAATTTCATACATTTTTAATAAAGTTACAAATGAATTTACAATCCACCTAATGTTAAGTAGCCACTGCAGCCCATGGACATATGGAGCCAACTTCAAGCAAAGACGCCATTATCACCTCTGAGAACTAAGATGGAATACTTCACTGTCTCTATTTGTACTGACCCTTATAACCTTCAGACATCGATTTATATGTACTACGCACTAGATTTCGCATTCTGAACATTGACTATGTTCAACTGAACTGTACTGCAATCCGTACACTAAACTAAATATTGCGTAAATTGAAGATTTGTAAATTCCATAAGATAATTATTATTACATTTTATTTAGAAATATGTTTGTTTAGATTAAAATAAGAGTATTTTGTATTAAATTCTTATATTTGTTTTATATTAATATCTTATTTTATATTAAACTATGTACATAGCTGTTTATTTTTTTATATTTATTATTTTATTTATTTGTATAGATTAATGTCTTCGTGCATTCGCGACTCTACTACGAGTATCTCTCGCGCATGCGCAAAGACATAGAGTAGCGCACGGTTTTTGTTTGGAATAGCTTCTCTAGTACGTAGTACATGTAACTCAATGCCTTCAGACTAGATCATAGCAGTGGAGGCACTGTTGCTTGTTCGCAGAAATAAGAAAGATTGTGGTACCAAGCTAGAATTAGAAAAGGAGTTTTACCACCTTGAAGACTTAATATTTAATAAAACTATGTTTTACGTATTTTGCTTTTTATTTTCCCACGGTTCGAATTTTGTGTTTTGTTTTTTTTTTTTTGCGGCCATGGTCACTTTGTTAGGAGTTAAAACACGATGCGGTGTCTAAGTTAGATGACGAAAAGTTTCTATTGAAAGCTCTTGCAACATTGAGCGTTGTCATAGATAAGTAATGAGTTAGAGCAATTGGCAAGTGTCAATTGATAGCGATCTTGTCCACCACCGTTTGCAATTCTTGACAGTATAACTCTACAGAGTATGACAGCTCCTTTGTGTATTAGCTTGCAATGAGTTGCAACACTGAAGGCCGTGGGTTCGAATCGCGGACGGAATACGTATTTGCATAGTATAGACATCCAGACCCAGAACATTTTCTCATGTGGAATTCCTCCGCGATACAGGAGAAAATCCTAGTGTCGGGGTCGTTTTATGAAAAAAGAAAAACTAAAAATCTCAAAAAGAAAAATCATTAATTGTTAAGACACATCTCAAAAATTTGTAATAAATTATGCCGGCAGGAGACGTGGTGCTTTATTGCCGGCCATATGAGGAGGAAACATAAAATTGCTCAGCGAGCTATGTAGAGCGCTATGTTCAACGTTTCTCTGCGTAATAGAATCCGTAACGATAAGATCCGCAGTCGAACCAGAGTAACCGATGTAGTCCTACGGATCAGTTAGCTAAGGTGAATTGAGGCCATATAGATCCACGAACTTACAAACGATGGGGAAGATAGTTTCCAGAGTGGCAACCTCATACCGGTAAGAGGTTCCCGATGCCCAATATTTTCAATCTATTAAAGTCCATATTATGTTTGGAATAATAATAATAATAATATAAATATAAGTTTCTTTTTAGGTAAGTAATTTAACTAGTACTCTCAATTATACGTTTTGATTTTGTTATAGTGTTAGCAGTAATTAGTATAAGGTATGATGGGATTGGCATGTCATTTTGACAAAAATACCCCAAAAAATTAAGGAAAAAAAGTCCACATTAGAATTTTTATCTATTACTTCGCTGACTACTATTCCACCTGATGGTAAGTTGTGATGTAGCTAAAGATTGTGAAATGCACTGATTTTGCTTAACAAAAGCCTAATCACCCTCATCTCTTTAGCCTTAAAGATACTGTAATCGGATGAAAAGGCAGATGCTGGCAAATTATTTCACTCCTTTGCTATTCGCTTTACGAACGACGAAACAAACCATTTGGTTTGAATGTGTGATATATCAGCAACTAAAGACCAGCCGAACAACTGGCTGTCCGATTGTGGAAGAGAGTGGGAGGGATTATGTCATGCAATTCCTAAGCACTTTCTCCAAAATGTATTTTGTGGAACAATGAAAGGCTGGCTACTTTGTGCCTGAATTTTTATAAAATGGTAATGAACGCGAATAAAACGGTATTACCTTTGGTGTTCGGTGGTGAGGAAAAACACCGTGAGGAAACCTGCATGTTTGAGAAATAAAAAATAATTATTCGAAGACATGTGAAGTTCGCCAACACGCATTGAGGACAGTGCAACGGATACTTCCTTGCCCCAAAAACCTCGCTCAAAGCTGTGAGTAGTATATAGGCTGTGACTTGACTTTAATAAACGCAAATAAAACGGTATTACCTTTGGAATAACCCTAACTATTCCTAGACATCTAATTCTTGATAACATGATATATAATTGTTTTCAATTCAAGTATTATGCAGAAACATGTTTGTATTTACAATTGTGATTAAACTTTAAATGAGGCATTTGTTTCTGTTTTGATTACAAATGAGAAAATGCATTTGTTTTATCCTAGTAAATACAATCTCTGTCATTTATAATACAATTTATGTGTTTGTATGTTTTAGGGTGACAAACGAGCACACAGTCCACCTGATGGTAAGTGGTTGCTGTGACCCATAGACATCTATCCTCAATAAATGCAGATACGTTGTCACCCGTGAGGACTAAGATGGAATGCCTCTTTTCCAGTAAAAAGGGTCTCCGATTCTCAACACTCACCATACGAAACACAGCAGTGTTAAGCTACTATTTTACGCTGGTATTCTGTGAGAGCGTGGTCCTTCCCCGGTCGAGCCGACCCATTCGTGCTACAACTATACTACTAATATAGCTGCAGCTTGGCTCTACCACGTACAATGTTGTATGTCTGTATACATATAGTAAGAATAACTGTAACTATAAGGCAAAAAGTTAAAAATTAGTTGAAAAACACAGAAAAAATAAAAATAATGCTAACGTTCTAAGAGTTCTAATACTCGTAGATTAATAAGCCAGTTTATTTATTAAATTTCATAGTTTCTCTTCATAAATAAGATTTTTCTTTAACATTCAAAAGTAAATTCCTTTATACTTGTATTGAAATGTCTGAATAAATGACTTGTATTAAAATTATTATTATTCTTATTATCTAATTTTAAAATGTACACAACAATACTCGGATTAATTTGGCGCGGTCGTTGTAACATTTACATCCTGGTGTGTCAAAACATTATTTTACTCTCGTAAATAATATATTTCATAGAAGCTTTATGGGAGAATGAAATTAACATATTTAAAAGAAAAACTTCTTTTACCAGACGCTCATTAATTTCACCGAAGTTAAGTGTGGTTGGTCATTTAATTTGGTGCAGATTAAGAGAAGACAGACTGATAGATATGAGACAGGAGATGGACAGCAGTATTTCTAAATAAAAAAATAAAAATAATAAAACTCTATGCATGCCATCCCACCTGCCAAGCATGCCAACCCACCTGCTAAGCAAGCCAAGTCACATGCCAAGCATAGTATGGAAAGTATGCCTCATAAAGCAGTCTATGGGACAGGTCTATGTTCAGCAGTTGACTTTTGATAGAATGTAAACAACGAAATTTTTTTATGAATATTGGACCTTTAAAATCATAATGAAATCTCTTTAAGAATTATTATAACATTTTGTACTTTTATACTCCTTTGTCATTTGCTGATATCGATTATGCGACAAATTCTTCCGGTGACTGGAATTGTCCTCTGTGAAGGTTTTATATTCTAAATGCCAGCCAGTAGAGTGTTACGAATTGTCAATATGATTGTATCAATAATGTAAAGTTTACATTTTTAATCTTCAACTTATAATGTATAAAGTTCTCTTCCTTTTCAATTTTAAATTTAGAATAAGTATTATATCATTGGTTGACCTTTGAAAATTGCAAGAGTACCTGTGGATATATACCTACACGGCGAGATCTTAATCACTTTGCCATGCTGCAGCTATATTACTAGTATAGTTGTAGCACGAATGGGTCGGCTCGACCGGGGAAGGACCACGCTCTCACAGAATACCAGCGTAAAATGACAGCTTAACGCTGCTGTGTATCGTATGGTGAGTGTAGAGAACCGGAGACCCTTTTTACTGGAAACGAGGCATTCCATCTTAGTCTTCATGGGATGACAACGCATCTGCCTTTTGATTCGTAATCGAGGATATAATCTAGATGTCTATGGACCACAGCAACCACTTACCATCAGGTGGACTGTGTGCTCGTTTGTCACCCTAATTCTATAAAAGAAAAGCCACATATGTTTTCTCATACCTAAGGAATAAGACAAAATGCCTGTCTGTTATTATGCTGGCTCTCTTAAACTTCAACCCAGAACATAGTAATGGGTGAACCGCTGCTTCGCGGGAGAAAAAGGTAAGAAAATGGTAACACTTCAGACTAACTCCTAGGAGACCCTATACGTGAAAAATAAGAATAGATATATATAAAAAAAAAATCAGTCAGTCATAATTCAGCTTTTTTTGTTTTTTTTACTATTATAAGCCAGCGCTTAACTATTATCCCACTTACCACCCAGATGGTAAACGGTGATTCAGCCGAAGATGATTAAGTGCACTACTTAACAAAATCCTATTCAGTCTTGTGTTAAATTTATGGTATAGTTTTTTTTTTATATATAAGTTACTTACGTAATCAGATGGAAAGACAGATGCTAGCAAATTATTCCATTCCTTTGCTGTACGCATGACGAACGATAAAGCAAATGGTTTGGTTTTGATGCTTGGTAAATCGACAACGAAAGGCACTAAATGTATCATGTAGAAAACCGAAAGCTAACTACTTTGCGCCTGTGTTCGAGACTGGTGAACCTGAAATTGTATTGATTGTTCTGGTCCGAATTCTTCTCCAAATCTCACATATTGATTGGTTTGTAGCATTAACATTTAAAATAAATATAGATGAAAACATCAAGAAAAAAAATCTGCATGTTCAAATTTAATCTTAATCAAGACAACTTTAGTTACATCAACCTACAATTAGAAAACTGGTTTGTGAAACGGTAGACTATAATATCCGTTAAAATGTTACTTAAGTATCTTTTTATATAATTTCTATAGGAATACTAATCAAGTAAAGTTTCTGAAAAAATTGTACCCGCGACAGATCCTCAAAAAATGGTCATTTTGTGTTCTGCCGTGGTAACTCTGGGGCTAAGCACTCGCTACCCGTTTCTAAGAAAAAAGGTCCTGACAGATCTACAGCCGGTCGGACAAAACAGTGATCCTTCCATAAGGGTTCCACTTTTTCCTGTTTATGTATAGGACCCTAAAAAGACTTTCATATGATCTACATAATGGTGCCTATACTAAGATATGATGTTATATTTTATCTAATCGCTATTCCAAGCATCCGAGCATGCGGCTCACCTGATGGTAAGTGACTACCGCCGCCCATGAACAACTGCAACACCAGGGGAATCAGGGAATTGCAGATGCGTTGCCGGCCTTTTAAAAAAGAGTGGGCTCTTTTCTTGAAGGTCCCTAAGTCGTATCGGTCCGGAAAAACCGCTGGTCTTATTGATTAAAGCTTCTTAAAAATCTTAGTACCTTACTTTACTTATTGGTAACCTTACTTTTAAAAGGTGGTTGTAACATTTTAAAATAAATTATGTTAAACAGAAAGCTGAAATGTAAAAAATTACAACATTTACATGTTTAATCTAAACATTTCTCACGTGGTAGAGCCACGTTGCAGTTGCATTATGGTTGCAGTACAAATTGGGAAGGATCACGTTACGCTCTCACATAATACTAGTGTAAAACAGCAACTTCGTCGTCTACTGTGTTTCGTATGGTAATTATAGAGAACCGGTGGCCCTTTTTGCTGGTAACGACCTTAGCTCTCAGGAATGCACCTACATTTAGATTATTAATCGAGGATAGATAGGTAAGTGTCTGTGGGCCCAGGATCCACTTCTCACCAAGTGGATTATGTGTCTGTTTGTCACCCTTATTCTATAAAAAATCCGTTTCTGGTTGATCTCTGGTTGGTAATAAATACATTAATCCCTGGCCGTCATAGAGCTCTAGGTAGTGAGCTTCCACAGTGCTGCAAGGTATACCACAGACCACAATCCTATCTACTAAAATAATACATGTTATCGTACTTGTGCAACCCATGTTCGTTCTCCGTCGACACCAGTAAAATTGTATAAAGTAAATGCTCCATAACCTTCTCAGAAATGAGAGGAGAGCTGTCCCTAGCTGTGGGATGTATAAACTAAACTTGGTAACTATACTTTTTTATCATGTTAGATACCTAATTAATTTTTATTTCATTATAACATTGCAAAATTTTAGAAATTTTAAAATGAGCTCTAAACACCACGCCCGCGAGGCACAATTTGCGAAAACAGCTTTTCTTATCTTTAAAACATTTTTTATATTCTACCACCGATTAAGGCGTTTCAAATAAGCACACCAACAAAAAATTACCCTGAAGACAACCAAATCAATAACGGTGATAGCCATTACCTACTTTAATCTATTAGATCGTTGATTTAATAACACTCATTATACTTACATACTTTTTGTATAAAGTCAATGACTGCGATTCTTAGTGTCTTAAATCACATAAGAAGTCAATTTCATATGCATGTTCGCTACTCATATAAAACAATTTATTTTTAATAACAGAATTAGTTATTTTTGAATTCGGATTGTACTGTTTCTTTCTTAATTATATCTGTGTACCACTGCAATTAGAAAAGACGACAGTAGAGATTTCTCCGAACTTATCGCACCCGTGGTTATTCAACTAGAGTGAAACGATAGAAGTAAATATATGTATTATGTACAAATATATACAAATACATTCGCGTAAACATAACAGTTATTTCTGTATTACAGGATTCACTCTGGTTTTGTTTGACCATATCGCCATTAATTCATTTATTACGGACTATCAAATTCTACGCTAAACGTAGGAATCCAACAAAGATTGCCTCATACCAGGGATATTTTCTATAGTTGCCACAATTCGCAGGCGGGTTAGCAACTGTAGCATTTTTATTACTGAAGTTTTTAATAGGATTATGCTGCTGCACATCTTTATTTATAGAATAAGGGTGGTAAACTAGCTTATAGTCCACCTAGTGATAAATGAATGCTGTAGATTCTTAACTGAGGATATATGTAGATGACATATATCCTTAGTTAAGAATCAAAATGCAGATGCGTTGTCACCCCACACGACTAAGACAGATTGCCTTGTTTTCGTTAAAAAGGAACTCCAGTTCTCTACATCCGCCATACGAAACACAAGAGCATCAAGCTGTTATTTTGCGCTAGTTCCGTCAGAGTGTGGTTCTTCCTCAGTTTGGCCGATGCATTCGTATTACAACCATAATATAGCTGCAGCATGGCTCTACGACTTATACTCGTAACATCTCCTGTTTCTGATTCGCTCTGTCACCTCTTACGATATCTCCGGGACGATATGCTGTAGTGAATTATCTTACGCCACATACAATCAAAATTATTTATGTTACCTAAAGTCAAGTCAAGTTCTATCGATCTAGCATACAACATATTTTAAAACTAATTTTTATTTACCTATAATTCGGTCAACAAAAAGATAACCAGGTCGATTTTTTCCGCGGATGAATGGTGTCGAGCGTGACCTGGCGATACAATAGAATAAATCGAGTGACCAAACAAATGGGATCCGTCATGGTACAATTATCAAAGGGGACGTGATGCGACATCATGAACGACAGTTTTTTGATTTCCAAAAAAGTAGAATAACACTAATCTATACCAATCAGTTTTACTGAGTCATGATATATAACAATAAGTACATATTTATTTCAATAAAAAACGTGGTTTATACGTGATAGAGCCATGCCGCAGCTATATTAGTAGTATAGTTGTAGCACGAATGGGTTGGCTCGACCGGGGAAGGACCACGCTTTCACTGAATACCAGCGTCAAATAGCAGCTTACCACTGTTGTGTTTCGTATGGTGAGTGTAGAGAACCGGAGACCCTATTTACTGGAAACGAGGCATTCCATCTTAGTCCTCACGGGTGGTAACGCATCTGCATTTTATAATAATAATAATAATAATATAATTTATTTAGTTCTAAACAAAAACACAAATTAACATAACAAAATAAATTAATGGAATGGAACTAAAATGGCGTCTACTCAGCACAAATGTTATAGAAACCACATAGTGATAACTATAACGCTGATTTTCAGTAAACGCCAGAGACATAGGCGCAATAAAATAAACTTAGCCAATCACAGGCTCCAACATAAAAATAAAAAATACACTCTTATAAAATTTATAAATAATAATTAAAAAAAAACTGTTAACATTTAGGAAAGAAAGGCACAATAATAAGCCAACGCAAAAAAAAAACCGTAACAAAACAAAAAACAAAACATATGCAAGGCACAAGTTACACAATTAAATTATTTAATAAGATACAAAAATAAAATAAAATAAATGGAGAATTTAGCAAGTATTTTTATAATATACAAACATTCAATCAACCTTCATAAGAAAGGTGTAATACATCGACACAGAACTAACTTTGCAAATTTAAAAGATATTCTTTTAGTTTTACTTTAAAAGTGCGAACTGTCCTGCTGCCCTTGATCGGAGGTGGTATATTATTCCAACACTTTGTGGCAGCATACCGAAAGCTACCACGAAACGCAGCCGTTCTGTGTCTTGGGTACAACAAGCGTACAGTTTCCCGTGAGAAACGTTGCGAGAAACTGCATTCACAAAACATTTTCATTCGCAAACGAGGATAAATGTAGATGTCTATGGGCCACAGCAACCACTTACCATCAGGTGGAATGTGTGCTCGTTTGTCGCCCTATACTATAAAAAAAACCTGCAGTTTAGACGCGGTAGATGTGAACCCTTCAGAAAATGAGATCGAGATAATAGGAAACACTGTAAACTGTTTTCTACCTCATTCTCTCGCGGGCTGATTCCTATAGATGTATATGTTTGTCGCTTTTTAGTGTCGCTTTTTCGTTTCATCGAATTTCAAATTATATTACAATATTGTTCAATACTACAAATAATGGAAATAGAAACAGAAACATTTTTTATTCAATATAGATTATAAATAATACTTATTGAAAGTCACTCTTTTCTGCCGTCTTCCAAAAAGGAGACGGTACTCAATTCGACTGTATGTTTTTTTATGTGTGTTTCATAACTTTTTACTGGGTGAACCGATTTCGATAATTCTTTTTTTATTTGAAAGCTGGTACTTCTCGTGTGGTCTCATATGAATCATGACTGAAAATTGATCAAGGTCAGACCAATAGCTTTTGAGGTATTCTTATTCTTAATAACTTATATTGAAGTCGGCTGTGCAAAATTTTTTATTATAAACTAATTTAATTTAGCACTTGTTCGGGGCGGCGGGGCTTTTTTGAAAAGAAAAAGTAACAACCTTCAATCGTATGATATTAACACTCAATTAACAACACAAAACATTTTAGAAATAGCTTGGTAGCGATGACCTCATTCCCAGGAGCTATTATCAATCATAAATTAATAATAGTTTTCAATTTATAGTTTTAACAAATAAAACCCAGTTCTTAACAAATATCCCTTGGTAAGTGGTGATGTAGTCTCAAATGGTAAAGCGCGCTGGCTCTAAAGTTCCCGAAAAAACGTCTATATTTCTCAAATTCTGGAAATCTCGATGGACGACGGATTGGCGATCGCGCTGATGACAGACGGCGCGAGTTCTTTGTTCTGTTCCCCATAGACTGCTATTCTATAACGAATTTGGAGTGGTACTTAAAAGATACAGAGTTATTTCTGGGTGGTGAAATTAGTAACACTCATTTTCTGTCTGAAATTTAATCTCAAACACAATTATATTAAACACTAGCTTTTTACCCGCGGCTTCGCTCGGGTGAGTTTCAATTTAGGAACATCATTAAATGCTGTTCCGTGCCAAATTTAGCAAAATTCGATCACTTTTAGAGTCACCTCGGTGTCTGTGAAGATTTTTTTGAATTCTAAAAGACTATTAGACGGAGATGATTGATATTTGGCTTAGATATAATATGCTACAGGAACAAGTAAATATATATGTCTAGAAACAACTACTATTTTTATATAGGGCGTGTCTTCCGATGTATCCATAAGAAAGGTAAATTGTCTTGGTATCAAAATTTGTTATTATCTTCTACATTTTACTCTTTACATTCATTAATAATTAAAGTTAATTTAGTTTTAACAAAATAATGATGAATTTCACCAATTTACGGTATAATGATTATTTCAGATATTTTATTCATTAATCAATTAATACTATTTAATACTGATTCGAGTAGACTTTAAAATTTCGTACATGCAGTTCTATAATAATGTATAATACTTATACTACACATGGAATAAAATTAATGTTACGGATTTTATCCCGTTTAATTTTAACTTTTTTTACGTGGGTTTTTTTACGCATCTTTGAATGAAAGTTCCGTAAAACCCGCGTAAAAGAACTTATCATTGATGTGAAGCACCGACGCTTCGGGAACTCAAAGTGTGTTTAGTATCGTCCCAATCATTATATCGGATCTGATAGACATTAAATCTTTGCAATGGAACATCGATTCCTACCAATGATCAATCGCGAGGCTATTGAAATTTAAAAAAAAACATCCTAATTTTATTAGGGAAGATGGCTGGGTGCTACCATCTGCTAAGGACCCCATAGTTAAAAAAATTAAATTCCAACCCAAGCATACTACTGCATTTCTATCTATTCTTCTATTCTATTTTATTATATTCTTATCTATTCTATTCTAACTACGAGTATGACATCAGGTCGTCAAACACCCCAGTCCTCCCGTGACCATGGGTACTGTAAAGTGCTCAACACGTCGGGAATGAAAAAAGGTAAAATTAAACGCGATAAAATCCTTAAAATTAGTTTTATTCCTTATAAATTTTATTCACAGTGAACGTGGGAAGCACTACACTCATAAACGGGAGTAGAAAAATGTTCGCCTTGTTGTGGCGCTGAAAAAGAATCCGCCACCTCGTATTGTACCGTCGTAAGAGGCGACATAGGAAAGAAAACAAACAGGAGTTAGGCAGTATCATCTTCCTGACAACAGATCAAAATAATAATAGCTGCGGCTGCCAATCCGCCTACTACGCGTGGCAACTATAGCAAATATCCAGCTACTTGACAACTTATGGGGGAGACCTATGTTTATTTCAGTGGACTTTTGATAGGCTGACGATAATTAATTTTCTACTCATCTTTGCAACCCTTAATATTTACGGTAGAGTGAAAACAAAATAGTAACATACCCGAAATATGAATGAAATAAAAACTGCATATATTGCCCCATGAAAATTAAAAAAGTAGCAGCTTACATACATGTTACAAATGGGCACATGCCGCAGAGTTTTTGGCCAAAAAGGTGTTCGCTACGCTGATTCCAACGCGGGATGACCTCAAATGGGAAACTTCTCAGATATGCTGTTTTCCTTCATCGCCGAGTATGTTGTAAATCGACACGTCAAATTGCAATTAAAATTTTATTACTTTCAACAAGGTGACACGTGGTTAGTGAAATGGAGAAGACTTCTAAAATAAGCTTGCCAATTCCAGCACGACTTAGACCTGTAACCAATGATGTTTTTTTTCCTTTTACAGAAGTAAAGTATTCAGTTTTTAGTCTTTAGTGTAAGTTACGAGTACGTTATTATTAAAAACTATTATTCATTTGGTAACTCAAGGATTAAGCTTTACTTTTCTTTATATTGTACCTACTCCACTTTCATAGTACGCGACCAACTGACGGCGAAAGCTCCGTGGCGCAGTGACTTAGCAATAATTTACGGCGTTGAGGGTTTTGGTTTCGCATCCCGCAAGGAACAAGTATTTTATGGCCTGCAAATAATTGTTTTAGATGTTTGTCTTTGCACAATTTATGTACATATAAACTAAAATCCTAGTGTGGGGATAACGATTTTAGAGCAGAAATAAATATATCGAACGGTCATCGCCAGCAGTAACGAATCGTTTATTGTAATTTTAAGTACAAAGTTACCACTTGCACAGTGGTAAAGGAAAACAACGCGAGGACTGCGGCATTTCTAAGAATTAAAAAAATACATTGTAAAGAACATGTAAGTCCACCAACGCCGTGCGCTGTGGTTGTAAAGGAGGAGAGATAACAACTTAAAATAATAAAAAATAGAACCAATCCAGCCAACCTTCCTGCCAAACGTAGCAACTATGGCAGACATCCCTCGTAGGAGGCAATGTTTGGAAGAGGCCTATGTTTAGCAGTGTACTTTTGTTGTGCCCGCAGTGCGGAAAAATTCGCTTAAAAAAAAACGTTACATTTTATTTTGTTTATTTATTTTCTACCAAATATTATAAGCAATCTATCGTTCTATTTAGCACAAAATTTTAATACTAAGTCTGGAAGAAACAATAGTGTTCGATTAATCTGACTCCAAATAGCCTTCACCAGCAAAAACGTTTATACATGATATTGTAAGTTATCATGTAACATCATGTGAAAGAAACAAAGATAACATCGTGGCTATTAAAAAAATGGATCTTTACATCAAATTAATGTAGTTACGTTTTATAGAGATACTTGAATCACATAACACGACAAATTTACATAAATTAGAAAGAAAGATAACAACGCAATTTTTTTTTTTTTTTTAATTAATACGTTTGTAGTGGTTTGTGGCATAAAATATGATAACAATGTTTTTCAAGCTTAAAATCCTAACAATCAGCAGTAACTAGAAAGAGGCATACAGAAGATCCGATAGACTATAAAATGGGAAAGTAAAGTTTAGTTAAAAGGTCTTAGAATCGTACTATTTAAATAAAAATGCAGATAATATTATTTTTTTACTACATATAGACAAATTATGAAAGTGATAAGTAGTTAGATGAAAGTCAGGAAATCGTTAATAACTTTATCTCGTCCTGCATGTACGAGTATAAAAGGAAGTGAGAAATAAATGTGAGAAAAGAACATGGCCTTATAGACGCCGATACCGGTCCAGAGATCTAGTCTGAATTTATTAGAAAATACTAGTGATAAACTAGTATCTGTAGTGTTATACATCTGATGAAGACATGCTAATCTAGCTGTATGATAAAAAATTCTATCATGTCTAGATAAAGTCTCGAGTGGATAAGGATGATTTTTATTGCATTGAATGGTGATGAAGCGAAAACAAAATGGAATAAGAGCTTCAGAGTGCACACATAAACGCACACACTATCATGTTGCTGTGATTCGTATGGTTCGTTCGTTCGTATCGATAGAAGGAACCCGGCATCAATTTCCTAAAATGGTCAGTATATATTTTCGAACCTAATTATATAAAGATACTTCCCACAGACTTACATAATGTCTGTGGGAAGTATCTTTATATAATTAGGTTCGAAACAAGTAAAGCTATAATAAAGATATTTACGAAAAACAACATGAAAATGGCAACACATTGTAGTACAACGAAGGGCTTTTAAAACATGATACTGTTACCAAACCTACGATAATTGCTTTAGTCATTACATGCCCTAGTTATGATCGCTGTCGGTCAATTACCATGAAACGGAAAGTTTATGCTAACACAATTCCGCCATTTCCAACACGGTAAAGAAGTACATATCCACTTTAAAAGTTTGACTTAGAAAATTTTGTTTTCCTGATTACTTTATGTCACTGAGCGCTGTGACGTGCGACGTGCATTGACGAATAATTTAAAGTCGAAAAAAAAAACTAATATTTTTAATATACATACACCCCGTCGTAAAGTGAAAGATCACCACTGTGCTCCTTATTTTCAAATGTAATAAGGAGCACAGTGTAATTTAATAAGCGAAAGAAGAGAGTCGCAGCCGTTTGCCGCACGCTGATGATGATAAAGATACCATCCCGTGGATGTCGTAAGAGGCGACAGAGGGAAATTAAACAGGGGAAGAGGGGCAGCGGATTCCTGATGACAACTGAAAATAATAATAAAAAAAACTGCTGTAGCCATCCTGCCTGCCAGCGGTAATATCCTCCCTTTGCAGTGAACTTTGGTAGCTTGTAACTTGATTTCAAAACGATAACGTAGTTGTTTGGAAATTCTCTCGCTAGGCTACATTCCTCGTTGCAGCATCAAGTCAATAAAACGATTTCATCTTCTTATCTACAAATATCTCAACTTGCATTTTTTTAATTTCTTTCAGAAGAGAATGAGTATAGAAACTATACCAAAAGGAAGATTACAGTATGAAGTATCAAGTCATTCTTATGATTGTTTATAAATTTTACTGTATTCTTTACAGATGCTACCCCTAAACCAGGATTTTCTCTATTATGGTGGAGGCGTTTTACATACGTAAATTGCACTTGGACAAAAATCCAAACTCGAAACAATTATTCAGGCTTTGTACTTTGTTTTTGTAGCTTACTTTCTCTGGGCATGATTTGTACCCGCGACCCCGTAGTGCCGCCATCGAAGTAATATGTACAGTACATGAGTGCCGCCGCCAAACGCTTTATCATTGCGCCACCAAGCCGTATAGATATCCTGAGTTTAATTTTTTATTTAAGTTTTTAAATGTTACAACTTTAATAAAATATAAAAATAAAAGGTGTCGAGGTAGGCCGAGACTATCTTTCGAAGACCATGTGAGCAAATTGCTCGAAGAGGGGAGGGTCAAGAGTACTCGGATACCTAGACGTGCTACATGCAGCATGAAGAAGATAATGAATCTGAAAGAAGCTAAAGAGGTATGTAAGGATCGTGACACTTGGCGATCTGTTCTCTCTGACTACCCCGTCAGAGATTGTGCGTGAAGATAAAAGAAAAGAAAAGACAACTTTAATATGACTGAGATTCAAACTTTGTACTCGAATAATTTTTACATTTATTTACATATTTTATTATTACACACATTATTAAAAACAATAATGAAAAAAAACTATAGCTAGTAACTTAATCACCATACAGCCCTACTCCCCGCGGTATCGTGTCAAGAACGCTGACTGTATTTTCCCGCTGAATGGCTATACTTAGGCTTTGAGCGAGAAGAAAATCAGCCCCCTTATCACTAGCAGCAACGCCCAGTCGCGGATGGAGTTCCTTTAGGAACTTCACCTCACGTGGACCCCACAAACCGATAGTCTCTACAGCAAATGGCTCATATACGTAGTCATCTCTCAGAGACTCATATTTGCACCATTTACTCAGTTCAGCTGCCTCTACTGCCGCCCCGGCTCTAAACGAGTTAGCCCTGAGATAAGAGGCCGCCAAAGTATCTACGCAAGCAGCAATCCACACTAGAGATCCACCTCTCTCCCAAGGGACCAATGTCAATTCCACAAGACTCTAAAACCGAGGGAACTCTTATAGAGACAAGAGCCCTTCGGATGACATCGTTCAAAGAACCGTGCCGTGAAAACCTACCAGCACTTTTCATACATGAAAGTCCGTAGAGCCCAAACTTGCCGACGCTGCTACCACAGGGGCAGTGATGGGGAATGCTTCCGTGCACAGCGCGAACAAAACACTATTTTTTTTGCTTCTGAAAAGGTGGAGCTCCTAGCCCAATCCGCACACAGACGTCACTCCATGTGATTTCTTTATTTTCCCAATAATCAAAGATTTGTTTTTTGTTTGACCTGTACGGAACCAGAAGGGACCGTGATAAAGCTATCGCGACCCATAACCAGCACGTAAAATAACATGCCCTCAGTCCAATGGTCATTATGTTTTCAAAAATATTTGAACAAATGAAAAACTGTCTAAAATATAATGAAGAACAATTTAAAGAAAGGTACAGTAGTTTACAAATGTAGGAACGGAATACAAGAAGAGAAATGTTACATTGATGACTACCTATCAGTATGAGCGAGCAAAGATAAGATGCACATAAAATGTAGTGAATTATATATTGTTTTATTTTGTTAAATATACTGAAATATAAAAAAATATAAGCACCTATAAATTCAGCGAGAACAAAGTTTATTTGAAGACCCATTCTCATACATATAAATTGCTATATTTATGACTTACGCAAAACTTTCAGTGTACCCCACGTATCAGACAGCCTGCAGTTGGAGAAAGCTGAAATTTAATGTGCAGAGGTTTAAGCTACGTTATGGCCAAGTCACGAACTTTTATACGTAGAATTATCTGAATATAGATCTTAGAGTCCGTAGATATAAGATATAAAATACATTATATCTCCTAACCTAAAGGAGTAAAAGAGTTACGAGACTTTTAACAAGAATCTTTTTATGAATTTTAACAATTAAAAGATTAACATCTCAAAATTAGTTAAAGTGATTGTATTGACAAGTCTTTCTTCTGAAACAAATAATATTCCGTTACTCGGTTAGTTTCTAGTCTACAGGAAGCAAAAATTATAGGGAAGTCAATTGCTATTAAAAAGAGACCATTTATCTATGTATCAAGTATCGTAACTTTTTACTGTTGAGGCTGTTCTCGGAAATCTGTCTCGCTATATTACGTCAGGTCGGACCGAAGTAACAAACGTTTCACATTTTAGTTCAGAAAATTTTTCAATAGATGAGATGGTTTTAAAGAATAATTTGAATGAAGTGAAATCATTTTTTTCTTCATCATCATCATCAACCATTGCTTTTTGGACAAGGGTTTCACTCGTTGCGGGAAGGATGAGTCTTTATCGTCATGCTTGGCAGACAAATTGACGAGCGCAATACCAGACGTCTCTCACCTTTGATGCTGCTGTCTGTCATCGGTCTGAATACTTTAAGTCTGGTGTAAGAAGAAGGGAGAAGTAGATAGGGTCACCAATTACGTCACCCACGTGACAAAATATGGTGATGGAATCTCTTATGCCGCCACCACACGTTAAGTGTTCTCGAAAGAAATATAATTATTATTTCATAACTGACTGCCCGAACATAACGTCAGCATCTGGTTCGCACGCTCGCTAGCGGCAACCGGCAACCATATTAAAATGCACGACGATATGATTCACTGATATACTCGTATTTTTAGGGTTCCGTACATCAAAAGGAAAAAACGGAACCCTTATAGGATCACTTTGTTGTCCGTCTGTCTGTCTGTCAAGACCCTTTTTCTCAGAAACGCGTGGACGTATCAAGCTGAAATTCATATCAAATACTCAAGTCTACAGTCCCTTGGAGCTGTGAAAAAATCAAACGTCTAAGCCAACGCAATCAAAAGATACAGCCGTTTACGCCGCAAATTTTCGACATTCGCAAGGGAATCAAAACCTACAGGGTAATTCCCGTGAACTCAGAATCTTGAAATTTGGTACGAAGCAACGTTTTATAGCACAGATAAAGGAAAAATTGCGAAATGAATAAATTTTTAGTTACATCATATAATAAAAATATTTATAATAATTTTAAACTTATATATACCTACGGATTTGTTCGGAACCCTCGGTGCGCGAGTGCGACTCGCATTTGATCGGTTTTTTTTTAGATAAGAACACTGCCTCATAATAAAACCTTACTTTACGTGAACACTGATTGTTTACGTGTGAATTGACCTTAAAATCAATTCACTATTTTTAGACGGCTTCAAAAAAAGAAGAGGTCACAATTCGATTGTATGTATGTTATATGTACGCGATACCTTCGAGAATAGTGAACCGTTTTTAATGATTATTTTATTTTTAAATAGGTTATACTTCAGTTGTGGTTCCATATCAATTTAGAGAGAAAAAATTCACTTCTTCTCTAGGGTAGGGAATTTTACATTTTATATTTTAATATTATTATTTTTTTTAAATATATTTAGACTACACCCTTGTTGTTATCTTCCTACAGCCTATAAATGTTGACTGCCGAACATAGACCTCCCACATTAGATTGCCGCATGGGGGATTTTTTCTTAGTTGCCACGCTTGGCAAGCGGGTTGGCAACCGTAGTTTGTTGTTATTTCGAGTTGTTATCTTGAGCTTATGATAATCCTTAGTTCACTCAAAAGGGTCAAAAATTTATTCGATAAAAAGTAAAAATCAACTTTAAACTTCTTTGAAGTCGAAAAAAGCCAAATTTTAAATACTTTTTCAAGGTTAAAGTACGTTTCATTTAAACTAACTTTAATAAGTTCAAAGGGCAGTGTCCGTGTCGAGCGTTAACGTTGAACCTGAAAGACTGTTTTATTGTCTGTGTACATTACAGGCATTGTTATTTTGATACCCTTTTGTTCTATTTGTTACGGTGGGATTAATTTGTATTTAGAGGTTTTTACACAACGTAGTAGCTATTGACAATGGGTTCTGCGACAAATTAGTCATTTTTATGTGTTCAAAATTCACACACGCTTTCGTAAAGACTGTACTTTCGTAATAAAACTGCAGTGAATAGAACATTTTAAAAGAGCGTGTCTTTTGCAATGAAGCGTTTTTACATCACCTCCAACTTACTAATACTCAATAAATCTCGTTGAGTTAGTATTTAGTGTTTAGGCCCAGAGTGACAGACAAAAAGAGTATTAAATAACAATTAAATAAAAATAATATTATTTAATGTCAACTCTGAAAAACAAGTTTTAGATTACAAATATTCTATCTATACCAGCCGCTATAAATTTCTCTGCCAAATATACGGCATTCAAGCAGTAGCAATTATAGACATGCAACTTTATAAAATTAGACCATAGGTAGGTTGGTGAACGTAGAGCTGCTTTTAGTCATGCTCTGCGCAATGTGCTTACTGGCAGAATTTCTAATATTTTTTTGAGTTTCAAAATCCGTCTAAATTTCTTCGAGAAATGATAAGTGCGGTACCTTTTTTTCGAAGTTAAATGACGAAGGCATAATTCACTGATTTCTTTTAATTTTTATATCTTAGTAGTGTTTATATGAAACTTGTTGGCTATACCGAATATGACTTTGTAACGTAGTCGTAGTTCCGCTTTCGGATAAAGTAGACTAATAAAACAATTCGATAAAGGTAATCGAATAAACTTTCATCTATTTCCGAGTAAAATGAGCAAGCCAGAAATCAAATCTACCTAAATGTACAAGTAACCTACGTAACATCTCACAACTTCATTACATGTATTTTTTTATGATAGAGATAAGCTGTGGTTTAATTGTTTTTGTATGCACACAATCAGAACGTCAGCGGCTCAGCGGTGGCCCTGATTTTAAAACAGCATAAAATTGTTTATTTATTATAATTATTAAAACTACAAAACGGGTCATATCAACAATATCCTTCGTACATAAGTACTGTTTACAAAGTTTATCAGTTTTACTTAACAGTAAATTATACTTGTGCAATAGCTTGAAAAGAAATCCACTACCCAAACTGTTACGAAGAGGCTTATTAGTCTCATTACACACTAATTCACATACACAATAGTGAATGTGAATTCATCTCGAACCAAGGTGAACATATTTTTATTTATGTTTGCAAGGAGGATTTGCCTTAATGGTCACACTTGGCCATCCGCCTGGGATTGACGACTTGCACCAGACGTCTGGTACAATTAACGCTGCTCCTCGTCGCTTTTCTCAGCATTTTACGCCTGGCGTAATCCATAAGAACTTTCTCGTATTTCCTATAGTCGCCTCTTACGATAACCACGGGACAAAATGGATGATGGATCTCATACCGTCACCGCACGATAACTCGCAAGAACTTACTGAAAAACAAGCAGCATGTGGTTGAAACTTGTTTTAATTTGTTTAATTTTTTTTTATAGGATAAGGGTGACAAACGAGCACACAGTCCACCCGATGGCAAGTGGTTGCCGCGGCCCATAGACATCTACATCTATCCTCGTTTGTGAATCAAAATGCAGATGCGTTGCCACCCGTGAGGACTAAGATGGAATGCCTCATTTCCAGTAAAAAGGGCCTATGGCAACCTGCACTTACCAAGCGAAACGCAGAGGTAAAGCTCTACTTCACGCTGGTATTCTGTGAGGTCGTGGTACCACCCCGGTTCGAGCCGGCCCATTCGTGCGACAGCAAAAGCTGCCGCGTGGCTCTACCACTGTTGAAGAAAATATGAAAATAAACACAAATTAGGATTCTGACTCGTAGTGAAAAGGCTGTATAGTAATCAAAACCTTTAACTTAATCTTTGCACTGCGTAGGTAGCCAAATGATCTCAAATTTCACAAATTCTCAAATTTTTATACGTGGTAGAGCCATGCTGCAGCTATATTTCTGGTATAGTTGTAACACGAATGGGTCGGCTCGACCGGGGAAGGACCACGCTCTCACAGAATACCAGCGTAAAATAGCAGCTTAATGCTGCTGTGTTTCGTATGGTGAGTGTAGAGAACCGGAGACCCTTTTTACTGAAAACGAGGCATTCCATCTTAGTCCTCACGGGTGACAACGCATCTGCATTTTGATTCATAATCGAGGATAAATGTGCCACAGCAACCACTTACCATCAGGTGGACTGTGTGCTCGTTTGTCACCCTTATCCTATAAAAAAAATAGAAACAGAATAAAAGCAGCTGCTTGTGACTGTATGGTAGACATGTGAAGGAATCATTCAATGCAGCTTTTTTTATAGCATTGGGGGCAAACTAGCTTGCGGTTGCGGCTCACCTGATAGTAAGTGACTATCGCCGCCCATAAACAACTGCAACACCAGGGGAATTACAGATGCGTTACCGACCTTGTAAAACGAGTAGGCTCTTTTCTTGAAAGTCATATCGGTCCGGAAAAATCTTTGGTGGTAATCTATTCCACAAGGAAGTTAAGCGAGGAAAAAAACTTCTTCTAAATCGCACAGTCGTGGACCGACAATCATCCAGATGGTATGGAATGGATGGCATAGCGAGTTTTATCTGCAATGTGCGACGGTGAAATTCAGCGGCTGGAATTAGTCCGAACAATTCCTTATAGCACTCCTCTTGGAAGATGCGATAAAAAACGCAAAGAGATGTAACATCTCTTCTCAGTGCCAGTGAGTCAAGCCGATCGGAAAGAACTCGGTCATCGATGATTCGAGCTGCTCTGCGCTATATGCGATCAAGTTAAAGGAGCTGGCACTTGGGAGCCTCTGCCCAGAGATGGGAACAGTCTTCCATGTGGGGCAGAACCTGTGCCTTGTAAAGTTGCAAGCGGTGTGCCGCTCTGCTAAGCACGCCAAGACGAAACTGCACGTGACTCGATATGTTGACGCCGAGGATTCCGATACTGGCTGAGGCAACAAGCGAAGTGCCTTGAAACTGAGGAGATACGACAAACGGGTTCCTTCAAACTTTTGTCTTCTGGGGATTGAACTGGACTAGATTTAGTCGCCCCCAATCCGAGATTTTGTGCAACAAAGACTAGACTTCAGACACAAGTTTGTTCCGGTACTCGGTGACGTGTTACCGAGAAATATTGGCACGACCGGTGTATAAAGCATCATCAGTGCTGTCGTCTGCATAGCAATGAATGTGACCAGCTTGCAACATATTATTGATATGCAGAAGAGACAGCGTTGTTGATAACACGCAGCCTTGTGGAACACACCAGCATTAATATGCTTGTAATCGTAGCATGCACCGTCCATTACGACCTTGATGCTCCGATCTGCAAGAAAACTGGTGATCCAACTGCATGATTTCTCGGGAAGCCCATAGGAAGAGAGCTTTGAAATAAGCGCTTTTTGCCAAACCCAATCGAAGGCCTTCGCAATGTCCAAGCCTCCGATGCCTCCACCTTAGACTCTATTGCCTCCGCCCATCTATGAGTTAAGTAATACAGAACATCGTCAGCTGCGCAATCCCGACGGAAATCGTACTGGCGATCATTAATCAGCTGGTAATCCTCAAGGTACCTCATGAGCTGGCAGTTTATGATGATTTCCATTATATTGGAAAATAAGGAGATAATGGTGACAGATCTGTAGTTTCTGAGCGGTTGCCTTTTTTGGGGATCGAGTGCAGCAAAGCTGTCTTCCATGAATTCGGGACTACGCCTAGGGAGTAGGTGTACCGGAAAAGACGCGTTACAACTGGTGCCAACTCCAGAGCACACGTCTTCAACACAATAGGAGGGTCGCCATCGGGCCCACTCGACTTATTGACGTCAAGAGAGAAGAGTGCTTAGCGCACCGAGTGCAGGGTAAACAGCACATCCTGCATGGAGCACTCATACGTTCCCCCCCATCATCATGAGTCGAGTTGGACGCAAAGAGAGAGCCTAGCAGATCGGCTTTCTCCTTTGAGGCATGGGCCAGTGAGTCGTTCTCCTTGTGCAGAGATGGGAAAGATGGCTAACAAAAGTTCCCTTGGCTAGCCTTGTCAAGAGACCAGAATGAACGAATTCCCGAAGAAAGTCGAACTAGTTTCTCGCCAATTCTGCAAAACACGGCGGCAACCTACAGAAGGCAACCGCGATGGGAGCGTGAGTGGCACCATACTCCGGACTAGACAATTGTCCGAGGAGCCAAGAGAGACATCGACGGACACCTGATATCCGTCTCGATGAGAGGTCAACAGAAGGTTCAACAGTTAAGGTGCACGATCCTCCACACCTAGGATCCGTGTAGGCGAACTAACCAGTTGTGTCGGAGTATGGTCTATGTACTAAGACAAAGTCATAAACAGATCTACCCGCATGATCGTTTGAATGGAAACCAAGCCTGATGTGCGTTAAAGTCACCGAGGATAACGATCTCTGTGTATGGAACCTGCTATAGCTTGTCTGCAGCCATTTGGATGTGGTCGATGAGTCGGTCTGAGTCGGCATTACCGCTATGGGACCATCATGGGACCCGTAAACGCGGGGATGGTCGTCGCTGTCTACCAAAGTACGAACAGGTCCGTCCGTACCTTCAAGACTGCCTAGGCGTCGAAAACAGATGTCCTCCCTGACGTATACGCAAACCCCAGCCCGAGACACAAAGCAGTGTTCTAATTTGCACTCCGGGTAGGAGAGATACGAAGTATCAGCCGGAGAGCCGGAGCCGGTTGTGGACGGCGTTAAGGTTTGAATGAAGTCAGCTCCGCGTACCATCGTTATACACATTTCTAGTAGGGGAGCCTCCTTTAGTTTTTAATTTATTTTAATTTTAATTATTTGTTATTTATTATAGCGGCAACAAAATACACATTCTGTGAAAATTTCAACTGTCTACCTATTACGGATCATGAGATACAGCCCACTGACAGACGGACGGACAGTAGCGGCTTATTAATAGGGTCCCGTTGTTTACCCTTTGGGTACGGAACCCTAAAAAGGAGGCCGACAGCAAATATCAAATTAGGGCTGATTCTGTGAGAAGGACTCTTCCTTGACCATAGTTTAAAACCGATCAAAAAGCCAGGGTTCTACAAGAAGGAAGGAAGACTTGCCCATTGTTCTAGTCCATTACTTTTTAAAACCTTGCTGAAGCGATAAAACATGCTTGCAAAGAATTCATCGAATCCTTTGAAAGGATTTGTATCGCAAATGCATTAATGAACTACCATTAAATGGCGGAAGTGCATAAATAACAATGGCTTAATTTGCAAAAAGAAAGGGAAAATTTTATACCTTTTTGGTACAGTACTTATGCTCTTCTCGGACTGCATTAAGATTTTTATTAAATTACTGTTACCGTTACAGCCAATTAAAGTCCACTGCTGAACATAGGCCTCCCCCATAGGTTGCCTCATAAGTGGGATATTTGCCATAGTTGCGACGCTTGGCCAGCGGGTTGAGTTTTATTAAATTGTTATTTATTATCGCTTTTCTTTTGTCTTTCTCTATATTATCCACACGTATTTCTCCATTGTCGATGCGAACAATACTAAAGTTACAACAAAAAGTTATTATTAGGAAATGCAATTATTTTATTATTTGCGTAACACTTGTAGTGCAAAACCAATTTTTTTTCTATTAATTACGCCTTATCGACGAGCATGCGTGCGTAAATTTTGTTTATCAGGTCAGAATCGTACAAATGGAAGTCTGTAGACTCTACCTCGGGGAGATAGACATGAAAATTTATGTATTTATTTATTTATTACGTGTATACGCCCACTTGCACTTGCATAACTGTAAACTTCACAATTGTTTAATGTTATACAATTATTTAATGTTATATTAAAATTCAAAGCTTCCTTAATTTGTGATAATTTAGTTTGTTACATTTTTTCTTTTCTTCGTCACCTGGTAAAGCCACTTTTGGATATGGCACTCCACTTTTAGACATGGAATCCTCATGGGACAAATAAGAATGATTTGTTTTTGATTTGATTTACTACTATAATTTCTTATTACTACTACAGTCAGCAAAATAGGTTTTAACTTAAAACCTATTAGCTGATTCAACAATAAGGCTACTGATATCCGTGACGTGATAATTAAATCCGTGTATGCAGGAGACAGGCAAGCGCAGTAACTTTTCTAGGTCACATTCGAGTTTAAATGTACTCCCATTTTACTGTTAATATATTTTTATCATACTTTATTCATTAAATATTTATATAAAACACGTTGTAGTTTTGTCTTTATTTATAACGTTTAAAAATACAAATCCATTATTAATGTTTTTACCATTTACCGCCAAGCACATGATAAATCAACATTTAAAATAGTATTCATCAAATATTACTGAGCAATAGTTCCGGTAAGAATCTAACTCAGGTTGCTAGCACAAATGGAGCTCACTAAAAGTCTCTGTTAAAAAAACTACGCAAAAAATATATAACTCCATTTTCCAGCTTATCATACTAATTATAGACAAACAGCTTTATTCCAAAAGCTTTGAGATTATGTATAAGATATAAATAATTATTCTGAAAACAACGATTAAGACTTTCTTGTTAGATAATAAATATATATATATATAGATTCTATAACAGTACTTCGAGCATTAAATCTACTCTTACAATAGATTTAGTATGAAGTGTGTCAGAATAACAATTTATTGTAAATTATTTCTATCTACATGTGAAAACATTTTCTGCCGACTTCAAAAAGGAGCGGTACTCAATTCGACTGTATGTTTTTTGTGTTACCTCAACTTTTTACTGCGTGAACCGATTTCGATGATTCTTTTTTTTATTTGAAATCTGGTACTTCACATATGGTCCCATATCAATTTGATCAAGGTCAGACTAATAGTTTTTGAGTTATTCTTAATAATTTATATTGAAGTCAACTGTACAAAATTTTAATTTTTAATTATATTGGCATATAATTATGATTTTATATAATGATCTAGATTGTAAATATAGCAATAAGTTCCACGAATAAAATAAATTAAAACACGCAGAACTTGTGCCACCACAGCTCTTATTACAATTGCATAATTTATATGAAGCAAAACAAACTTTATAGTATAAAGTACGCGTTAGTTATTCATAGCTTCATCTATTTTATATCTACCTATCTTTTTATATTAAATTTATGCAAAGAAAGTCTAAGCATAGTTATTTCTTTGAGACATTCTTAATCTAATTTGATTTGATTTGCTTATTAGATCTTCAGTGCACACTGCAAAGACTTTTATGTTAAAAGCTTTCTTGCTAATATTATTTAGTAAGGAATTTATGCAGTCTATACCCTGAAATAAATTATACCGTTACCGTTACAGCCTATTAAAGTCCACTGCTGAACATAGGCCTCCTCCATAGATTGCGTCATAGGGGCGATGTTTTCTAATATTATTCATACACACAGTATAATAAACAACCATTATTAATAATACCACGATTTTACATTAAAATATTCAAACCTGCAACTAACAAAACAAACAACGTGCGGCGCACTGACCCTGACATTGTTGTCCACTGGCTGTGCCAGCGTAACCGGTTTTTTCCAGTCTCGCCGCGTACGCGACAAGCGGCCAGTGGTCACGCACACATGGTCCGCGTGCTAGTAGTAGCTTATTCGCGTGGTTGTATGAAACTTTATCTCTGTTCCGTTTATTTACTCATGTGCTAGTCGGTACTAAATTATACCACAAATTAATAGTGATTCATTATTTAAAATTCTACCTACCTGTAAAGCATTATGAAACGTAATAAAAGATCTTTAAGACACAAGTTACAATAACATAATATATTTGTATGTCACCTCTTACTACCAGTGAACGCAAATAACATATGAGTTCACGGCTTTTTACTGAACCAGGTTCTAGTTACCCTTTAAGTAATAGGTCTAGAACTTTGAAATGCATTTACGGTTTAAATAATTACAAAAATTAGGTTGTATTTTAAATTTTAAATCAGTAGGATGCCCAGATGTTACATTGATATAAAGATAAAGAATACGTAATCGTAATCGTTTGACTGGTATTATAAGGCCGAATTTATTTAAATTTAAGAATTTTTACATATTTATAATTTATTGGGTGATGACACACTTCTACATTTTTGTGTTTTAGCATGATTTTTCTAACTACAATCCCACCTGGTGCTAAATGGTAATTGAGCCTTAGATGGTAAAACTCACTGTCTTAACGTAACAAAAGCTAATAATTATTTTTAGAAAGATTTATTTTATTTCCTTATATTACATATTTATAAATACTGCGGCCTCGGTTCGACTCACGCACTGAACAAGTATTTGTTTTGCCGTATAGTGGCGATCTAAGAAACTTCACTACCCCATTTCATCCCGTGGATACATTAAGAGGCAACAGACGGAACAGAATCAGGAGATGAGCGGCAGCATCTTCCTGATAACTACACAAAATAATAATAAACTGCGGTTGGCAACCTGTGCCCGCCAAGCGCGGAAACTATGGTAAATATACCTATGGAACAACCTAGGCGAGGCTATGGAACAAACTAGGGCGAGTTCTTTGTTCAGCAGTGGACTTTTGACAGACTATAACGAATTAATGAACGAAATAATTATCTTTTTAGAGTGTGGGCTATGTGCAATTATTATATGCAAAACGCTTACAAGACAGAGGAGAATTTCCTTGTGTGTTGCGAATAATTTTTAAATAAGTAGCTGGCCAGGCAGACATTGTTCTGCCCTTTTCGACGACCCTTCATATAAAAAATCCTTAAATTCGTAATGAAAATAAATTGAGTGTCCCTTGTCAGGATAAAAGCTATCCTATCTCTGAAGTTGGACCAAGCTGCACAGAGTGTGCAAAATTTCAGTGAAATCAGTTCAGTAGTTTAGGAGTTCATTGCAGACAAACAACGTGACACGTAAATTTTACTCGTATATATAAAGAATAATATTTATCCTAGGTAAAGTGAATTTATATAAAGAAAAATAAATAGAGAAAATGTATAAAAGCAAGACTTTATAAAAGTAATTATGCTTACAATTTTTTTTTAATATTAGTGTGTCGATGAGAAACGAGGTAATAGTCCATCTGCGGACATTTGCAACCAATTTCACCGAAGTTTCACCTCTGACAACCAGGATGATATTATGTCACATAGTCTATAATTATACTGAATCACTTGCCATATAAATGAGAATACAACAGCGAGTGCACTGATGTTAGGCAGAGGTTTTTACGTGGTACAGCCACGCTGCAACATATTAAAGTTGCAGCTCGATTGGGTCTGCTTAACGGCGGAAGGATCGCGTTCGTCATCATCATCATCATCCTTACAGCCTTTCATAAGTCCACTGCTGAACATAGGCCTCCCCCAAGGAATGTCACAAAGCACGGCCCTGAGCCACCTGCATCCATCGACTTCCTGTATGTGTTACCAGGTCGTCACTCCATCTCGTGGGGGGTCGCCCTACACTTCGCCTACCGGTACCATGATGAAATAATATCATTCTATATGTTTCGTGTCCACATGATGGTAAGTCCACCTGATGGTAGGTGGATGCTATAGCAAATACATATATCCTCGATTAAGATAGAATGCGTCGTTACCAGTTAAAAAGAGTCTCCGATTCAGTCACTCGCCATACGAAACGCAGCAATTTAATCTGCTATTTTTCGTTTGTATTCTGTAAGGATTCTTACTGGTAATGAGGCTTTCTATCTTAGACTGGGGTTTGACGGCGCATCTAAATTTTAATTTATAATCAAGGATAAATAGAGTGGACCATGAGCCACGGCATTCACAAACCACCAGTTTTTTTTTATAGGAGAGGGGGCAAACGATCATGCGGCTCACCTGATGGTATGTGACTACCGCCGCCCATGAACAACCGCAACACCAGGGGAATTGCAGATGCGTCGCCGGCCTTTTAAAGAGGAGTAGACTCTTTTTTAAGGTCCCTAAGTCGTATCGGTCCGGAAAAATCGCTGGTGGTAATCGATTCCACAAGGAAGTTGTGCGAGAAAGAAAACATCTTCTAAATCGCACAGTGGTGGACCGCCAATCATCCAGGTGGTATGGAAGGTATCGCAAGTTTTGTCGCGAAGTGCGATGGTGAAATTGAGCGGCTGAAATTAATCCGAACAATTCCTCAGAGCACTCCCCGTGGTAAATGCGATAAAATACGCAAAGAGATGCAACATCTCTACGCAGTGCCAGTGTATCGAGCCGATCAGAAAGAACTCGGTCGTCGACGATTCGAACCGCTCTGCGCTGGATGCGGTCAAGTGGAAGGAGCTGGCACTGGGGTGCCCCGGCCCAGAGATGTACAGTATTCCATGTGAGGCCGGATTTGCGCTTTGTGTGTATTTCTTTGTCACATTTGCTTCTATATGGAATCCGTTCTGGAAAATTATAATTATGAAGTTGGCAAGTTTGTGTTTTATTGGTGGTAGCAATCGTTTTCTGCCTAATAGACCGTCTAAGTAAATTCTATAACACTATCTCATCTATTTCTATCGCCAAATAGCAATTCTTGCATTGATATGTTCCGATCTGAAGGGTATAGAGAGCCAGTATAATTACAGGCATTCTCTCCTAAAGTTCAGAGGTGTCAAAGTATCTGTAGATTTCTTTGCTTGAAGTTAGCCGCAAGTGTCCATGGATTGAGTAGTCACTCGCCATCTGGTGAACTGTAAAATCGTTTGTTACTTCTGTTTTATAAAAAAATGTGTTTATGTGTTAGTCTATTCGGAATAGTTCTAATCATAACTCTTCGCGTGTTCTCTTAGCATTGTATAAACTTCAGGTTTCCAGACATTTTCCGTTCCAATAATTGATTATTCGTATATCATGTAACGCTGCTATCTAATATGGATGTGTATTTCGTTACGTTGTTATTAATAGCTCTTGACTCGTCGTCTTGACTGTCTCTTTAGTCTATTGGTCGTAAGCGCGATATATCACGATCTATTTCCTTACTTTCATAGTCGAATGGTACCATGAAAGTAAGGGAATATAGTATCTACACATTCGTGGATAATAATCCTGTCCTGCGCAGATGGCTAGTCTCCGATTACTGGTTGTCGTGACCGAAATACGGTCTGGAAGACTTTAATGAATGGCGAATTGAATTTATAAATTTAAAAAAAAATTACGCACTAATTTTAGATTCCTTTGTGTCTGATCTATGAGGATGGTCATAACTTATAATCATATCGGCTGCAAAACAATTTCATTCAACACGTAACTGCATAATAAACACCTGAATGATTCGGTTCAGCGGTTATAAAATGGGTGGTAGGTGTGTAATAGATGTGAGCAAACGGAATCAAAGCCACTCATGTTTTTTCTTGATTACCGATGAAAGTATTTACATTTACCGCAGCCGATGCTTTAAATTAATGTTTTACATTTATTTTTATTACTATAGAATAGAATAGAATAGAATAATTTTTTATTCAATATTGATTACTACATAATACTTATTGAAAGTCATTTTTATTTACCACTGGTTCGGAAAACACCCCAGTCCTGGGAAGAACCAGCAAGAAACCCAGCGAGACTTTTTTTTCAAACATATTTCACTTAACAATAACTTCGTTTATACAATTTTTAAATGATTTTTCATAGAACCATCATGGTGGCGATCACCTTATTCCCAGGGGTTATTTTCATTCATGTATTCCTTGACATAATAATAACCCTTTTTGTACAGTTTTTCTTTAATAAAACTTTTAAACTTGTTTATTGACAGACTTTGAATATGTTCTGGGATTTTGTTGTAAAAGCGTATACATTGCCCCATAAATTAATTACAGATTCTGTGGAGTCTAATAACTGGCATTACAAGCTTATGTTTGTTCCTAGTGTTTAAAGTATGCACATCCTTATTCTTATTAAAGCTAGTTATGTTTTTATGCACATACATTACATTCTCATAAATATATTGCGATGCCAAAGTTAGTATGTTTATTTCTTTAAATTTTTCTCTGAGGGACTCTTTACAATTTAGGTTATAAATCGCCCGTACGGTTCTCTTTTGCAAAACAAATATAGCTTCAATATCAGTCTCATTACCCCATAGCAAAATTCCATAAGACATTACGCTATGAAAGTAACTAAAATACACTAATCTAGCTGTCTCAACATCTGTGAGACTTCTAATCTTTCTTACAGCATATGCTGCGTAACTAAGTCTGCTTGCTAATTTAGATATATGGGGGCCCCATTGAAGTTTCGTGTTAATAGTAATACCAAGAAAAACAGTGGTATCCACAAGACTCAACTCCTCCCCATTTAACAGCACATTGGTATTAGAATGGTTTACATTAGATATTGTAAATTTAATACACTTTGTCTTATTGCCGTTTAAGAGCATATTGTTGGCGTAAAACCAATGTACTAATTTCAATAGAGCATTATTTACATCGTCATAATTAATTAACTGCCGTTTGAGTTTTAAAATTAAAGAAGTACATATCGTCAGCAAATAATACTATATAGTGATTGTCCCCTACAAGATAAGGTAAGTCATTAATATAGATTAAAAACAGGAATGGGCCAAGAATCGAGCCCTGAGGAACGCCCACCGACATCACCAATCCGGAGGAACCCTTACCATTGATCACGACTTTTTAAGTTCTGTTACTTAAATATGAAGTAATAAGTCTAAGCACTAAATTTTTTACACCGTAATGTTGTAGTTTCCTGATTAATGTCTCATGATGAACAGAATCGAAAGCCTTGGAAAGATCACAGAAAATACCTAAGGCATCTTGTGAATTCTCCCAGGCATTAAAAATATATTTCATAAGCTCAACACCGGCGTCAGACGTCGAGCGACCACTTTTAAACCAAATTGGTTTTTATGAAGTAATTTATTACTATTAAAAAAAATTAACAATAGATCCAAAATTATTTTTTCAAAAATTTTACTGAGAGTTGGTAGTACAGTTACAGAAATAGGTCTAAAATTAGCGGGGTCCAATGTACTACCAGATTTAAATAAAGATATTACTTTACTATACTTCATTAAATCAGGAAACATACCAGAATCGATACAAGTATTAAACTAAACTAAAATACTATATTAACAATAACATAAGCCATAAGTTGGATAAAACTGCATACTGTAAATTAGAACGCCCTGACCTTGGTCAGTTTTATTTATGTAACTCATAAACTTAGTATATATTATAAGTTTATTATGTAACTACTAGGCCTAGGTTATAGGTCTTTAGATTATAAATTACCAACAAATTATTATTTAAAATTTTTTTTGATTGACTATAAAACTAAAGTTAGTAAATATGAGTAACTGAGCTAAGAGAATGTCACTGCTTCAGTCGTATTCCACGTACTTGGCGATACGATTGCTTAAACAATATTTTTTTAGGTCAAACAACGCGATAGCTTAGAACGGAATAGCTACAGGATAGAGGATAGTTTAGTGTAGTTTTCGATTGTTGTAGTTTACGAGTCATAATGGTAACTTTGTAGTCTAAAATGATTGAATTTTGATGTACAGTCCACATACCATTATCAAAGTTTAAAAACGCTATTTAAACTGTGTTTTTATATTACTATACACTTTATACGTTGTAGAGTAACGTTTCTGCTGTAATAAGGTTACTGAACGAATAAGGACTAATACCAGCCTTTTACGTATGTTTCTTTGCTGTATTTCGTATGAAGTAGAAAACTGGAGGCTTTTTTATAGCAATTTAATATATATTAGCACGTGCTCGGCGGTACAGTAAAGTATCTTCAGGAATCGTGCATGTCTGACAATACAATTCTTAGAGACTATGAAAGTTATATCTCATTAAAAAGTTTCTTTGTTTAACAAATAATTTGCTCAATTTTCTTGCAGAAACAATAAAAAACTTGTTGTGGGTAGAAATAAATCATCATCATCGTCATTACAGCTCTTCACAAGTCCACTGCTGAACATAGGCCTCCCCCAAGGAATGCCACAAAGCACGGTCCTGAGCCACCTGCATCCATCGACTTCCTGCATATTTTACCAGGTCGTCACACATTTAGTAGGGGGACGCCCAACACTTCGCCTGCCGGTACAAGGCTGCCACTCGAGAACCTTTCTTCCCCATCGGTTGTCGGTTCTTCGAGCTATATGGCCGGCCCATTGCCACTTCAGTTTACTAATCCGTTGGGCTATGTCGGTCACTCTGGTTCTACTACGGATATCCTCATTTCTGAGTTTATCACGCAGAGAAACTCCGAGCATAGCCCTCTCTATAGCTCGCTGAGCGACCTTGAGCTTCCTCATCTGGCCAGCAGTGAAGGACCACGTCTCAGTTCCGTATGTCATCACTGGCAACACGCACTGGTTGTACAGTCTCGTTTTTAAATTTTGAGGTATACCTGACGAGAAGATGTGCCGTAATTTCCCGAACGCTGCCCAACCGAGTTGAATCCGTCGATTGACCTCTCGGTCGAAGTTGGACTTACCTAGTCGGACTATTTGTCCCAGGTAAACATACTCGTCAACAACTTCGAATTTAGTGTTCCCAACAACTACCGGCATAGGTGTGACATGGACATTAAACAAGATCTTTATTTTGTCCATGTTCATCTTAAGACCTATCCGTTGGGAAGCACTATTGATGTCATTGAGCATAGTGCTTAGGTCCTCCAGCGATTCTGCCATAAGGACTATATCGTCGGCAAATCGAAAGTGAGTGATGTACTCGCCATTGATATTGATACCGTATCCTTTCCAGTCCAGAAACTTGAAAACGTATTCCAATGTAGCGGTGAAGAGTTTCGGGGATATAATGTCACCCTGTCTTACACCTCTCTGCAATTGGATAGGTTTCGTACTCTGGTTCTGTACTCGGATTGCCATCGTATCCCTACTGTACAAGCACCTCGATATACCGACAGTCCACTTGGCACCGCTGAAGGGACTGCAGCACCGGCCAAATTTCGACGGAATCAAAGGCTTTCTCATAGTCCACATACGCCAGACATAGTGGCAAATTGTACTCCACTGACTTTTGTACAATTTGCCGAAGGGTATGTATGTGATCTATGGTGCTAAAGCCTTTTCGGAAACCGGCTTGTTCGGGAGGCTGGAAGTCGTCAAGTCTGCGCGCGAGATGATTCGTAATGACTCTCGAAAACAGCACGTAGACGCGGCTCAGAAGGGAAATCGGTCTGTACTTCTTCAAGAGAGCGTTGTCACCTTTCTTGAAGAACAAGACCACTGCACTTCTGCTCCACGCCTCCGGTGTAATGCCACCATGGAGGACGGAATTAAAGAGCTTCTGAAGGACTTCAAGTACCGGTTTTCCACCCGCTTTCAGAAGCTCCGCTGTATTCTGTATTCCATCCTCGCCTGAGGCCTTGCCCTTTTTTAAGGTGCTGGAGAGCCATTCTAATCTCGTTCAGAGTGACGTCCGGGATATCATCGGAATAATGTCGGATAAGACTCGCTCTTGGATCGTTACTCACACTTGCGTGTGGCTTCAACGATGATGTGTACAGCTGCCCATAGAACCTCTCAATCTCACTCAAAATCTCAGGTGCCCCGGAAACGATGCTGCCACATTCTGTCTTCAGCTTTGACAGTTGGCTCTTTCTGGCAGACAGATCTCTGGCAAAGACTTTGGAGCCTTCGCTCGATCGCTTCTTCAATACGAGCTGTATTGAAGTTGCGTAAGTCCCGCCGCATGCATTTTTCTTTTATAGGATAAGGGTGACAAACAAGAACACAGTCCACCTGATGGTAAGTGGTTGCTGCGGCCTATAGACATCTACATCTATTCTCTGTTACAAATCAAAATGTAGATGCGTTGTCACCCGTGAGGACTAAGATGGAATGCCTCATTTTCAGTAAAAAGGGCCTCCGGCCACCTGCACTCACCAAGCGAAACGCAGAGGTAAACCTCTACTTCACGCTGGTTTTCTGTGAGGTCGTGGTACTACCCCGGTTCGAGCCGGCCCATCCGTGCGACAGCAAAAGCTGCCGCGTGGCTCTACCACTGTTGATTTAGAGATCTGTCTGTTCAGTTGCCTGTATGCTGTCAAATCTGTTGAAGAATATAGCTTCATCTCCCGTCTAACAACCATAAGATTAAGAGTGTGATCGGAGAGTTTTGTGTTCTTCTGCGGCGGGTCTTGCAGAACTTAGCTCCAACCGCATGGACAGTTTCCACGAGCTTGTCATTCATATCGTCCACTTCATTGCAGTCTTCTAGGCACTGAAAACGGTTTTGTAACTCGAGCTGAAAGGTTTCGGGACTTTGGATTAGAGCACGAGGGGGACGGAGCGTTGACTTCATTAGACGAGACCTCTCCATCTTAACGTTTAGGTTCAGTGTGCCGCTAACCATTCGGTGATCGCTGCCAGTTTTCACCCTCGCGATCACTGAGACATCACTGAACAGTTGTCTTCTGGTCGTCATAATGAAATCAATCTCATTTTTTGTCGAACCGTCGGGGCTCGACCAGGTCCACTTCCTGTGGGGCCGCTTCTGGAAGAAAGAGTTCATCATAAAGAGTCCCTCTTTCTCCATGAAGTCGGTCAGCTGCTGGCTCCTTGGGTTCCGTTGCCCTATTTCAAATTTCCCTACTTTCAGCTCACCATTCTCTCTTGTGCCTAGTTTTGCATTGAAGTCTCGCATTAACACCGTATATTGGGTTTTGGAGGAATGCATAGCTCTAGAGATATCCTCATACATTTCCTCCACCTCCTCATCGGGGTGTGCCGAGTTTGGTGCGTAAACCTGTATGACCTTCAGCGAATACCGTTTGGTGATTATGAGTATAAGGTACACTTCCCTCGTCGACACTTCTCTTCTCATTTCTCAATCTTTACAATGTTGTTAACGAGAGACTTGTGGACGATAAATCTGACACCTTTTTGGTACAGATGGTCGCCCTCCCGGTAATAGAGCAAGTTGCCGGATTTGAGGATTACCGTTTCCTCCCCCTCTCTTGGGACTTCGGATAATCCTATAATATGCTAGCGTAACTTATCTATCTCTTCTTCCAGCTCCACAATCTTCTCGTCAGTCCTCAGGGTGCGTGCGTTGTATGTTGCCAGGTCGAGTCATTGTAGGTGGCAACCGAACCTCCACCGGAGATTCTTAGCACCCCCTGCCCCACCGTTACCATGGTCGCCACCGTAGCCAGGAATAGCGGGGCCGCCGGGGACTAGGGGCCGTCTCTTAGTAACTTTATCCATTTGGGGGGTATTTGCCATAGTTGCCACGCTTGGCGAGCGGGTTGGCAACCGCAGTTTTCTATTGTATTTTTGCTGTTATCAGGAAGATGCTGCTGCCCATCTCCTGCCTGTTTCCCTTTGTTGCCTTTTACGACACCCACGGGAAGACATGGGGCAGTGGATATTCTTAACCGCCACTACACGGCATGAAATAAATATTAAATATTAATTTACTATTCAAAAATATATTGTAAGTTTGTTGTAACGCGATGCCACTGAACTGAAAGTGCAACAATGAGATACTGGAGTGGTGAAAACCAAAATGCAAGCACGGTGAAAGCGAAGAGGCTGAGGTCAGTCGTGGCCTGACCTGTACTCAATTCGTTATCATGAATAAAGGAGACCAAACGTACGTTATATTAAAAATTCTGTTTATTTTTTACAAATGGCATTTTCCCGGGTAATTATTTTATCGTTTTATAATTTATTTATGTTTACGAGAGTCTGTCTGCAACTTCAAGAATTTTATAAATAACTAGCGATCCGCCCCGGCTTTGCACGGGTGATTTCTGGATCCCAACAGCACCTACCTACCGCCACCTACCGGGTCCAATTGTGAGTCTAAGCTGTTAGGAAGAGTTCAATGACAAACATACGTACGGAAGAATTATATATATATATATATATATATATATATATATATATATATATATATAATTCTTCCGTATATATATATATATATATATATATATATATATAATTAGTGAATTACCACACGTTTTATATATTTATATAATCACCACGCTTTTAAATTATAGTTATTTGCTTACATCATTAGAGAAATGTTAAATGTTTGTTGCAAAATATTCATACAGTTATCTAAGAGCGTCTGTGTAGTGGAGGTTCACCACCACCTATTTGCCAACTACGATCTTTCCGAACATTGTGTATACGCCTTTAAGTTAAATAACGCGTGATAAGTTCACCGTCTGATAAATCCAAACATTCACCATGCCATCTAGAAAACTAGTAGTGGTGGTAATCTACTACCCCATATCGCCCCGTGGGTGTCGTAAGAGGCGACAGAGGGAATAAAACCAGTAAATAGGCAGCAGCGTCTTCTTAACAATAACTAGAAGATAAAATAGAAAAGATCCTACTCCTTTTTTAAAGGCTGGCAACGCATCTGCAATTCCCCTGGTGTTGCAGTTGTTCATGGGCGGCGGTAGTCACTTACCATCAGGTGAACCGCATGCTGGTTTGCCCCGTCTCCTATAATAAAACTGCTATTACCAACTCACCTGCTAAGTGTGGCAACTATGGCAAATACCACTCCTATGAGGCAATCTTTGGGGGAGGCCTATGTTCAGCAGTGATATACTATTTACTTATGAGCCGTGGTATCTCAGATGGTTAGTGCTCACAGTACGCGAGCAACCTGGGTTCGATCCCCGCCAGTACCATCGAAATTGTTAATTGCAATTTTATGTGCCGAATTACCACGTGCTCGACGGTGAAGGAAAACATCGTGAGGAAACCTGTATATCTGAGAAATAAAAAAAATTTTCGAGAACATTTTAAAGTTCGGCAACACGCATTGGGGCAGCGCGGCGGATATTTCCTTGCCCTAAAACCCTCTCAGAAATGAGAGGAGGCCTGTGTCCAGCAGTGGGACGTGTATAGGGTGTAACTTTTACCAAGCGTGGTAGCTATGGCAAATATCACTCCTATGTGGCAATCTATGAGGGAGGCCATTGTTCAGCAGTGATTTACTATTTACTTAAAGTAAAGTAAAGTTGCAGCCTATTTACGTCCCACTGCTGGGCACAAGCCTCCTCTCATTTCTGAGAGGGTTTTAGGGCAAGGAAATGTCCGCCGCGCTGCCCCAATGCGTGTTGGTGAACTTCACATGTCTTCGAAATATTTTTTTTCTTGTTTTTTCTCAGACATGCAGGTTTCCTCACGATGTTTTCCTTCACCACTGAGCACATGGTAAATCAGCACTTAAAATTGCAATTAACAATTTCATTGGTGACGGCGGGGATCGAACCCGGGTTGCTCGAGTACTGTGAAGCTTACAGCGAGCGCTAACCATCTGAACTACCACGGCTCTATAACTATTTACTTATTAGATACTTATTACAAAAGATTTATATTAAGGTAAATAAAATTATTGCGCTGTGTAATGCCGGCGTAAGTATATCCACTACTTGAATAGACGGTAGCATCTTTGTGATAACAACCAATCTATCGGAGGAGGATATGGTCAGCAGTGGATTTTTGATAAACTGTAAGGAATTAGTGAATTGAATTATATACGATTAGTTAAAAGTAATAATTATAGCATAAGTTGAAATTGTGAAAAAACAAATCAAACTGTAACTTTTACTTTGTTACGTTACTTTAACTGTTACTTTTAGTGAAGAAACTAGCTGTTACTCCTAGTGATATTATGAAATTTTTGGCACTTATTAATTTTCTATTCCATCTGATGATGACACATTTAGAGGCGACACACGTGTCGTATTATCGACGGTAGTGTGTCTTTCCTAGTGTAGCGGTGTTCGGAGTAGTGACGTTGGGATCAGTGGTGATGTGCATAGTGCACTCAATATAGGGATGGCACGAGATGCTCTTTAAACTAAGTAATGATGTCCATTTCATTAGAATGTGGATCTAAAGTAATTAATTTTTAAAATCTTTCACTTATAATTTTTTTTCTCCACACTTTTGAAATACAAAGATATAGAATACACATCTTCGAAATTTATTTTGCCTGTTATGATTTAACTTTGCTTATTAGCTTAAAGATTATTATTATTTTATGAAGAAGAAAGAAAATTGCGTCAGGCTTGAGAATGACTAGGGAGAAACTAAAACAGAAGATGAGCGGCATAAAATATATGAAATAAGAATTATGAAGTATCTATATTTCTTTATAATATGTATAGTTATTATCACTAATTTAAGTTCCAATCTTTAAAACAAAGGAAAATAATGTAAAAATAATTAACCAGAATCAAAATTTTTTGCTAGATGTTGTTACAATGTAGGTCGTTGTGTACCTTTCCGTAATGTTTGGTTGATTAAAATTCATTTTAATTCGAGTAATCGGTTAAAATATTCAAATTCAACCTTTACATTTTTTTAAATGTATTTGTTTATTTATATTTTTATTTTTTGTTTTGCATAAATTATACGAATCATTCATTTCTATGAATCCCACTGTCGCGAAGTTACTCGAAACGTACTCGTTTAAAAAATGTTGCCTTCTACAATAGTAGTATAGAGTCATTGAAAATCATTTTAAAAGGAATTGGCTTCCATATAATAAAAATTGACAAGCGCAAAATAATTATTTAGAAGCATGAATGCAAACAATAACATTTTTACGAGAAATTAAAAATATAATCAATTGGGACAACATTAATTATGTTAATTAATGAATCATGGTTAAACGCCAACCACACTATGCCGCAGATATGGACAGATGACACGTGCCCGTGGGAAAAGGTGGGTGCCTGATAATTTTTCATGTGTGATCCGCCGGAGAAGAATTAGTAGAAAATACAACTACTACTCAAGGGATGACTGGGCCAAAGTGATAGAGAAAACAAAAAAAAATTGTTGGTATGGAAGACTATGAAAGAGACATTCATTTTGGATGCATTATAAAAAATCAAATAATAATTAATGTAAACAACGATGATGACGACAGCTCAACTAGTTGTAGTGAAAGTGATTCAATAAATTTGTATTTAATATAGTGCAATCTTTAATTTAAGCGTCAGTAAGCAATAACTATGAAGAAAATGCTAAATTTTGTGTTTTGCTATCTGTTTCTAATTTATTCTGGTATTAATCTAGATAAAACTATAAATGATTACCAACTCTAAATAATCGATATCGATTTCACTTAAGAATTGAATATTGTAGGTGACAGCTCTCAAAAGATATTTCTTAGATTAGGTGGAGTATAATTATAGTGAAATTCTATATGCAGGTTCACTTACGATGTTTTTATTCACCACAGAGCACTTGGTAAATCCAAGGGGGAGGCATTGGCCGTTAGTTTGGACATTGCGAAGGCCTTCGATCGGGTTTGGCACAAAGCGCTTCTTTCGAAGCTCCCTTCCTATGGGCTTCCCGAGAAATTATGCAATTGTATCACCAGCTTTCTTGCAGATCGGAGCATCAAGGTCGTTGTAGACGGTGCATGTTCCGACTACAAGCCTATTAACGCTGGTGTTCCACAAGGCTGCGTGCTATCACCAACGCTGTTTCTTCTGCATATCAATGATATGTTGCAAGCCGGTAGCATTCATTGCTATGCGAAAGACAGCACTGGTGATGCTCTCTACACCGGCCGTGCCAATATTTCTCGGGAAAACGTCACCGAGTACCGGAACAAACTTGTGTCTGAAGTCGAGTCTTTGCTGGACAAAGTCTCGGATTGGGGGCGACTAAATCTAGTCCAGTTTAATCCTCAGAAGACACAAGTTTGCGCGTTTACCGGTAAAAAGAACCCCTTTGTCGTATCTCCTCAGTTTCAAGGTACTCCCCTTGTTGCCTCAGCCAGTATCGGAATCCTTGGCGTCGACATATCGAGTAGCGTGCAGTTTCGTGGTCACTTGGAAGAAAAGGCCAAATTGGCCTCTAAAAAGCTTAGCGTGCTCAGCAGAGCGGGACAGTATTTCATGCCGGCTCAACGCCTGCAACTTTACAAGGCGCAGGTTCGGCCTCACATGGAATACTGTTCCCATCTCTGGGCTGGGGCTCCCCAGTGCCAGCTTCTTCCACTTGACCGCATCCAGCGCAGAGCGGCTCGAATCGTCGACGACCGAGTCCTTTCCGATCGGCTCGACTCATTGGCACTGCGAAGAGATGTTGCATCTCTTAGCATTTTCTTTCGCATTTACCATGGGGAGTGCTCTGAGGAATTGTTCGGATTAATCCCAGCCGCCAAATTTCACGAACGCACATCGCGGCAGAACTCCCGATACCATCCACACCATCTGGATGATTGGCGGTCCACCACTGTGCGATTTAGAAGATGTTTTCTTCCTCGCACAACTTCCTTGTGGAATAGTTTACCACCAGCGATTTTTCCGGACCGATACGACTTAGGGACCTTCAAGAAAAGAGCCTACTCCTTTTTAAAAGGCCGGCAACGCATCTGCAATTCCCCTAGTGTTGCGGTTGTTCATGGGCGGCGGTAGTCACTTACCATCAGGTGAGCCGCAATCTCGTTTGCCCCCTCTCCTATAAAAAAAAAAACCTAAATTGCAATTAACACTTTGATTGGTGCCGGCGCGAATCAAACCCGATAATGTGACATTTAAGTCGAGCACTTAGAGGCTAAATGCTCGTCCCTAAGTGTTTGCCTAACTAACTCGGCACTTACTCTAATTTTTTCAACCTTTTTTATTCATATTAGACTATTCTAAAGCGTGACTTTCTGAGATCTTATTATGTGATACACTATCCATTACAACTTGTCATAAAATCACTACAATATTAATTCAAATGTATATTAATAATTTAATGTCGATAGAAACAATATATCATTAAGGAACTTGCAATTGCAAAGAAAGGTTTTCCACACACCATGTAATGATCTATTTTATATTAGGGATTTAAAAACAATATTATTTTAAAAGTTTTTTTTGATATTATTTTAAATTAATATTTCTAAGAGAGGACAGAGTGAAAATGAAACATTAGATGGGCAGCAGCATCTTCACGATAACAACTCAAAATAATAAAATTCTGCGGTTGCCAACCCGCTTGCCAAGCGTGGCAACTATAGCAAAATCTCCCCATGAGGCAATATATGATGTTCAGCAGTGGACTTTTATAGGCTGTAATGAATGTAAAGGATGGATGGATATTTAGCAACCTCAAGCATACCACCTCGAGCCGTTCTACAGGCGACTGGCCATGGTTTATTAAATAAATTTATATTTTCCGTGCATTCAAAATGTTAAATAAATCAAAAATGAAACGACGGAAGTGTCAAAATAATAGTCTCCTTGAAAAGGTCACGTAGTGATTGGCAAGGTAATGGATTGCCCGTATCGCTTTAACTTTGTAAAATTTATATTGTTTTCAGTCCGGCTGCAGTGGGGCTCTGCACCATACTACACCATTTTTTTATAGAATACTAGATGGTACTCGGCGTGTTGCTGCCACAGAAGAAATAATTGTGGAAATATCGTTTTAAATATGGAAGAGTTACATATGTTTAATTAGGAATGATATACATTCTTTGAAATATGAACGATATATGTAACTTTCAAAAAAATTTGTCGGTACTATTCCAGGAGGAAAAAACATCTTGCACCTGGATGCGCTATCGGCGACCAAACAAGTAAATTCGAAACCAGTCAACTACAGTTGGAGATATGTTGAAAGAGTGCACGATGCCTAATAAAATATCAAAATCTACAGTATTAAATGCATTACTAAAATCAAGAATTTTAAACTTTTGTTTCTCCATGCCATACTGAATATCATCGGTGATTTTTAAAACTGCAGTAGCCGTACTATGGCCAGGACGGAAACCGGATTACAAAAGATTTAAATGATTATGTTTTAAAAGATAGGTGCTTAATTGATTATGCACCAGACATCCAAGAACTTTGGAAAGGTAGGGCAAAATAGAGATATGTTTATAATCAGCAAAACTAGAAGGTTATAACTTTTTCGAAAGAGGAACTACAAATGCATCTTTCCAAGCTAAAGGTAAAAAAGTAGAATTCAGTTGTTACACAGGTGAAAGGAGATCAATGAGAGGGATGACCATTTGCCGAATAATGCAGTCACTACCAATCGAATTCGAATGTATGGACATTGTGGCTACAATTACATTATGACAAATTCACTAAAATTAAAAGTAGGGGTGTCCGAAGCAGAAGTTTTTGAAAGTGAATCTAAAGTATTGGGTTTTGCTTCATCGTTAATACAAGACGAAGATGAAAAATGCAAATTAAGTTGATTGAGATCAAAGTTATGGTGAGTGAAATTTTGTCGTAATTCCCAACTCCTAAGGACTTAAGGAATTTCCAGATCTTGTACTGATTCATGGATATGGCGTCGTTGTGCTTTCCTACAAATATTGTTGCAACGATTCCGTACTAATCTATACTTCTCTCGATTTAAGTATCTAGGAAATTTTGCTTTGGCACAATTTTTTAAGTGGATGATTTTTTTATATCATCAGTCAGCCTGGGAGAGGGAGAATGTTTTATGTTTGTATCATTTATCTGTAGGCGGAAAATCTGTAGGTGGAGATGAATTACCCGTGGAACTGTTTAAAGTACTTGAGTATGCTAACTTAGTATAAATAAATATATATAGAAATATAGAATAATAGTAAAGTTATTCAACACTATATATGATTTGGGCGTCATACCATCGGATGGCTCAAATCCACCTTTGTCACCTTTCCCAAAGTTGCTTCTGCGAAGAAATGCAGCGAATATAGAACAATCTCCTGAGTCATATCCTAAAATTATTCCTTAAAATAATTTATAACAAATGTGAAGACCTCATTTCAAGAACACAGTTTGGGTTTATCAATGGCCTGGGAACGAAAGTTGCACTTTTCAGGTATCAAGTTTTGCTTTATCGATTATGAAAAAGCATTTGATAGAGTACAGCATGCAAGAATGATTGATATATTACAATCCATCGGACTCGACTCTAAGAACGTAAGGTTCATTAAACACCTATATTAGAACCAATCGGCGAATGTTCGTATAGAGGGCAAACTAATAGATGACTCGGAAATCTTACGTGGAGTACGGCAGGGATATATTCTCTCGCCAATTCTCTTCAACATTTACTCAGAGATGATTTTCCGTGAAGCAATGGATCGGGTGGATGTAGGTATCACAGTGAATGGTCAGATTAACAATATCCGTTATGCCGATGACACTGTACTTATTGCATCTACAATGGAAGAACCTCAGATCCTTATAGATAACATTCAATCTGTTAGTTCAGCGTATGGCCTCAGTATCAACACCAGGAAAACCAAATATATGACAGTTTGTAAAACACCACCTGCTAACCCTTCTCTACTATGTAATGGACAGACTACAAAAAGTTAGCAAATTCAAATATTTGGGATGTTGGGTTGATGATACGGGAGACCACAGTCTTGAAATAAGGTGCCGCATAGAACAAGCCCGTAATGCTTTCTTTAAGCTAAACTCACTTCTGTGCAATAAAAAGCTGAACATCCAGATACAAGTACGATTAGCACGATGTTATGGTTTCTCCATTCTTTTGTATGGCGTTGAAGCATGGACCCTCACAGAATCGAGCTGTAAGAAGATTAAAGTCTTCGAAATGTGGGTATACAGAAGAATATTAAGGATATCCTGGAGAGACAAAATAAAGAACGTAACCGTGCTAAGTCGCATAAAAAAAAGCCCAGAAGTTGTATATTTAGTAAACAAAAGAAAGCTTGAATATCTCGGCCACATAATGAGAAACCGAAAATACCATTTACTACAACTTATCATACAGGGCAAGATCCAAGGAAAACGAAGTGTGGGTCGAAGAAGAACATCTTGGCTGAAAAACCTACGCCAATGGTGTGGAAAGAGCACCCGTTCCTTATTCAGAGCCCCGGTATCAAAGATTCAAGTTGCCTTAATGATCGCCGACCTACGAAAGAAGATGGCACTTTAAGAAGAAGAAGATCATTTATCTATCTACAATAAAATGCATACGAGTTGTCACCATTGAGGACTAAGATGGAATGATGGTTGCCACATTTCCAGTAGTAATACAGCAGTATTAAGCTGCTATTTTATGCTGGTATTTTGTGAGAGCGTGGTTCTTCCCCGGCCGGAGCCAACCCATTCGTACTACAACCATAATATAGCTGTAGCGTCGCTCTACCACATATATAATAACGAGTATATCATAGGGTAGGAGTAATGCACTATAGGACAGCGAACTGTGGAAGTAAGCGACTGATAAAGCAGTTCTTAAATCGGCTATCTAATCGTTCTAACAAGGATGAATGCAGAACTTGATTTAGAAATTACGTCCGCTTGGAAGCTAGTAGTGTAGTTGTACCACTTCTAGACCACCTGAGTCAGACGTGGTTCAACGACGTTCGCAGCGTGTGCGTCGACTATATCAGTGCTATTGTATTGTACTTCTTTGTTCCTAATTATACAACGCTAATCTGAATCATCAATAAAACACATTACATAATTTTGTTACAATTTTTATTTATAAAATACAAAATCTTATTACTTATTATCTATAAAATAGGAGCGAAACATCTCATCCACTAAAATATCGTTGTACAGTGTGTTCCTTGTAAATATACTCGTAAAACTATGTAATGAACATCCTTGAAACTTATATAGCAAATACATTAAGCAATATTCGCCACAAACTGAAGTCCACTCATTCTGAATCCTATCAACATTCCAGTTCCATCTTTTACAATTCCTTTTTAAAAACTCTAGATGATATCGTACAGGTGATCGTCCATATGAATCAAAATATTGACCGACGTTATTCGTATCGATATATAAAGCTACCCAATGTGACCCTGGTTTATCATCTGTATCCAAATTACATATTATATACGTTGGTACGTGGGTATACATAGGCAGTCTATTAGCTGCATAAACATTATTTTCTAGACTGGGGTGAATCTTTTTCAGATGTTGTTGTACATCTAGTGTATCCATGATATTACTGATATTAGTACATTATTACAGTACCAATCTACTCAATGAATAACATAGGAATGGTCAATTATAGTGATTTCTAAATATTAAATTGCATTTTTGTGTTATACAAATCGTACTTGAGTCATTGATCACCAAACAAAACACAATACGAAGAAATGTTGAGATAGACAACGGAAATGTGAGATAAACTGGTTGACGCATAAAGTAATTATCAACTCATTACGGAAATAGTTTAGATTAGAATTTTTACGTACTGGTGGTATATAAGACCAACAGACGCAGTCATCGAGTTAGTGTACGGTCGTTTGACTACAGTGGATCTATCAATAGTACATTTGTGTTACTTCAATACACCAAAGGCTATGGATGTAAGTGTTTATTCTATTGACTAAATTACTTTTTTTCTGTTATTTTCATGTGTGTGTATTATTTTATTTAAATATTGTGTATGTATATGATTAAGCCGTGGTAACTCAGATGGTTAGCGCTAGCTGTAAATTTCACAGTACGCGACCCGGGTTCGATCCCCGCCAGCACCAATTAAATTGTTAATCGCAATTTTAAGTGCTTATTACCACGTGCTTGGTGGTGAAGGAAAACATCGTGAGGAAACCTGCATGTCTGAGAAAATTTCGAAGGCATGTGAAGTTCGCCAACACACATTGAGGGAGCGCGGCGGACATTTCCTTGCTCTAAAACCCTCTCAGAAATGAGAGGAGGCCTATGTTCAGCAGTGGACTTTAATAGGCTGTAACTTTAACTTTTTTAACTTTTATGATTAAGTGTTAACAAATTGATATTAACATGATAACTGTGTTGTTGCAGAAATCATTGAGCTTCGATGAAGATACCTATAAACAGTATTACTACTCGCCACTCTCCCCTCAAGAAGAGAGTGATAACCTCGTCATTAATAATAACACATGCGATGGTGGAAAAAGAAAATCGCAATCGATTGATCATTTTTTTGAAGCTGAATCAAAAATAAAAAAGAGGAAGCTGTTATCATCAACCGTAGCACAAGCCGCTAGAGATGGTGTATCATACATTTCTACTAATTCTGACGACGGAGACCAAGCGACGCATCTCATCAAAATTGAAATGTACGATATGAAGAAGCTATCCAAGATTCCAACTACTGATCATTGGAAACATGCTTCCACGAGAATTAAATATTACGTAAAGACTAATAAGGATAGCATCTACGACAACACAAACGCCCTCGTATACAATATAACAAAGACAATAGCAGAAAGTGAAAAAGTTAAAAAATACTTTTTTAACAATGACAGTCATTAGCTGATCATTAGTGAATGTGATTCTGTTTACTTCAATTACAGGAAGACAAGAGCGGAAGGAAGAGATGAGTGTGGCATACGTGTACAAAACACATCATTGAATAACAAAACTACAACACTGAGTGGAGAAGAAAACGAGAAGAGTATGCAGTACTCAAGAGCTGAATATCCATTCTTCAGTTCAAAATCTAGCCGTTTGCTGAGTTTCTGAAACCTGAAGATCTTGCAGAAGCTGGTTTCTTTTATACTGGCCATGCAGACGGGACCAAGTGTTTCCATTGTGGTGGTGGTTTAAAAGATTGGGAAGATGATGATGATCCTTGGCAGCAGCATGTTCAGTGGTTTAGTCAGTGTGCTTATGTAAAATTTCAACTCGAACAGTGTTTTGTGTTAGATTAAATAGAAGATTTATAAAGAAATAAAAAAAAATATATTGCATACAATTTGTTTTATTTAATTTTATAACGTTTCACATAGTTACATACACACAAAATGCATTACACATAACACATAAAATCTAACACACAACACATATTATAACCTTAACTACTATAGTCTACAGTAACATTTCTGTTTTTATCTATCTCAATAATATTATCAAACTCAGCATAAACTATACAGTTAATTGTTTGTATTAATGAGGATTCAAATCGTACTTCTATTCTTACACTACCATGCTTTATGAGATTCCAATGAGTTGATGAGTTAGCTGATAAATCAGGAGTTAAGTCAAATGCTAATAGACAGTAACCTTTGCCATACTGTTCACAAGAGATTCCATTTCCTTCATTAAGAAAGTGAATACCAGTTCCCGAGAATAGAGTATGATATGCTGATGTAAATATGCTATTATTAAAAGATGGTTGCAAAGCTTTTGAAGGTATTTGTTGACCATCAATATATAAGCTGAAAGAATTAATACCATAGTTTTCAAAGTTAAATGGATTTTTAGTAAGGGAACCATTAAATGCAGAATTGTTCACAAATCCAATTATACATCTTTTCGGTACCTGTCCTAAAAATATATTATCAAAAGTTTTTCCTTGAACACCCGAAGGAATTGTTAAAACTTTTACTTCAGCTCGAGTAATAGGATATTTAGCAGTGGTAGAAGCTAAAACTTTTTGATGTGCGAGTAATACACTTGGATTAATTCGTGCTCGTCGAACAATAAGAGTTGCGTCCGTAATGCAAACTTTAAACTTTACATCGTTTGACCCAACAATTAAATTAAAACTCTCTCTTGATCGAACCAATTTAACACTCATTTCAACACCATTAATTAAAAATTTATCTTGGTTAAAAATGTCACCGTGAAGATGACCAATCATTTCTATTTCCTTACTTTCACTAATCAATTCCTGTCTTTTAACAAATCCTATGTTTTTACCATCTGTAGAATCCATTTTTCCTGCTGTATCCTCATACCAAAGACTACAAGTAAGATGAGATTGTTTAGCAGCAGGGGCATAGTTTAAGGGGTTTCCATGTATGCTCGATATGCATAGGTATTATTAGGTGGTGATACAAGTTTTTGGTTTAAATAAACATCAAGTTGACTAAAAAGTGAATGCAGCCAATTATTTACAGGTGCTACTATTGTAGTAGATACCAAGTTAGTTGAATCTTGATTTAATACTTTTGCCTTTATGTGGAGTAATGTATGAGACAAATCTATGTAGTCATCGCCGGTCCCAGGAACTTGAAACTCGATAGGTCCATCATCACCAAGAGATGAAATTGGTTTATAATGAATCCACAATCCATTTTCAATGCTAGTTTGTGTAGACGGTAGTGCAAACAAATCCAATTCTGACTTAACGCACTCACAAGAATGATTATGAAGGAAAGACATATTTAGTTTGAAAATATATCTTTGATATTTTTTGGTTTTAGACAAAGTTTTTTCGCAGCTTTCACTTTAGCAGTTAATGGTGGAATGAACGATGTCAATCGTTTTCTTTTAGTTTTATACCCAGATCCAGTCATGTTAAATTGATCAATTTTCTCATCAGCCTTTCGTTTTAAATTCGTACTAACTTGCTTTAGACGATCTTTTATTGAGGCTTCCATAGGACGGGCTTGAACCATATCCGATAAAAGTCCTACTCCAGCGCTTAATGCCTCCTTACCAATCACTCGAGCACCACTTGAAAGTAAAGGTAAAACTGATCTGAATAACCCCCCTAAGAAGCTCCCAATACCATGACCGCGTTGATATGGTGAACCCTTATAAATTACTCCAACTCCTGATCCAGCTTGATGTGTATAATAATTTTCATATGGACATTTATGATGATCACGAAGAGAATTCATTATTATAATTTTCGGAAATGTAGTTTAATACACACGGTTCCAAACTGGAATGGTATTTTTTGTCCTGTACTCGATCTTATAACTATTTCCAACGTATCGAACTCTCTTCGCATAACAGGTAAGTAGTGAGGTTGAGAGAAAACGTGCATTTTATTTGCACCATAAATGTATTTTGTAGGATCTAATGAAATGACTCTTAATAAAGGAGTCATAACATCACCCACAATCTGAGGATCGATAATGTCGCAATATAGAAATAGTTGAGATGTTAACCCTAAGTGTAAATTAGCAGGACACTTTCCAAAATTTCTCTCTAGGAGATTTTTATTTGGTTCATAACCTAGCTGTATACTTAATTTGGGTGATAATGTTACGGATGTTATATTTTTATCCAATACCGAAATAGACACAAATTTTGTTATTTCATCATAGCGAAATTTCAAGTTCTCTCCGATACCATTTAACACTCTTAAAATATGCTCAACGTTATCATAGTTGGTAGCTGGAATATGTTTTTTGTAGTACACTGTGGATGGTTTATCTTCATTAGGCATTAACATAGATTTTGTAATGTATATAACATTTTCATGGTCTTGAACAGTAAACATGGTACACGGATATTGAAACTCGACAACTCCAACCGACCATTCACCTTCTAATTTTATAGCTTTTGGTAATTTCGTTGAAAAATTTGTGGTCTTGTTATCAGGAAAGTATTCCATTGAACTATTGCTGAGCAAAGTTAAATAGAAACTTTCTTTATTCATATTTCTTTTAAACTAGAAGCTAAAATCCAACTGTTAAATTTATCTGGATAACCTTTCCACTTCACTAATACTTCTTTTCTGTTACCTGAATAACGAGTGTCAATTATTTTATCTATTTTATGTTGTGAGGTGGGGTTGTAAGTGATTTTCTGTAATTCTCTTTCATAAAAAGTACCAATTATTGGTTCATTTTGTAAATCTGTTATTGTATAAACAACCCATGGAGATCTATCAATTATTGAAGATATAATAAATATTTCATCACTCCAATTTGATTCATATCCTTTTTGGAATACATGTTTATATTTAGTTATTCGAACATAATCACCCACATTGAAATTTGGTTTAGGATTTTCTAAAGAAAGTTTTTTTGACCGTCTATCATAAAGATTAGTCCAAACTGTCATAATATTGTTGGAATTTACATCACATGGGCACATCTTAATACTAGAGTGAAAGCTGTGATTATAAGAGTATATTAAATCTTGTAAAACATCTATATATCTATAAGTATTATTATGAGTGAAATAACGCCACATTTTCATTTTTAGTGTTCTTTGAAATCGTTCAACAATACTAGCCTTAATGTCAGGATTGTTAGTGGTATAGTAATTAATCTTTTTGGATTTAAAGTATTTTTGTACATCTTTTGAAACAAATTCTGTACCTTTAACGGATTGTATGTGAGTAGGTGTTAAATTACTTTCAGTAAATATACTTTCAAAACATTCTTTAGTTGTTTCTGAGTTTTTCTTTTTCATTGGTCTTGCAAAAGCATATTTACTAAATACATCAATAATACAAAGTATATACTTGAAACCATCATTATATTGAGAATAAGTTCGCATATCACTTAAATCAGCTTGCCACAGTTCATTAATATTTGATAGAATGTACCTATTACGCGGGAATTTTTTTCGAATGGGTTTATGTAATGTGTATGTTTCTTGTGATTTTAACCATTCCTTTACTTGCTTTTTATTCATTTTACCCTTCATGGCTTTTGATAATTTATCAATACTACCAAAACCAGCGGGATTAGATGGATCATAATAAATCCTGTTAATTTCTTCTAGTACGGGGTCCATTTTTCCCACTCAAGTCCTTTACGTATTTTAGTTGTAGACTTTTTATCTCTACTGACCGGTGTAGAAATCTCTTGAACTTCAATCTCAGAGGGTTTGTTCAGATCTTTTGCTTGAAGTTGGTTAATAAACTCACATCTCCTTGGATTTCCAATATAAGTAAGTGGTACTTTAATATCTTTTAATGCTTCAGCAAATCTAACCCACCCTACCGGATCACTTCTTTTTAGGGGTCTTAGTGAATCATTTATTAAATCAACAATATTAATTCCAGGAATTTTTTCACTATCAATTATGACTGTACCTTCATTATCCCAATGTATTTTACTTTTACTTGTTTCAACTAAGTTTAATAATAACTGCCCTTTTTTATGATAAGTTTTTGGTATTAAACTGAGTATTTGAGCTGGTGTGTAAAGTGGATTTTCATCATTTTCTTTACTTTTAATGGATCGATTCTCCTCCAGCAAAGATTCAATATCAACTGAAGTTTTTAGATCTCTATCTTTATTTTTAAAACCAATTTTTGACTCATTTGAATCTTCATTAGATGTATCAGAATAAATTGGTAATTTGAGTGGTTGACGATCCTCTTCGGTAAAATGAAGGTATCTTTGCAGTGTTTGTAAATATAATATCCATTTCTTTCGGTCTTCCGTCTTACTATTCATAATATTTTGCATTTCAATATCTAATCGAGATAAATTACTATTAACCTTATTTTCTTGTTTTAATTTTTCAATCAATCCAGGTTCGATAAGTATCATTTTCTTTGCATTTTCCATGTTAACTGGCTAGTCCACTCACTAATCCACTCAATATTGCACCTAATATTGTTGGTAAGAAAGCCCCTCCTTTTTGTATAATTATATTTTTTCTTAGTTTATGTTTACACTTACGTAGGTACTAGTTTACGGAGTATGTTTTTATGTTTATTCAATTTTTGTTTATCCTGATCTTTAAGAGGTACTTTTCCTTGTAAAACGTTATGAATACACTCACAAATACAGTTAATTTCTTCTTCATCACACGTTTTAAGTAATGCTCTTTGATATTTTGGTTTAAGCGTATGCAAAGCGGTTAGCAAATGTTTATACGTTGTGAGTCGACGATGCATCATTTAGCAATGATTTCAATTGTTTGATTCTTGGTGTATTTAAACTCTTTTGTGGGGACGTAGACTGTACAGAAACCATTAAATGGAAAGACATTTGTCTTGATACGACAAAAATCATTGGTATTCTGTTTTAAATCTACCATTAAATATCCATGCGCCTCTAGAGTTGCATCCCTGTAGGCATTTTCAATAAATTTTGGGTTATCTGGTGATACTTGTCTTGCTAAATATCTTATTTGAGTTTTATCTCGAGGGTTTTTAAAATATATTATATAACTTGAGTTTAAAGATATGTCTCTTTGTCCTTTACCCTGATGAAATAAATTTTGTGTTAGATAAAATACACTAAGATTCCTGTGATGACTACCTTTTGTAAATATATCCACAATTATTCCATCGGACTCTCTCATTAGATCATCAATAATAACAAGATGTGGGTTTTCACCATCAAACATATTAAGATTTGGAATTCCTTGATGATAGTTAACATTTGGTAAATTATATAATGGTTGCATTTCATCAAAGCACCATGTGATCTGATTAAAATCACAATTACATATTTCTGTAACTGATTTTATGAAATTTGTTACAAAATTTGACTTCCCACACCCACTTGGTCCTGCCACAATAGCAGTGAACGGATGGATAAAGTGAAACATAACACACGTCTAAAGTTCAAAGGGGTGAAATAAAAAATGAAAGTGTTGGTGTAAACAATTAATATATATTCCAAAAATTATATAAAACAGAATTATCTGTATACTATTTCTAACACAATTAGTACATCATAGTTTTACAATTAACTCAACCTCAAATAAATAGAAACAACAATTAGTACATCATAATTTTACAATTAACTCAACCTCAAATAAATAGAAACAACAATTAACTTAAATTATTTACAATAAAACAATGTTTAAATATGTAATAAACTACGTCATATTATAGTATTATCATAATTTTACAATCAATATAAATTTTTCTTAAACGCAGACATAAAAGTAAAAACTATCAACACTTAACGCAGTTTATAATGACCCCAAGCTAATGTTTCAATATTATTATCTAAAATATGTCTCTTTGTGTCATTATATGATAAACCTATCTTATTTAATTTTTGTGTGAAAATTGTGTGTTTAATTGATTTAAATCTAAGCATACTATAATATTGCACTTTTTTATTAAATAGAGAAGACTTATAACTATTCATTGTCATCTTTTTAGTGATACATTTATTTACCCCTTTTGCCTTGGCTATAGTCTTATTCTCTAAGTTAAAAGTGTACATTTTGGATCGTAAACCCACAAATTCTTTCATGATTTTACCATTATTTTCATCTTTAAAAAAACCTAATTTCTTTTTATTTAATTTTGGATATTCAAAAATATTATTTGTATCATAATCTGAGGTATCAAAGTATGATGAAAGGTCAGGTTTTATATCAGTGTAAAAATCATTTGTAAATATATGATATATTAAACTATCCGTATCTGTATACAATAATTTGATTTTACTAAACTTTTTAATCATATAGTTATAATGAAAATCATACATTAATGTTTTTGAAATATCTAAAATGCAAAACCCTAAATAAATTGGTTTGTTATATATTAACTTCTTTTTTCGCAACTGAACCGCAACTAGGTTTTCCGAAAATATTGAAAGGCTATGAAATTGTGGTTTAGCGATTAGATCTTGAGCACCTAAAGCTTTACCCTGGTTCTCCCAGTGCGTAACTAATTTTATGTTAACCCTTTTTTCAATATTCTCCATAGTCTTACCGAAGACTGAATTATTCATTAATTTATAAAAATCTTTTTCGAAATCTGATTTTGCTAAAGTTCTTAATTTTGTGTTTAGATCTATGTACATCTTCAACCAGGGAGACTGTTTAAATTTTAAAACTCTATGAATTTTAGTTAATTTAACCCCCATTTCTATGCACTGCTTTAAATTTCTGTAATGAATTACATATTTATCTATATTATTTAAATTTGGGACTAGTTTATTCTCATTAATATTGCCTACACAAATGTTTTCTGGACATAAAGGAAAGTCCGAATGTAAATCATGAAGTTCATCTGGATATTCCAAATCAACTTCTAAAATAATACCGAAGTCTGATGTCTTAGACACATTAAATTTTGTATTTGGATTTACCCATTCGAATCCACCAGTAGGAAGATATTGAGACATAGCCCAACCATATAAATTGTTGGCATCAAAATGTGTGATATATGAATTTGGTTTCCCTGTATCATAATCCTCCATGTATTTGTTATTAGCTCTAGCATAACGATTACTACATTGAGATACACCACCTCTGATACCTGATCTAATAAATGCAATTTTCTCATAATCTGTTAAAAGTTCTAATTCTATTTTTGTATATTTTAACATTGCATCCCAACTTAAACCGGGTGCTGTGTAATAATGGACAGGGTCTAAATCATATGTATTAATACATAACTTTCTAAAGTTTTCAAATACATCGGATAAAAGTAAAACGTCTGTTTTTAAATACAGGTTTGAATAATCTAGCATATTACAACACCCAAAATGTTCCCAAACATCTTTAGCATGATTGTAATCATCATTTGAAATATGTGAATCTGTGAGTGAACTATAAAAACATTTTTGTTCAGGGAGCGATGTTAGACTTAAACTATCATAATTAGTCATAAGTTCATATGGATAAACACCTTTCCGTTTTAAACGAAAGAAATCTTCATCATTAGGGTAATTTCTACGTAATTCTTGAAATTGATCATTACTGAGATTTTTGGCCAATTCTTCTAATTTACACGATAAAAACTTAAATGAATCTAAGAATCTCAATATAATTTCGTGGTTATTCACTTTTAATTTTTTGGAAAAGGATATATATTTTTCTTTATTTTGAGGGATAACTTCGACTTCACCATCACAAAAGTTTAACGCGTGAACAATAAAATGAGCATCATAGTGACTAATTTTGTGTAAAAATATTGGTATATAACGAGGTGTTCTGATCTTCGAACAACATGATTCATGAGCAACACCTATAAAACTACCAGTGTACCAATCAAAATCATAAAAATGTTTTGCCAACTCAGTTTCACAAATATGACAAATGGTTGCATTTGAAATTTGGTTTTTGTCTTCATTTGTTAGCGGAAGTGGTGGATATTTTTGAAGTCTATTTATTTCTTTTAGATTGTTAGATAAACTTTCCATAAACACTTGTGCACAGTTGGGTCCGCAATATGTTACATATTTTGATAATTTATCATCATATGAACATTTTATATAATATCCAAAACTATGTACTTCATGTTTATGAATATTACGAGTGAAAGGTTTGGAAGGATCGTTAGAACATGATTCTATTGGTTTTAAAAATGCTTCAAAATCAGCATAAACTACGAATGGTATCTTTAACTTTTTTTCATAACTATCAAATTTAATTTTATCATTTGAAATAGGTTGACCAAACCAATTCTTTTTTTTTAAAGTTTCACTGTTTGGTAATACTGTACAAATGTGGGCACAATCGTATTGTTCATGGTTATTTAACCTTTCCTGAGATGGAAAACGAAGTAGACATGCTTCACAAATGTACATGATGTGACCGTCTTTTGAAATTTGTTTACTAACTAACCGCGATAAATTTTTTATATAGCAATAATGATTTTTTGTATCCTTGGAAAAAAATAATAAATTGATATGTCTATCTTTACGACACTTTGTTAAAAATAATGGACCTACTATAGAATTACATCGTTTTTCTTTATTATATTCTAACCCAAAAACATTAATACTAATATCATTTAATTTCTCTACTTTTGCTATGTCAGAAATTTTAACCGGAAAGGAAATACCATCAAATTTAAGTTTATTTGCATGTTTAACGTACGATGATACCCGATCGGTGTGTTTGTTTACAGGATATAACGCTGAGAGTAACGCCCATTTAAAACAAAAATAATCCTTGTTTTTTACATTTATAACAGCCTTTTTTAATTTTATGTCACGAGGAAGATCTATGTATGAAGTACCGCGTAGGGGGTTAAATTTATTAACATTCATGTCTATAGATTTTATGTTTTTTAGACTCCATCCACTATCTTTTTTTTTCGAAAGCACTAATTTTAGTAGTAATTGTATCATTTAAAGATGAAAGAAAAATATTTAAGTCATCTCCTTGACAAATAATATAGTTAAGCGTTTGAAAATCGAACGTATCATGAATATCTTTAGTTTGTTGAACAAAATCAGCATGCAATATGAAGTTTACCTTAAAAATTATGTGTTGATGAATACACTCTTGTAATAAAAATAAAATATCATCTTTAATAGAATTTAAAAATAGTTCAGGAGTTTCAAAATTTACCCATGTCGAACGATCTACTCTACTCTTGATTTTATAAGTTAAAATCCTATTTCCAAAAGCAGATTCAATAACACTAACGTTTGATAAAGAATTATGTGAATTTAAAAGATTATTTTTATGAACATTACTTTTAAAATGATTAGCTAAATACCGTTTCTTGATAAATATATGGCACGTTGGACATTCCACTTGATCATCGTTACTGATACTGTTCCCTGCAGAGGTATGCGCTTCTGCTTCCGTTGTTGGTTTTTTGATGATCTTGGATTCTTTGCTGCACGTTCGCTTCGTTCCTCTTCCAAGTTGTAGTGGTTGACTGCTAAAATGTTTAAATTTATTAAAAACTGTATAAGACAATATGTAAATTATGATCGAAATGAATGTTTATTTTACATACTTAAACTGTGTTTCAACCATCGCACAGTAATGATACAACTCATCATCGTATGACGAATCGAACAGTTGACCCCTCTCCATTTCTTCACAAACTTTAGACAACTCCTGATTTAATTCGCTATTGAATAGTTCCGTATTCTCTTCCATGATTGTGGAGAAAAAAGCACTGGTGCACACTTCACTGAAGTTTTCCCTTCCTCTTTTTTATTTTTTATTCAGCTTCAAAAAAATGATCAATCGATTGCGATTTTCTTTTTCCACCATCGCATGTGTTATTATTAATGACGAGGTCATCACTCTCTTCTTGAGGGGAGAGTGGCGAGTAGTAATACTGTTTATAGGTATCTTCATCGAAGCTCAATGATTTCTGCAACAACACAGTTATCATGTTAATATCAATTTGTTAACACTTAATCATAAAAGTTAAAAAAGTTAAAGTTACAGCCTATTAAAGTCCACTGCTGAACATAGGCCTCCTCTCATTTCTGAGAGGGTTTTAGAGCAAGGAAATGTCCGCCGCGCTCCCTCAATGTGTGTTGGCGAACTTCACATGCCTTCGAAATTTTCTCAGACATGCAGGTTTCCTCACGATGTTTTCCTTCACCACCAAGCACGTGGTAATAAGCACTTAAAATTGCGATTAACAATTTAATTGGTGCTGGCGGGGATCGAACCCGGGTCGCGTACTGTGAAATTTACAGCTAGCGCTAACCATCTGAGTTACCACGGCTTAATCATATACATACACAATATTTAAATAAAATAATACACACACATGAAAATAACAGAAAAAAAGTAATTTAGTCAATAGAATAAACACTTACATCCATAGCCTTTGGTGTATTGAAGTAACACAAATGTACTATTGATAGATCCACTGTAGTCAAACGACCGTACACTAACTCGATGACTGCGTCTGTTGGTCTTATATACCACCAGTACGTAAAAATTCTAATCTAAACTATTTCCGTAATGAGTTGATAATTACTTTATGCGTCAACCAGTTTATCTCACATTTCCGTTGTCTATCTCAACATTTCTTCGTATTGTGTTTTGTTTGGTGATCAATGACTCAAGTACGATTTGTATAACACAAAAATGCAATTTAATATTTAGAAATCACTATAATTGACCATTCCTATGTTATTCATTGAGTAGATTGGTACTGTAATAATGTACTAATAGCAGTAATATCATGGATACACTAGATGTACAACAACATCTGAAAAAGATTCACCCCAGTCTAGAAAATAATGTTTATGCAGCTAATAGACTGCCTATGTATACCCACGTACCAACGTATATAATATGTAATTTGGATACAGATGATAAACCAGGGTCACATTGGGTAGCTTTATATATCGATACGAATGACGTCGGTCAATATTTTGATTCATATGGACGATCACCTGTACGATATCATCTAGAGTTTTTAAAAAGGAATTGTAAAAGATGGAACTGGAATGTTGATAGGATTCAGAATGAGTGGACTTCAGTTTGTGGCGAATATTGCTTAATGTATTTGCTATATAAGTTTCAAGGATGTTCAATACATAGTTTTACGAGTATATTTACAAGGAACACATTGTACAACGATATTTTAGTGGATGAGATGTTTCGCTCCTATTTTATAGATAATAAGTAATAAGATTTTGTATTTTATAAATAAAAATTGTAACAAAATTATGTAATGTGTTTTATTGATGATTCAGATTAGCGTTGTATAATTAGGAACAAAGAAGTACAATACAATAGCACTGATATAGTCGACGCACACGCTGCAATGAAGGTGATTAATGAACAATAGAACAATAGAAATAGGAACAATGGGACGCTAATGACGGTGGACGCCCTTACCGGATATCAATTAGATATTAGCTAATTGATCTACACATCTCCGGAACCGTGCATTCTACACAAAAATGGACCGCGGATTCGTGATCAGAGCATGCCAAAACCTTTTTTTTTTAAATACATTTAGTTAAAAGCCGTTATTTTGACATTACATACAGACACTACAATTTTATTTATTTGTATAGATGTAAGTAGGTGCGCTTAGTTGCTTTTTTTTTAGGATCGGGTGTCGACGAACGTCGTTGAACCACGTCTTACTCAGGTGGTCTAGAAGTGGTACAACTACACTACTGAAGCTAGTTTATCAATATGGGAGCACATACGGAGCCTGAAATGAATAGGAATACTGAGAAACACACTCTAACTCTATAACTTTCGAAATTTATTAATATTTTATAAATTAGTTACAGCATCTAGGTCATCTGGCGTAAACGACATGATTATACCGCCCTTTTTTCAACCGACTTCAAAAAGAGAAGGTACTCAATGCGACTGTATATTGTTTTTATATGTGTGTTACCTCATAACTTTTTTCTCGGTGAACCGATTTCAATTGTTCTTTTTTATTTGAAAGCTGGTGCTTCATGTGGTCTCATATAAATTTAATCAAAGTCTGACAAGCAGTTTTTGAGTTATCTTTGTTGTAGAAATTTTTTAATTTTACCACTTGTTTTAAACACAAGATATTTCTGGCATATACCATTGTCACGTCTTGTGACACCTGCGAGGCGAAACGGAGTGATGGATTGGTTCTCTCAAGCCCCCGTTACCGTTACCGTTACAGCCTATTAAAGTCCACTCCTGAACATAGGCCTACCCCATAGATTGCCTCATAGGAAGGATATTTGCCATAGTTGCCACGCTTGGCAAGCGGGTAGGCAACCGCAGTTTTTTATTTTTAGTCATTATTAGGAAGACGCTGCTGCCCATCTCCTGATTTGTTTCCTTCTGTCGCCTCTTACGACACCCACGGGATAATATGGCCACTGCACGGTAATTTTCAAATTGCGTATGTTGAATGGCTAAATTTATGAAAATGCTACACAGTTACAAATACGTAAATGAATGACTAAAACGTAGTGACTATATTCTCTTTGCGTATGGTTGCTACACCCGTACTTTATATTGCATGTGTTCCAAGCGTAGCTAATGTGTTGCTTACCAAGCTCTCGATTAGATTGTTTTCTGCTTAGAAATTCTTTTTCTTATTTCACGGATTAAAATAAAGTCTGAAATTTTCTGAGTTAGAAAACATATTTTTTTGTATATAATGGCAAGCTATTGAAATTAAAAAGCATCTTCATTTCAATAGAGAAGATGGCTGGGTGCTGCCATCTGCTTGGGATCCCATAATTTATAAAATTAAACCCAAACCCAAGCATACTACTGCCAGACTTCAAGATACTGTAAGCTCGTTCTGCGGAGATCTGACCAATAATTCGTAATTAAAACTTCAAGACAGCTTACGATAACTATGAAACCAGGACGTGAAACACCTCAAACCCCCAGGGACTATGTGTGCCGTAAAATGCCCGAAATGTCGGAAATTAAAAAAAAATTAAACGCGACAAACCTGTAACATTAGTTTTATTTCACTAAGTAGCTGGTACCCGGTGCGTTGCAGCTGAAATAATTGCGGAAATACCGTTTTTAATTTGAAAGAGTTACATTGTTTAATTAGGATTTTTTTAATTCATTGAAGTTGAATGATATATAACTTTCAAATAAATTTGTCGGGCCCGATATGCACATCACCTACTATAAGTAAATTCTACTATGCCTATAATCTTCGCGCAAGTGCATGCAATAAATTGATAAAGTTTTACCGCAATCTGAAGAACAGTATGGCAGCGGCATGAAAGTCGAACAAACAAATATACATTTTTATATATTAGATTTTATGAGTTTTAAATTTTTTGCGTGGGACCCTAATTCCTGTTCTAAAATAAAATTAGCGTATGTTACTTCTTATAACATAAGCTATCTGCCAGTGACGGTCCCATCAAAATCGGTCAAGCCGTTTCGGAGATTAGCCGAAAGAAAAAGACAGACAGACAAAAATGATTTGACATTTAAAATACATTTAGTTAAAAGCCGTTATTTTGACATTACATACAGACACTTCAATTTTATTTATTTGTATAGATATAAGTAGGTGCGCTTAGGTGCTTTATGATGAAATTGTTACCGATTTTTATCGTATATATTATTAGGCAACGAACTAAATTTGAATTTATCAAAGATGAATCCTTCGGCCTTAAATATATGTAAACAACGCTTCTAATCAATTGCTGCCATTAAATTTAATAAAATTTTATGTTCTTTTTTTAAAGATTGCAGAGGATTCGTTTAAAAAGGTAGGTATATAACCTACCTACTTGAATTTTCATCGATTCTGACTGAAACTTATATAGAACTACTGTGAATGTACATTCTTTCACAACTTTTTTTTCAATTACTATTATGCCAGTACTATATCACATGATATTAAATTATGGTTTAGACCTAAGAGATAATGTTTTAAATATATTAAAAAATACTGATGTGATATTAAACCTTTTAGATGTTACCTCGGAAATTCATCGCCTGGTCGGCAAGCTTACGGTGCATCATAATGGGTCTTAGTAATTACATAGTTAATTACTCAACGAATTACTTACCACGTAAAATCACATAAAAGCAGTAATTTTATCAGTAAAGCATCTTTAAGGTAGAGAAGTTAATTAACGTAAGGTAACGGCGATACGGCGTGAAGTTTGTTTTCTTAATCCGTGAAATTAACACTTTCGATTTTTTAATTGCCCTTACAGTTTTTTTTTTTTTGTATAACGATAATTTTTCAGTGTCTTATAAATTTACGTATGACATATTAGCGCCTCTCCATTAACTTTACGCTGGTATTCTGTGAGAGCGTGATCCTTCCCCGGTCGAGACGACCCATTCGTGCTACAACTAAACTATTAATATAGATGCAGCATGGCTCTACCACGTGTATGTAGTGCACGGGACAACGAAAGGGTTAATTATACTGACTCTCTATATCTATATACCTTTCAGACCGACACATACAGAAATAGGTAAGACAATGGTATCTACACAGATGAACTTCTATACAGAAAAAGGATTCTTTCCACCTAGGAAAAATGTGGTCAACAATCAACCGCACGACATATTGAACATTAAAGATATAAATTAATTTTACACAGATTTGCGATGCAAGACGTCCCTTGGAAGTTGCAAAAGTCGACTAAGGCTAAAGCCAGTAAAATATGAAGAAGAACCTTGTAAATGGTGTAATAATTATCTCGCACATTGTCAGACCTAATGACCGGAGAACACCGGTTGCGTGACCTGTGCATTGCGACATGTTCTACTCGTATATGTAACTTTATGGAAAACATTACACCACCAGCGTTCCTTGTGCATCGAGTGTAAAAGCAGATGGCATGACGATGACTTCCCTACAGTTTCATAATATAATGCTACTGGTGTCGCAAAGTAAACGTGCTGCGCAGACAGTTGTTGTGCACAATTAAAATATTCCATAATAGAATAAATATTTGCGAGATTTTGTCTAAAATGCATTTCTTAGGCTTACCATGACTGCATCGTTGCAAGACTTGGTAGTAGGCAAGCTTCAAGAGATAGTCCACTTGTCTTACTTTCGAGATCTGTTCCATTAAGTTATAATGTACTACGTACGTATGTAGTACATTATAACTCAATTATCTGTCCAGTGTCAACGAAAGTTTATTAGACGATATACGCGAACTTCAAATATGGTCCTTTTTATTTTTATGCATTTATTTGTATGTTGTAAGATTTATTATTACGGCATACAGACTATAATTATGGCATAGAGTTTTACGTGGTAGAGCCATGCTGCAGCTATATTATGGTTGTAGCACGAATGGGTCGGCCCGACCGGGGAAAGACCACGCTCTCACAGAAAACCAGCGTAAAATAGCAACTTAACGCTGCTGTGTTTCGTATGGTGAGTGTAGAGAACCGGAGACCCTTTTTACTGGCAAAGAGGCATTCCATCTTAGTCCTCACGGGTGACAACGCATCTGCATCTTGAGTCTTTATTGAGATAGATATAGAAGTCTATGGGTCACAGTAACCACTTACCATCAGGTGGACTGTGTGCTCGTTTGTCACCCGATCCTATAAAAAAAAGATGCATTGTCACTCCTGAGGACTAAGATAGAATTTCTCATTTCGAGTAAAAAGGGTCTCCGTTTCTCTTCACTCACCATTTTAAACCATCCGCATCAAGCTGATATTTTAGGCTACTATTCTGTCTGTCCTTCCTCGCTCGAGTAAACCAATTCATGCTACAACCATAATATGCAGCATGGCTCCAACTCTACCGCGTGCTAAAATGAGTGAAAATGGTCATGACTGCTATTAAAATAAACATCTTTGCTTCTTGCCGTACCATTTAGTTCTGAACGTGGACAAGTACTCTTTGTTTGACGTGCTGCCATTTAATTTGCATGATAATCTCGTGAAACCTGGGTGACATTTACTTTTAATCTTTTTTTATAAAACTGAAGTAACAGATGAATTTATCGTCTATAAGTTAGGGAGCTACTGAATAGTCACACTGCACTACATGATCAACTGCAACCAACTTTAAACGAAGAACACTAATCATTATTAAAGAAGACTATTAATTTTCAGACGCTTTAACTCAATTTCGAAGGTCATTTTATATTGACTGAACATTTAAAAGCGTTCCTAAAGGTCGGTATTCTCAAAGCTTAAATGCTAACATTTAAACAATAAACAGTACAATGGCATCCATTTATAGTAAGATCAGTTATTATAGCAAATTAAGTACAATCTTACTACTCATTTATTAATATGGAATTTATGTTACAAAACCTATTCTTTACTTGGTATAGTCACGTTGCAGCTAAACTTTTGTAATACGAATGAGTCGGCTCGACAGGGGAAGGACCACGCTCATTCAGAATACGGTTACAGCATATCAAAGTCCTCTGATGAACATAAGCCTTCCCCATAGATTGCCTCATAGGGGGATATTTGCCATAGCTGCCAGGCTTAGCAAGTGGGTTCGCAACCGTAGTTTATTGTTATTTTTAGTCGTTATAAGGGAGACGCTGCTGCCCATCTCCTGATTTGTTTGCCTTCGTCGCCTCTTACGACACCCATTACACTGTACAGAATACCAACGTAAAATAGCATCTTAATGCTGCTGTTTCGTATCTATAATTATATGATGAGTGTAGAGAACCGGAGACCCTTTTTTGTTATTTTATTCTATATAAAAGACTTGATTTATCGTTTCTTAATTCTGACATGAATAGAAATATTATATAGAATTTCGTCTGGTGAGTGCAGGTGGCCGGAGGCCCAATTCCCCCCCCCCCCCTCCCCCCATCAACATGGTAGCGGAATTACACGAAGAACTACCCCAGGAGGGTACCAGCACCCCTGGAGAATCCCTCGCTGAGCATCCACGACCATGTTATTCCGATCCTGAGCGTGGGTGCTCAGGCTGCCCCGCGTATTCTGGGGGGGGCAAAATTCCGCTCAAAAGCATTACTGCTAGGGGCAAACTGAGCAAGAACACCAAGGCGACCCCTGCCACGCTATCCGTGAATTTCTGCAACATCATGGGACTTCACTCTAACCTAAACGCCGTCCACTACCATCTCGAAACGGAGAAGCCGGCCTTGCTCTTTCTGACCGAGACGCAGGTTTCCTCTCCGGCTGATATTACGTATCTCTCCTACCCGGGGTACAAATTGGAGCATTCCTTTGTGCCTCGGGCTGGAGTTTGCGTGTATGTCAGAGAGGACATCTGTTCTCGACGCCTCGGCAGTCTTGAAGGTTCGGACCTGTCCATCCTTTGGCTACGCGTAGACAGCGACGACCATCCGCGCGTCTACGGGTGCCTCTATAGGTCCCATAGCGGTAATGCCGAAACAGACCGACTCATCGACCACGTCCAAATGGCTACAGATTTCTTGCTACAACAGGTCCCATCCGCAGAGATCGTGATCCTTGGCGATTTTAACGCCCACCATGCCGAATGGCTCGGTTCACGTCTAACCGATCATGCGGGGAGATCTGTTTATGACTTTGCCTTGGCATATGGTCTGACACAACTGGTTACTTCGCCTACGCGGATTCCAGATGTGGAGGATCATACACCTTCCCTGTTGGACCTTCTGCTGACCTCTCATCCGGACGGATATCAGGTTTCCGTCGATGCCCCTCTCGGCTCTTCGGACCATTGTCTGATCCGGAGTGTGGTGCCACTCACGCTCCCTTCGCGGTTGCGTTCTGCAGGTTGCCGCCGTGTTTGGCATTACAGGTCGGCGGATTGGGACGGAATGCGGTCCTTCTTTGCATCCTACCCATTTTTTTTGGCGGGTTTGCTTCTCGCCGGACGATCCCAGCACTGTTGCTGACTCTGTCACTGATGTGGTGCTACAGGGAATGGAACTATTTATTCCATCATCTGTGGTACCCATCGGAGGCAGTTCTCAGCCTTGGTTTGGTCGCTCCTGTAAGACTGCATTACGCAGTAAGCAGGAGTGTTATCAAGCCTGGGCTGCGGCTTCGGCGACTCGGGATGTAAATACCAGCACACTTAAAAAGAAGTATAACTTCGCCTCCAGGTCCTTCAAAAGAGTTATTGCCAAGGCAAAGTCAGAGCACATAGGCAGAATTGGCGAGAAACTAGTTCGCCTTCCTTCGGGAACCCGTGCATTCTGGTCTCTCGCCAAGGCTGTCCAAGGGAATTTCTGTAAGCCATCACTACCATCTCTGCACAGGGAGGATGACTCACTGGCCCATGACGCAAAAGACAAAGCCGACCTTTTAGGCTCTTTTTGCGTGCAACTCGACTCTTGATGACGAGGGGAAAACACCGCCGACCATCCCGCGGTGTGAGTGCTCCATGCCGGATGTGCTGTTCTCACAGCGCTCGGTTCGCAAAGCACTGCTCTCCCTGGACATCCAGAAGTCGAGTGGGCCTGACGGAATCCCCCCAATTGTGCTGAGGACGTGTGCTCCGGAGTTGGCACCGGTCCTAACGCGTCTTTTCCGGTACTCCTACTCCCAAGGCGTAGTCCCGAATTCATGGAAGACAGCTTTTGTCCACCCGATCCCTAAAAAAGGCGACCGCTCAGACCCATCCAACTATAGGCCTATCGCGATCACCTCCTTGTTCTCCAAAATAATGGAATCCATTATTAACTGCCAGCTCATCCGGTACCTTGAGGATCACCAGCTGATTAGTGACCGCCAATACGGTTTTCGTCAGGGTCGATCAGCTGGTGATCTTCTGGTCTACCTGACCCATAGATGGGCGGAGGCAGTAGAGTCCAAGGGGGAGGCGTTGGCCGTTAGTCTGGACATTGCGAAGGCCTTCGATCGGGTTTGGCACAAAGCGCTTCTTTCGAAGCTTCCTTCCTATGGGCTTCCCGAGAAATTGTGCAATTGGATCACCAGCTTCCTTGCAGATCGGAGCATCAAGGTCGTTGTAGACGGTGCATGCTCTGACTACAAACCTATTAACGCTGGTGTTCCACAAGGCTGTGTGCTATCACCAACGCTGTTTCTTCTGCATATCAATGATATGTTGCTAACTGGTAACATTCATTGCTATGCGGATGACAGCACTGGTGATGCTCTATACACCGGCCGTGCCAATATTTCTCGGGAAAACGTCGCTGAGTACCGGAACAAACTTGTGTCTGAAGTCGAGTCTTTGCTGAACAAAGTCTCGGATTGGGGGCGACTAAATCTAATCCAATTTAATCCTCAGAAGACACAAGTTTGCGCGTTTACCGCTAAAAAGAACCCCTTTGTCGTATCTCCTCAGTTTCAAGGCACTCCCCTTCTTGCCTCAGCCAGTATCGGTATCCTCGGAGTCGACATATCGAGTGACGTGCAGTTTCGTGGTCACTTGGAAGGGAAGGCCAAATTGGCCTCTAAAAAGCTTGGCGTGCTCAGCAGAGCGGGACAGTATTTCATGCCGGCACACCGCTTGCTACTTTACAAGGCGCAAGTTCGGCCTCACATGGAATACTGTTCCCATCTCTGGGCAGGGGCTCCCCAGTGCCAGATCCTTCCACTTGACCGCATCCAACGCAGAGCGGCTCGAATTGTCGACGACCGAGCCCTTTCCGATCGGCTCGATTCATTGGCACTGCGAAGAGATGTTGCATCCCTTTGCATTTTCTTTCGCATCTACCATGGGGAGTGCTCTGAGGAATTGTTCGGATTAATCCCAGCCGCCAAATTTCACGAACGCACATCGCGGCAGAACTCCCGATACCATCCACACCATCTGGATGATTGGCGGTCCACCACTGTGCGATTTAGAAGATGTTTTCTTCCTCGCACGACCTCCTTGTGGAATCGATTACCATCAGCGATTTTTCCGGACCGATACGACTTAGGGACCTTCAAGAAAAGAGCGTACTCCTTTTTAAAAGGCCGGCAACGCATCTGCGATTCCCCTGGTGTTGCAGTTGTTCATGGGCGGCGGTAGTCACTTACCATCAGGTGAGCCGCATGCTCGTTTGCCCCCTCTCCTATAAAAAAAAAATTAAAAAAAAATATAGTACGATATACAATTATGCATTATGTTGTACAGTTCATTATACAAATCATAAATAAATAGCTTGGTAGCAATCAACTTATTCAAACAATGTATTCCTTATTATCATAATAACGCATTTTATACAAGCTTTGTTTAAAAAATTCGTTGAACCTGGCGATGTACATACAAACTTTGTATAGCAGTATATCTTTATATACATGTATATAAAGATACTTCTGTACATGTGTTTGTCACTGAACTTTAATACGGCTGGACCGATTTTGATGACTTTTTTTTATGTGTATTTGAGTGGGACCCTGGATGATTTAGATTCACAATTAAACCCGGTAAAAAAGACATCACCCGTGCGAAATTGGGGTAGGCCGCTTTGCGCAAGGGCAAGTTTTAAATAATTGTTTTTCCAAACATATAACTATATTTAATCAAAATATTTGCCCAAGCTACCGCCACCATTATTATCACATTCTTGCCGTTTCGTGGGCAATTATTTGATACCCAAGCTATAGAAGTCTGCTGCTTGAGTTCCGGTAAACTCTTTATAGACGTTATTTATTTACTGCTTCTTTGGGATCGGATTTTTTCCTATCAAAAAGTTACCTAAACTTTAAAAAAGTGGAAGTCTGTCACGGCAAACTGAACAATATGGTGGATGAGTAAGGGTTGGCAATTTAAACAGAGCTAATGCTTTATTTAGCCTCTCTGAACTTCGAGACCTCGAAAAGAGTAAGCATGGAGAATATCTCTCCCTCTCATACGGAGGAGGATGAGGTCCGCCGCCGGAACTCATCCCCCACATCCTCTGACCCTATCACTGTGTCCAATGATGATATTTCATCCCTCATCAAAGGACTTAAGCCCAAAAAGGCTCCGGGCGCGGATGGCATCTCCAACCAAGCCCTCAAATACTTTCCTGAGCAGGTGTTAACTCTTCTTACTATTATCTTCAACGCCTGCTTCAATCTTAGTTATTTTCCCACTACGTGAAAAGAGGCAACTGTCATTGGTATCCCCAAGCCAGGAAAGCCTCTCAACCTCTCCTCCAGTCATCGTCCAATCAGCCTCCTCAAGGCCATGGACAAACTCTTCGAAAGAGTCATCCTCACTCGCATGAGGCTCCATCTGTTTCCCACAGACGGTGACCCTCTTGTCATCCCCCACCAATTTGGTTTCCGAGCGAAACATTCTTGTCCCCAACAAATTCACCGTATTGTGGAATATATCCTCAGCGGTTTTTATCCTCGTCGTCATAAGACCATCGCGGTCTTTTTCGACATTGCCAAAGCATTTGATAGAGTCTGGCATGAAGGCTTTATCTATAAACTTTACAAAATAGGTCTCCCTGATCGTCCTGTACGTCTCGTGGCCTCTTACCTGAAGGATCGTACCTTTCGTTTTAGACACGAAGGCACGCTCTCCTCTCAGCGCCCCATCAAAGCTGGTGTCCCTAAGGGCTCAGTACTTGCTCCTCTCCTGCACACTCTGTTCACCAACAACATTCCCATCCCGTCGAATGGTGTTCAGCTCTCCCTCTTCGCAGATGATACTGCCCTCTATTGTAGAGGTACCTCGCTACCTTTCATACAGAACAAGATCCAAAAGTCAGTTAATGACCTAGGAGCTTGGTTCCAAAAATGGCGCATCGATGTGAACCCGGAGAAGAGCTCCGCCGTTCACTTATCATAAACGACGCCGACTCAAAAACACTCCACCAATACGTATGCTAGGGACCCCAGACCCCTGGCATACGTCTGCCAAATATTTAGGCGTCACCCTTGACACGAGGCTCACCTTCGGGCTCCATGTCAAAAGAGTAACTGATCACACACGTTTTTATCTGAGTATGCTGGGCCATTATGCTGGGCCGACACAGTAAAATGTCCCTCCGGAACAAGCGAACGCTTTATAAGGTTTGTATACGACCAGTAATGTCCTACGCGGGCCCTATATTTGCTCACGCTGACCCCAAAATTATTAATGAACTCCAAATAGTTCAAAATCTCTTCTGTCGTCGAGCTACGAACGCACCCTGGTACGTCCGTAACGCCAACCTCCATCGGGACTTAGAGCTTCCTACAATCCAACAATTTCTAAAAACACACTCTGAGAACTTCTTCAAAGCCTCAGAGTCTCATTCCAACCTTTTTATTCGTGAGGCAGCTACTTATGCAGCTCCACTCCTCTCTCGCTATCGAGTCCGCAGGCCGAGAAACTCTCTCTCGGACCGGCCAAATAAACTTTCAACCGACCTGAACTGCCTCCTGGCGGCTCAGGCCGACTCTTCTTAAATTTGTCCTAGTAGGCTCTCCCTCAGCGGCTCGTAGCCGCCTGCACCCTCTTTTCCCAAAAGAGGGTCGCTTCCGATCTGGCAGAGAGGCTTCATAGGCCATTGCCATTCCCCACAGGCGGTCTTTAGTGAGTATACTTAGGGGTTAGGATAATTAGGCACAGTGAGTCTCACATAACCACGACATTCACCGCCTCCTCGCGTTAACGGGGTAGCCCTTTTGAATTGCTTCTGGGCGCAATAAAGAAATTATTTAGATTGCCAATCTTCTCATCAGCAGTAACTATGGCACCAGATGGTTAGAAGTTAAAGTGGATATCACTGACTTCACAAGTCCATTGCTGAACATTGGCCTTCCCCAAGGAATCCAAAACACGGTCCTGAATCACCCGCCTACATCTACTTCCAGTATGTCTCTCCAAATCATCACGCGATCTATGTAAACATTCTATATGTTTTGTATTTTTTCGCCATCTACAAAATTTTTACGAGCAATAGCCTCAAAAACGATTTGCAATAAAAAAGTCAGCAAATCTAATTATGGGCCCTTGTTCTGCCAAGCAAATATAATTGCAGTGTCAGTCGCATTTCCCCACAATAAATTATACTTGTCTAGCTATTACAACGCCGGCCAGACAGTGTGTCAGCCAAGTTCGGAAAATAAAGGAGTGACGCACCGACAATGTTATGGGGGCAATGACAGAGCTTGGATTCTGTTCAAATCTCAACTCTTATAGGCGACCGAACAACACCGACAACCTCGAAAGTCGCTTGTACTGAACTTGGCCCCCTTTTCACATTTATGTTTTGTTGGGATCTTTTTTACAACATACGCTGCAAATTTGAAAGTTTTCGTGTATTATGCTATTTGGACACAGAACAATGTAATGAGACTTGATTAACTACCTATATTTTGAATAGAAATTCAGACCCTTGTACTTTTGAAACTTTAATAAAGAAAATATTATTTTCGCCAGAAAACAACAATGTCATACTTTACAATGAAATATGGTAAGACAAGTGTTAAATAGTTATATCAATTTAGACGTCGCAGAACCAGGTGAAAAGGCCTACATTAACTTGGCGAACCAAATAGCAGTGCTTGTGTTCAGTCAGAAGAGTACAGGCAGCAGGGGCGTAGCTATCGCAATGATATGGAGCCCCTGGGCTACAGGGGCCCCCGGGCTACAGGGGCCCCGGACGTATGTAAGCAAAAATTCGAAGGACTTCTATGGGACTGGACGTTGGTTTGAATTGTTTGGCTAGCTTAGTTCCTAGGAGTATTCGTTGTAATTAATAACTTATAATCAATATATAATTATTTTAATTAAATGCGAGAGCTTTTTGTTCCTTTTGTGAAAAAATCTTTACCTACCCTTCATTTGGGCCCCCCGACAAATATTGATACAGGGCCCCTCTAAGGCACGCTACTCCACTGACAGGGAGTCAGTATAATTGCAGGCTACCTTCATTCTCTCGTCATGCATGTAAAAAGCTTAATGAAATTAAGCAAGCAAAGTAAATTTAAGATAAATTTAATAGCTGTTGGCTAAGAGTTACCATAACATAATTATGATTCGCGATAGTCTTTGGGGCTATGAAAAACGCGTCATTCTCGTTGCTAAAACTAAGAATAGTGTTTATTGTATATTATACCTCTACCTTTGCAAAAAAAATGCGTGAGTGTCGTGGAATACTCGGTTGGAACGAAGTTCCTTGCGTAGTATATTATTATTGATAAACATAGGTATTATATTATTGATAAACAAATAGAAATAAATGAATTACTAGCGTCTATTAAAATGAAGCGTCATTTGAAATAGTATAAATGGCAAGATAAGAAAAAGTGCGAGGGAGATGGATATTATTACATCTCACTTCCTTATTTCGCCGCCAAGGCCGTCTACACTATGACACAAGGGGTAGTGACGACACTTTTTGTCACCTAGCTTCCATCCGCCAAACCCGTACCGTCCGATAAGGAACTTCGTTCCAAAATTAAACTTGTAAATACTGGGTATAAAAATAATAGGTATTGGTAAGATTCTGCCTGCCCACGTTTTCAACTTCCCATTTAGTGCATAATTTCTAGTTCATCTTTTGTTTTGAAACTATCTACGAAATCGATTTTAATGAAATCCTATTGAGGTGTTAATTACCCAATAACAGGTCAAATAAAATTAGCTTAGAGTCCATATCATTATTTGTTCTCGAGATATGCGAAACGAAACAATATAAATTAGAAGCTTAAAATATTTATTAATAAAATAGTACAATTGGTATCATATGATAAATGATTTAAAAATAGAATATTAAAGAATATAAAAAGTATATTAAAACATCTATTAGGAAATTACAATTACATTTAATTTATAAGAAGTTGTAGCTAATTTATTATCTTATTTTAATAATCTTCAAATTATATGTGAATATATGATAAGCTAAGCATTGTCCACACAAACTAACAATGAATGTAATGGAAATATACTATGTAAACGTTCCCACATTAATGTTTAGGTTATGTGAATGTTTATCATTAAATTAATATAGGATTGGGTAATTCAAATCTTTTAACAATTTTTATAATATATTTTAACTAAAGTTAATCTATCAAGGGTACAGAAACTAATTTTTTTTTCATTCATTACAGCCCTTCACAAATCCACTGCTGGACATAGGCCTCCCTCAAGGAATGCCACAAAGCACGATCCGAAGCCACCTGCATCCATTGACTTCCTGCATGTCTTACCAGGTTGTCACTCCATCTAGTGGGGGGTTGCGCTACACTTTTCCTACCGGTACAAGGCTGCCACTCGAGAACCTTCTTCCCCATCGGTTCTCATTTCTTCGAGCTATATGTCCCGCCCATTGCCACTTCAGCATACTAATCCATTGGACTATATCGGTCTACAGGAAGTACATCACGAGTTAAATAAAAGTTATTTTATTTATAGAAATGTAACCAAATAAAACTTTATAAATTGGGTTGCCAGTAACCGTAACTGCGCTTGACACTTCAGACGTTGTTTTTCGCCACCGACATAATATTCTAGATCTGGCATTGAATGAATAAATTCATCATAAAACTTAAAAATGAGTTTTGGGGATGAATGACTTACAATCTGCAGCCTGTATCGTCAAAAACAGTATGCAACTCCACACAAAGGAACGGTAAAACAACAGCGGAGAGCGTGTGGTATTAGCGTATGGTGTAGCGGTGCGTTTCCCATATAAAATGAACTGTGTGTTTATTACTCGTATGACGTCACGTCGCTCGCTCCGTCAAATGTTCTTTACTGAAGCCTCACCGATATCAAAGACGCTGATCGTATAAAACACCTCCTTTTATGATGAATTCAAGCACTAACAGCGGATTTACATACGTCCATTTTGTAGCCCAATCCGTATGAGTCACCAATGTGCGGAGAAAGCGCACCTGACGACATCCGCCGGGACTTGCTGAACTAAATGGAGATGAAATATGTCTTTACTACCCACGTTTCAAACTCGGCTCGATCAGTTAGGTAACGTTCATCCGACAAATTCGATAAGAGATATTTTTGTCCAAAAGAAAAGCTGCTGGACTTAGTTAGGATTTCTAAAAAATGATTGGTACGTTACAAAAAATATAATATCTATTTATACTGATTACCACAAAAATAGAAACCTCGTACTTTGTGATATTTCTTTATGATCAGTTCGACAGTAAACGACATGTGGTCTAGCTATCAGAGTACATGATACTCGTACCACATCACCATGCTGATAAGTTCCCAATTTTAAAGTTCTTATATAATTTATCATAGAACATAGAACATACCGGAGTTACCGATGAGTCTATCTTTATACATTATACATAAAAATTACGTGTCGCATTTTTTATCCGCGATAAACTCCTAAACTACTGAACTTATTTCAATGAATGTTTGCACGCTGTGTTCAGTTTCGTCCAACTTGAGAGATAGGATAGTTTTTATCCCGATAAGCGACCCTCAATATTTCTTATTACAAATTTATGGATTTTTTATAGGACGAAGGATTATTGGAGACGGTGGAACAACGTCCGCCTGGTCAGTTGGTAAATATATATAAAAATAGTGTCGTAAAAGGCGACACAGAATAAACCAAGAGATAGGCGGCAAGCTGCATCCTCCTAATGACAACTAGAAAATAGAAATTGCGGTTGCCAACTCGCCTTCTAAATGCAAAAATAGGGGGATTCTTTATTTTATAGAAGAGGTAACAACCCTTCTATAAAAAAAAGGAACCATAAAAGAGTAATCTATAATTTAGAATCTAGTCTTCAAAAATTTAAGTTAATTATTTTAGTAATTTAGTTTAATTAATTTACATTCTCTCTGGGTTCACAATATATTTACTAACATGTAAAGTATGTTATATTATGTATAATATATTTTAATTAAATAAGTAATATAATACATAGGTACTAGGAACAGACACAAACACACACACAAACTTATGTTTGTATACATCATATGATGTATACAAACATGTATAGTTTATTTATTAGTAAATTGTATGTATTATATAGTTAATTATTATTTTGTGTAGTGTTATTTTATTCTATATTGCCGCACGTACGTCAAATTCTCACCACTCCATGGGTTGACTGGTAGAGAATGCCTCAAGGCATTAAGTCCGCCCTTTGTATTCTTTTGTTTTAAGGAATGCGATAAAGAATAAATAAAAAATAAAAAAATAAATAATAAACACACAAAATCAGCTTTTACAAAATATTCCCTATACGTTTACGTTTCACTTCGATTTCTAAATTCAAATAAAATTTATAATATTGAAGTCATGATATTCCTTTTTCAAAATCAGATATTGAGATTAGAACTTTGCTTTTTCTGCAATACCAACTACGTAATATACAGGCAAATGCGTTGTCACCTTTGAGGACTTAGATAGAAGGCCTCACAGTTTATAATTACATTAGATGGTGGCACCTACCGAAACAGACTCTTAGACAGAAAGGGAATCCTACCACCAAGTAAATAACAATTGCGTCAGATCAGTCACGAATGAAATTTGAGCGTTACCTTGTTCACTTTCCGTCTTTCATTCAAAATGAATATCTTCAATTGATGAGTGCACATTTTCTAACATATGTATTTCGGTAGAATCCACCAGTTAGTCTGTGATTTGCATAATGACTCACATTAGATTGACCGATTAGACGCTGTGAATTCAGCTTTTTATTCAAATGAGCATTTTTGATACGATACCTCTTTTATCTTTTTTGCAATCATGCTTCTATAATATCCAAAATGCAATGAAAATTAAAAATAAAAATTCGGTCACCTCTGTCTATAAATAGATTGTTCAAAACATACCATAACAAAATTCATTTCCATCAACGCAAAATTGACAATTATGGGAAGAAGGAAATATGAGACGGGTTTGTTTCTTTCTTCTAACTAACGAAATATTTTTGTCGCATAAATTTCGATGATGTAAGGATGTTTTATTATTTTCTTTCACTTCAGGCTTTCATTTCAAACATTAATGAAATGCATTTGTTAAAGTTGTCTTAATTCAAGTTGAACTTGCAATAGCAATGTTGGGCTGCAATACAATAGATACTATCAGGTATAGCTCGTTTGCTACTAAATTTTTTTAAAGAACTCTAGCCTAAAAGCTTGATAAAGCCACGCTGCACCTATATTATGGTTGTAGCACGAATGGGTCTGCTCGACCGGGGTTGGACCACGCTCTCACAGAATACCAGCGTCAAATAGCAGATTAATACTGCTGTATTTCGTATGGTGGGTGTAGAGCTATACAGAGCCTTTTTACCTGAAACAGGGCATTCCATTGTAGTCCTAAGGGGTAACAACGCATCTGTATTTTGATTCTTAATCGAAGATAAATATAGATAGATGTCTATGGGCCACAGCATCCACTTACCATCAGGTGGACTGTGTGCTCGTATGTCGCCCCCATTCTAATAAAAAAATGTGGATATTAAAATGTTGTTATAATTAATAACTAAATATTCAGTTAGTTATTAACTATAACAGTTTTAATTACATAATAATATTTTGGTGATATATGTTTTGATTTTACCCTCATAGGTTGGTATGCTGCAATCAAGATAAAACAAGCTAACCAAATTTATATCATAATAATTAAATAGTAATTCTTAATTTAAATAGTAATTCTTAATTTAAATAGTAATTCTTAATTTAAATAGTAATTCTTAATTTAAATAGTAATTCTTAATTAAAATAGTAATTCTTTATTTAAATAGTAATTCTTAATTTAAATAGTAATTCTTAATTCAAATAGCATTCCCATTACTACGACCGTTATTTTTTTTAATTTTACTTATTTTTGGCGTTTGTATTAGACGAGTAGTGCACCAACGCTATTTGATAATAGTCTCGGCCCATTGACCAAAATACTATAAACGTATCAGTCCCTACTACGCCCACACTAGAACGTATATCAACAACGTACCCCCATATACAGCCTATTCAGTGACCGTACACGTATCCCCATTCAACATGGGTACGGTTATGACGACTATTCGATCGGTTGTAGCTCATTTTATTTATAACTAGCTGTTCCACGCCACTTCACCCGCGTGTAATTTAGGGTTTTAATTTTTATTGCGCGGAACCCTATTTATTTTTCTAAAATTAAAGTAGCCTAAGTTACTCCTTATAACATTAGCTATCTGCTAGTGAAAGTCCCGTCAAAATCGGTCCAGCCGTGTCGGAGATTAGCCGGAACATACAAACAAAAAATTGTGCTTTTGTTATAAGCACCGTATATACTTTCATATGCATTTAGTAAAAAGCTGTTATATTGACATTACAAACAGAAACTTCAGTTTTATTTATTTGTATAGAAGATGCTTAAAGAGAAACTAAGAGTATTTTATTTGTGTATTAAAATTATATAAGAGCATTAGCAATAATTACTATTATTTTCGACAACGGCGAGAATCCTTTTAGGCGCCTGTATAGAGCGGTTCGGCAAAGTTTCGTGCCATGCACTGAGTGTCATGTAGGTCCGGTCATGGCACGCTACTCGTATGTTGGTCGATGACGGAACTATCGTGGACGTTGTTGTATATTTATATATTATAAAGAATATTTTTTCGTGTGCCGAAACGATTACGGTCACGGTATGAGCGGATGTAATGGTCCGAGACCTTTATACTTGTTCTCTATACTCTTCTAACCGAAACAATAATACAATGAATGCACTGATGCTTGACGGCAAAACCCTGAGGATTGAAAGGCAAAAAGGTGTATGTACTAATTAGTTTACGTTAAATGTATATCTATACATATAAATAAAATTGAAGTTCAGGGGGTTATTTTGCATGCTACTAAGACTTAAATAATTTCTGTATGTCTGTCCGGCCTAATCTTCGGAATGGCTGAACCGATAATAATGGACTTTTTTTAGAAGAAGATTTATTTAAATGAAACGAAAAGTCGATAAAATAAAAGGTTTTGATCTTAAATCTAAATAACGCCACATTAATAGATCGTATCCAGGCGAAACCGAGGTGGTTCGCCAGTTTTATTATCATAAAATATAACAAAAAAAATAGCAGCCAATATACACTCAGCTGTAGAGGTCTGACTTCAGAGTGAACAAAAAAGTAGATGGCAAGAGCGCCCGCCGCGCTGCTTCAGTGCCCTTAAAGCGTAACACGTAATATAATATACACGTATATTTTTACGTGGTAGAACCATGCTCCAGTTATATTAGTAGTATAGTTATAGCACGAATGGGTCGGCTCGACCGGGGAAGGACCACGCTCTCACAGAATACCAGCGTAAAATAGCTTAACGCTGCTGTGCTTCGTATGATGAGTGTAGAGAACCGGAGACCCTTTTTACTTGAAATGAGGCAATCCATCTTAGTCCTCACGGGTGAGAACACATCTGCATTTTGTTTGATGTAGATGTCTATGGGCCGCATCAACCACTTACCATCAGGTGGACTGTGTGCTCGTTTGTCATTTCGGTCACGGCAGCGAGTTTTGACTCAGCAGGTAGAGTCACCTCGCAGCTATATATTATGGTATATGGTGTAGCACAAATAGGTCGGCTCGACCGGGGAAGGACCACGCTCTCATAGAATACCATCGCAAAACAGCAGCCTAATGCTGCTGTGCTTGATATGATAAATGTAGAGAACCAGAGATCATTTTTACTAGAAACGAGGCATTCCATCTTATTTCTTTGCAACACATCATTTTGATTCTTACTCGATGTTGGATGTAATGGACCACAGCGTCCACTTACCATCAGGTAGACTGTGTGCCCGTTTATCACCCTTATCCTATAAAAAAAGACTAGCCGTAACGTAAACAAATATGCAATCTCTATTTACAAAATCAAAATCTAATTACTGATCAAAATGAGTCCCGATTTCGGGATTTCGGGCATAATGGGATAATATAGCCGCAGTAGCTCATGAAGCGGGGTGCTTATCTTTGATAAAAAAGACAAAATGTGACAACTATAATCACAATATTTATTTAACAAAATCTCCTACATAAAACAAAACAAAAGTAGACAACTGGTGTGATTTGATCGCATCATTGCTATGCGTTTTGATAAGGCGTAATGCCTGTATTTTAACGACTTCAATCGAGAAGGTTCATAGGTGACAGTCAGCTCAAATAGTACCTCCTACTGATAAACCCAGTATGAGACTGCCACTCATTAGTTAAGTAATGTAGTGAAGAGATGGGATGTGCAGGTGGCTCAAGACCGTGCTTTGTTGCAGTTTTGAAGGAGGCATATACAACAGTGAACTTGTGATTGGCTGTTGTAATGTTATGATTATTGGGGTTTTATGCCTGGTCGCAAACGCGAATGCTGGTCATAGTGCCCCGGGTTATGATGCCAGGTCAAGGTCAGGTTAAAAGCAATTATTGAGCTTTTCTGTCAAGAAATTCGCAGTAACAACCCGGAGTCAAGAATTCAGCATGGTTCCACCCCCGTGTCTCGGAAAGCATTCCGTTTGTCCTACGCCCGATCACTCTGCCTCTCCAGAGAGTGAGGAAATAAAGTGTTCCTGTGCTTGTGTACAGACTCGTGCACTAAAATGCTATCCTGCATAAAAGGCTAGTTGAGACCGTTGAGTTCCGTTGAGATTGGCCGCTATGACCGAAATCGGTCTGGAGGAAATCATTAAGGTTTTGTGGAGAAAAATGTCTTCTTTTTTTTTTCTTGATCATAACTTTACGATACGACTTAGGAACCTTCAAGAAAAGAGCCTACTTTTTAAAAGGCCGGCAACGCATCTGCAATTCCCCTGGTATTGCAGTTGTTCATGGGCGGCGGTAGTCACTTACCATAAGGTGAACCGCGTGCTCGTTTGCCCCCTTTCCTATAAAAAAAAAAACTTTAAAATACAAATTCTTCTGCATCTATAAATGCTTATTACAATCATAATTAATGATTTGATCATGGATTATATAGTAGGGCAGTCTTATGTCTGTGTGTATTTAACACAGATATAAAAGTAAATTATTCTCAAAAACGATGTTCCATCAACTAAGACTTTATTCCACGAAGACGGCAGACGTTAATGTATTTGACATTAAAATGACAACTAAAACAGCGTTTGATTTTTTTATAGAATAAGAAACACTGCAAACGAACGCACAGTCCACCTGATGGTAAGTGAATGCTGTGTGTGACACCTACATCTAGAATCATAATAGAGATGCGTTGTGACCCCAGAGGACTAAGATGGAGTGCCCCGTTTCCAATAAAAAAGGTGAAACACATCAGCATTAAGCTGCTATATCTACTGCTATCTATCTATATCTACTCTTAATTGAGGATAGATGTAGATGTCTATAGGCTGCAAATTCCATTTGAGCAGGCGACATCAGGTAGACTGTGCGCACAATAAAAGTTTTGGCCAAAGGAAACATTATCTGTAGTGTTGAGGACTGCCTGTATAAAAATAATATTGGTAAGGAAGATTTAGAGGCCATACAATTACATATAGTTAAATAAATTCGTCGCCCAATAGTGAGTCAGATTGATGCGCCAACTTACAGATTGGCTCAACACCTAGCAAAAGTATTATCACCACTCAGAGGACACACACTAAGGATTCATACCATTTTGTTAGTGAGATAAAAGACCTATATGTCTTACTGACAATGAAACTATGGTCAGTTTTGATGTTCAGTCGCTATTTACATGCGTACCTGTTGAAGACTGCATCTCAATTGTAACTAGGAAACTAGAGGAAAACAACATGCTAGCAGAATATGCAGTATTACTCAGACATTGCCTTACATCTGGCTATCTATTGTGGAAGGAAGAGTTTTACAAGCAAATAGATGTATGATGTATGATGTATATGTGTTGCGATGGGCTCACCGGTATCTCCCATTGTCACCGATATTTTCATGGAGGACTTTGAGAGTTTCGAGAAACCCCTGCTTACTGCACCAGTAACTCCAAGGTTCTACAAGCGGTACGTAGACGATAGTTTCACAATTTTACCATCAGACAAAGTAACTGCATTTTTAGAACATCTTAATTCCATAAACTCTAAAATTCAATTTACTATGGAGTTAGAGGCAAATAATTCTTTAGCTTTCTTAGATGTGTTAGTTATTCGAAATCCTAATAACGCCATAGGTCACACTGTGTATTGAAAAAAGACCCATACGAGCCGATATTTAAACGGTGAATCTCACCATCATCCTTCACAGTTAGCTACCGTGGCCAAATCTTTGTTACAGAGAGCACGAGGGATCTGTGACAGCAAACACCTGGCCGCCGAGCTTCAGCACGTCAAGCAGGTTTTGCACGACAACAAGCTTCGGGTCCCGCGCCTACGTCACAGTGACCGAGTGAAGCCGGCCACAGTCGAGCGTGTGCCTGCTGTATTACCATATGTCAGAGGCGTCACAGACAAGAATACATAGCTGACGTGAAGCACCAACGTTCCGGAAAGTCTGCAGTTTGTGACCATATCCTAGACGGCCCCCGCCATTACATTAGATTCGATAAACCACAAATTCTCGCGAAAGAACATCAATTCCTGCCAAGGATGATACGCGAGGCTATTGAAATTAAAAAAATATCCTAATTTCAATAGAGAGGGAGGCTGGGTACTACCACCTGCTTGGGATCCTGTAATTAATAAAATTAAAACTAAACCCAAGCATACCACTGCAAGACTTCAAGACACAGTAAGTTCATTCTGCGTAGTTCGGACCAAAATTAATAATTAAAAAAGCTGAAGGTACTCCGGATTAACTCTGACGTCGGAACGTCAATCATCTCAGTCCCCCGTGACCACGGGTGCTGAAAAGCACCCGAAACGTCGGGAATAAATAAAAATAAGATGATAAAGTTTATTAAACGCGAAAAACTCCGTAAAAGTAGTTTATTCAATGTGTAGTGTTTGCGTAAATATAAGAAATCATTATAATACTTAAAATAATTAATATAATAACTAAAATAATAATGTTGAATAAACTAACACTTTTATTTGTAATTTTACTTTTTTCATTTTCACTTAACACACTGTCATTAATTTCTCCCATACTTTTCTACAGTAATAGATTCAGGAACTGTACATCTGCTATATTAATTCCATCGAGATTCATAGCCTTCTTCAGAGTACTTGACGGGTTGAGTATTATCTTTGGTAAGTTTATTACTGGTTGTCTTAGGTAGGTTATTTCTTTACCTTGAGTCTGATGTCTTTTCAGTTCGTATCCTTTGATTTTCACCTTGCAGTTATCATCCATGGTTAAGAGGTAGGTTCCTAGTAGAATCTCTTGGCTTACTTCATTGTCACAGAATTTAGTCATAGCTGTTTCAGTATTTGAGTAAACTATCCAGCGATTTGGTTGTATGAGGTAGATCTTCACATTTTCAAGGGTGACAGGGATCGGGTGACAACTTGAGATATTTGTGTGAAACTGCATGATTTCTACGACACAGTTGTCATTGGTGAAGAGTTGTATGTCGTTCTCATGACACAGGAATCGACGTTTGTCGACCTCGCGACATGATTCTGTTTAGTATAGGCTTTTATCTCGATACATCTTTCTCATTTTACAATATTTTCATAAGTGACAGGAAACACTAATTTGTCAGTTTGTTCTATTTCCTTTAACAATATTATAAGTTCTTCTGTATCAATTATTGACTGGTGTAGTATATTAATTTTACTAAAAGCAATGGCTGTTTCGATTTCACTCAAATGGAACTATAAATTATGAAAATTATCAAGGAAGATATTATAAAGGTGAATGAGTTTGGTAATTGTTTGTCGAAAATCGGAGTTGTTTAAAGCTAAATTAATGTTTTGAATATTATCTTCTACTCGTATAAAATTGCATTTAGTAGAATTTGCCATGGGTGTAAATGAGCCCACCATTTCGGAAACTATTGTCATTTTATTTTTAATCACGTTTTGTTCCGTATGTAGATTATTTATTAATCTTTCATATCTAAGAGCGTCATTATTATCTAAAAGCTTTTACAAAAATTTACTTCGCAAATATCCGCGTTATAAAATAAAATGATGTGTCTTACCTAGTATGAAGAAGCACCTCCCGCCCTCCCTCAATTGCGTGCACTATCCCCGTCACCACTAATCCCAGCACCGCTACTCCCAACACCACTACACTAGGCAAGACACACCACTGACGATAATACGACACGTGTTTCGCCTCTACACGAGGCATTCTCAGGTGATATAGACTCTACGGTGGCTAACCGCTAAGTGAGCGGCGAGCCAAAACAAGTGCCTTTTATACAAACCGATGATGCAACCGCTCTCCACCTAAGGAGCGAGCGACTGCGTCATGCGATAAAACATGCGACCAATCACCGCTGGACTTACGCAGCCGTTTGTAAAATTAAAAATAAAACCGCCGCGCAACACCCACCCTCCAACCACGCAACCAATCGCCGATCACCGTGACGGTGACAAACGACCATATTGCGAGGCTCTCTATTATTAGAGAGCAGGCTTGAAGATATTTAAGAGAGGTGAGTTAGTAACATTTGTTTGTTCATTCAGCAATGCAACGGTATTATTATTACTTTTTAATATCTCTAACTGTTCCAGCACACACAGCCGCAGCCCTTTATTACACGTATGTAAGACTTTAAAGGAGTGGTCGTTGGCTAGGTTGTGTCCAGTGTCCAAAAGATGTTTGGCAAAATGGGATTTATCGGGATTGCAATTCCTGTACGCGGCTAAATGCTCTTTATAACGTGTCTCGAAATTGCGACCAGTCTGACCCACGTAAACGGCGTGGCATTCGTCACAAACAAGTTATCTTTACTATTACAGATATTTCTAAGAGAATTGTTTGTTTTGAACGCCACATGAACGCCGTTTCGTCGAAGAGTATTAGCTACTTTTTCAGATATGGGGCCTAAGTAGGTCAAACTGCTCACATATCGATGAACACTTTGAGGTTGAACCGCGTACAGAGAGTTGCGAATAACATGCTTTTGTTTCTTTTTAATTAAATTGTTAATGAGATTTTTTGAAAAACCGTTAGAGACCGCTATTTGATAAATTATATTAAATTCTTTTAAATAATTTTCTTTACTTAATGGGACAGTGAACAAACGGTTAATGTAACAATAAAAAGCGGCTACTTTATGTTGCCACGGATGACATGATGACGCGGGGATTACCGTGTCGGTGTGAGTTGGCTTTCGATAGATTTGGAAAACATGTGACGATTCTTTTCTTGTTATTGTTAAGTCGAGAAAAATTAAGGGAACAATCTTGTTCCAATTCAAGTTTAAATTTAATTTTGTCATGGACTCTATTTATTTTATTGAGGAAAACATCCAGTTGTCTCCTTGTGCCAGTCCAGCAAATAATTATGTCGTCTACATATCGATAGTAATATAAGATATTTTGATTGACAACTATATGTTGTTTTTCGAAATTATCCATGAAAATGTCCGCCATAAGGGGACTTAGAGGGGACCCCATAGCTAACCCTTCTTTTTGTAGATAGAAACGGTTATTAAACCGGAAATAGTTTTGTTTCATACAGAGAGAGGTTAAGTTAAGAAGATCATTCGTTTCCCCGGGATATAGACGACGTTTTTCAAAGAGATCTGCGAGTATACGCAAACGGTCAGGGGATGGGACATTTGTGAAAAGACTATCAACGTCTAAAGATAACAATATGGATTTAGGAGGAATACGAATATCTTTAATTTTGGAAATGAGATCTAAGCCATTTTTTAGGCTGTAAGTAGGGTTGAATCCAGATTTCTCTCGAAGGAGGAAGTTTAATTTTTTAGCAAGGAAATAAGCTGGTGCACCAATATATGAGACAACTGGACGAATAGGAACATGTTCTTTATGTATTTTTGGTAACCCATATAAAATGGGTGCTTGAGGATTCATTAGAACAAGATTGCTCCGAGATAAGTTGTGATCGGGAAAAACATATGATGACTGTTGTATACATAACTTAATATCCGAAGTAAACTTTTTGGTTGGGTCAGACTCCAATAGCTCAAAGTCATCACCTTGGATAACATCGTTAACTTTCTGGCTGTACCCACTACTCTCCATAATAACAACAGTATTGCCTTTATCGGCTTTAGTAACAATAAGGTCGTTTTTCCTTATTCTCTGCTTTAGGGACTTAAAAACAGGGAACTCAGGATTGAAATGGGAAGACGCAGGCACAGCCCGAATTTCATTAGCTACCAAACTTTTAACGATGTTATCTTTCTTCCCGATCACAACAGCCACCTCCGCGTCAACAGCCATAGTCTCTAACGATTTTTGGGAGACCGAAGGTGTTAAATTATACTTTAGGCCTTTATGTAAAAGGGACTACTCATCTGTTGGAAACTGGACATCGGAAAGATTTTTAACTCGGGGATAAAATTGGTGATATTCTGTATGTATGTCGTTATTACGATTACGGGATGAAGAGGATACTTCTTGCCTAGTGTAGTGGTGTTGGGAGTAGCGGTGCTGGGATTAGTGGTGACGGGGATTGTGAACGCAATTGAGGGAGGGCGGGAGGTGCTTCTTCATACTAGGTAAGACACATCATTTTATTTTATAACGCGGATATTTGCGAAGTAAATTTTTGTAAAAGCTTTTATATTATGGATTTCCGCAAAGTAACGCCTGATTCTATTAATTATATTAAAAAGGCTAGCACGGCCGACCAGGCAAGACTCTATGTCAAATTAACAAAACTCCATCGTATTGCTGCCCAAAATGTTTGGTTCAATCAGCAGTGCAAACAACTTCATGTTATTCCCAATTATATTCAAATACGTTCCAGCACAAATAGTCGAGCGGCCAGTATTGCTATTTCTAAAGCTCAGAACATTTGGCTTAATGAGGAGTGTCGTCGTTGGTTTTCCATTAGAGATAATTTAAAAATCCACCTTAAAGTATTATACTCTGAACTTTCATTTAAATTACATACTATTGAATATGATATTTTGGATGGGAAAGCCAGAGAACTTGCTTCAATGGCTGTTTATGAGAAATATCAAATTCAGTCCCGTAAATTACAACGACTTGTATCCTCTTCATCCCGTAATCGTAATAACGACATACATACAGAATATCACCAATTTTATCCCCGAGTTAAAAATCTTTCCGATGTCCAGTTTCCAACAGATGAGTAGTCCCTTTTACATAAAGGCCTAAAGTATAATTTAACACCTTCGGTCTCCCAAAAATCGTTAGAGACTATGGCTGTTGACGCGGAGGTGGCTGTTGTGATCGGGAAGAAAGATAACATCGTTAAAAGTTTGGTAGCTAATGAAATTCAGGCTGTGCCTGCGTCTTCCCATTTCAATCCTGAGTTCCCTGTTTTTAAGTCCCTAAAGCAGAGAATAAGGAAAAACGACCTTATTGTTACTAAAGCCGATAAAGGCAATACTGTTGTTATTATGGAGAGTAGTGGGTACAGCCAGAAAGTTAACGATGTTATCCAAGGTGATGACTTTGAGCTATTGGAGTCTGACCCAACCATAAAGTTTACTTCGGATATTAAGTTATGTATACAACAGTCATCATATGTTTTTCCCGATCACAACTTGTCTCGGGGCAATCTTGTTCCAATGATTCCTCAAGCACCCATTTTATATGGGTTACCAAAAATACATAAAGAACATGTTCCTATTCGTCCAGTTGTCTCATATATTGGTGCACCAGCTTATTTCCTTGCTAAAAAATTAAACTTCCTCCTTCGAGAGAAATCTGGATTCAACCCCACTTACAGCCTAAAAAATGGCTTAGATCTCATCTCCAAAATTAAAGATATTCGTACTCCTCCTAAATCCATATTGTTATCTTTAGACGTTGATAGTCTTTTCACAAATGTCCCATCCCCTGACCGTTTGCGTATACTCGCAGATCTCTTTGAAAAACGTCGTCTACATCCCGGGGAAACGAATGATCTTCTTAACTTAACCTCTCTCTGTATGAAACAAAACTATTTCCGGTTTAATAACCGTTTCTATCTACAAAAAGAAGGGTTAGCTATGGGGTCCTCTCTAAGTCCCCTTATGGCGGACATTTTCATGGATAATTTTGAAAAACAACATATAGTTGTCAATCAAAATATCTTATATTACTATCGATATGTAGACGACATAATTATTTGCTGGACTGGCACAAGGAGACAACTGGATGTTTTCCTCAATAAAATAAATAGAGTCCATGACAAAATTAAATTTAAACTTGAATTGGAACAAGATTGTTCCCTTAATTTTCTCGACTTAACAATAACAAGAAAAGAATCGTCACATGTTTTCCAAATTTATCGAAAGCCAACTCACACCGACACGGTCATCCCCGCGTCATCATGTCATCCTTGGCAACATAAAGTAGCCGCTTTTTATTGTTACATTAACCGTTTGTTCACTGTCCCATTAAGTAAAGAAAATTATTTAAAAGAATTTAATATAATTTATCAAATAGCGGTCTCTAACGGTTTTTCAAAAAATCTCATTAACAATTTAATTAAAAAGAAACAAAAGCATGTTATTCGCAACTCTCTGTACGCGGTTCAACCTCAAAGTGTTCATCGATATGTGAGCAGTTTGACCTACTTAGGCCCCATATCTGAAAAAGTAGCTAATACTCTTCGACGAAACGGCGTTCATGTGGCGTTCAAAACAAACAATTCTCTTAGAAATATCTGTAATAGTAAAGATAACTTGTTTGTGACGAAAGCCACGCCGTTTACGTGGGTCAGACTGGTCGCAATTTCGAGACACGTTATAAAGAGCATTTAGCCGCGTACAGGAATTGCAATCCCGATAAATCCCATTTTGCCAAACATCTTTTGGACACTGGACACAACCTAGCCAACGACCACTCCTTTAAAGTCTTACATACGTGTAATAAAGGGCTGCGGCTGTGTGTGCTGGAACAGTTAGAGATATTAAAAAGTAATAATAATACCGTTGCATTGCTGAATGAACAAACAAATGTTACTAACTCACCTCTCTTAAATATCTTCAAGCCTGCTCTCTAATAATAGAGAGCCTCGCAATATGGTCGTTTGTCACCGTCACGGTGATCGGCGATTGCTTGCGTGGTTGGAGGGTGGGTGTTGCGCGGCGGTTTTATTTTTAATTTTACAAACGGCTGCGTAAGTCCAGCGGTGATTGGTCGCATGTTTTATCGCATGACGCAGTCGCTCGCTCCTTAGGTGGAGAACGGTTGCATCATCGGTTTGTATAAAAGGCACTTGTTTTGGCTCGCCGCTCACTTAGCGGTTAGCCACCGTAGAGTCTATATCACCTGAGAATGCCTCGTGTAGAGGCGAAACACGTGTCGTATTATCGTCAGTGGTGTGTCTTGCCTAGTGTAGTGGTGTTGGGAGTAGCGGTGCTGGGATTAGTGGTGACGGGGATAGTGCACGCAATTGAGGGAGGGCGGGAGGTGCTTCTTCATTATCGTAAGACACATCATTTTATTTTATAACGCGGATATTTGCGAAGTAAATTTTTGTAAAAGCTTTTATATAATGGATTTCCGCAAAGTAACGCCTGATTCTATTAATTATATTATTATCTAAGTTACCTGTGATGGCTTTTATCAAAGAGCCTACCGGATCGAGGAGACCTCTTTTGGTTCGTAATTCAGGAATTAATTGTTTAAATTTGTCGATGGTAATATTCATAGTATAATCGGTTTGATATTGGACGGTACTAAAATCTGAATCAAATGATTTAGTATCGAAACAACTTTGAACATGCTTTTTAAGTAACCCATATTTATGCATACTTGATTCTAATTCATCGTAAATTAAATTTAAATCTAATATCTTAATAACTATCCAATTATCATAATTAACGAATGCTTGACCTTCGTCAACAGGTAACAATCCCGGATTCTTGTCAATGCGAAGCTGATGAAGGGCCTGGATTCCCATCGTTCGGATCATCAGTAGAAATAATCTGCGAAGGACGTTGGAAGGATTATGTCTTTAATTGGAACATTAGTAATACGTTTATTGGTTTCAACGGGAACTACATTTATTTTTATAGCACCGGTGGCACAAGCCTTTTGGTAACGTGGTTTATCTTTGCCCCGTCTAGTATTAATACCGTTTATGAACACAGTATCACCTACGTCTATATCGAACTGTGATTCGCCTGCGTATTTTTGTCTCACCGTCAACTTTTTGTCAATTATTTTATCTGTAAGATATTCATATAAATATTTGGTCCTTTTAGCGTAATCCTTTATTAACTGCTGTGTGAATTTCTTATCGAAATTAATTGAAAATGTACTATTGGATTCGGTGTGTCTGAATACTACTTCAAAAGACGTGAGATCTGTCGAAGAAGGAATTGAATGATTGTATGACATAACAGCATACGTCATCACTAACGCTGTGTCTGTAATTTTATGTTCGTATTTCGCGATTCGGTAAGTTTCAGTAATAGTTGAATGGAACCTTTCGATCAGTCCCATAGAGTTGGGGTTGTGCGCAGTACCAATGTATAGATTGATTTTATATAATGTTAGCATTTCCTTTAAGAGTGCATTATTAAATTCCATACCGGGATCTGAACTGATTTTGGATGGAATTCCGTAAAATGAAAAATACTTTATTAAAACTCTTATTACTTCCGGGGTATACCTACTATTAATTTCAATTTCTTGACGCAATTTGCTGAACGCGTCTATCAAGGTTATAAAATACTTACCTTCTATCGAAAAGGTATCAATGAAAATTTCTTGGAATGGTTTAGACTGGGTTTGAGTCAATTTAAGTTGAGGTTTTAGGGGTTTGCGGTCGTACTTCATTTTCTTGCAGACCTCACATGTGTTTATGATGCTCGCTACCGTTTGTTCCAAATTATTCCAATAAAACGTTCGCCTCAAATGTACTAATGTTTCCCTAGTGCCTCTATGGCAATTTTGACCTAAATGATATTTAAGAGCTACTTCGCGTTGCTCATTTTCATCTTCTACATAGATTATTCTCTTTGTACATTCATAAAATTTAACACTATCCTTTTTGAATAATTGCGTTGTGACTTCCGAAAACTGCTTGCGGTGTATGACATCTTCGAAATAAAAAAAAATATTTAATTTTAGGTCTAATATACTCTTTCAGGAATTTTTTAATTAAATCCAAATTGTTTAAAGGTAAGTGAACTTCCAATATGTTTTGTTTATCCCTAGACAAGTGTTTAACTGAACATTCATATCTGTTCCAAGTATGAACGAGTATTTGTTTTGGTTTCGCATCAATCGCTTCCTGAAGAATTAATATTCCTGCTGTGTCTATGTCTTTAGCCGAATGTACTATTGTTACTACTATGTCCTTCAGAAGCTGTGGCGGTGCTACTATTTAGAGATGGTATCGGATATGGAGATTGTCTACCATGTAAAGAGGGAATACTCAACGTTTCCGAATCGGATGATACTGTTACTACGTGCGCTGTCTGATTCATATTACCTAGCTGTACAATTTTAGAGACTACATTGCTCAAATAGCGTTGAAGTTTTTTTTTATTTTGTCTATATTCACTTGCATAGAAACATCATCGTTATTAGTTAAGGCGTTAATCTTAATTCTAGATAAAGCATCAGCGTTACAATTTTGTTTCCCGTTCTTATATACTATTTCGTAATCAAATCCCGATAGGCGTAATTTCCATCTAGTTAGTTTGCTATTCGGTTCATTAATGGAATTTAACCAGGCTAAAGGGCGATGATTGGTGTAAATTGTAATTTTTTTCCATATAAGTAAGGGCGGAAATGTTTGACTGCCCAAACGATTGCCAAAAGTTCTTTTTCTATTGTGCTGTATTTCGTTTCAGCGTCGTTCAACGTACGACTTGCAAATGCTATAGGCTTATTAGTACCGATAGGTCCCTGCGATAGAACTGCACCGAGAGCAAAGTTCGACGCATCTGTGGTGAGAACGAACGGTCGAGAGAAGTCAGAATATTGTAAAAGTGGGGCGTTTGTTAAAAGCTCTTTACATCTTTCAAATGCGTCTTTATATTCTTTTGTAATTTTAATTTTGTTTTTCTTTTTCAGGCAAGAGGTAAGCGGTGTTGTAAGTTTTTTTCAAACCCTCTTTTGTAATAGCATAACCTAGATATAGAACTTCTTTTCTCAAAAATTCACATTTATCTAACGTGACTTTTAAATTGGTTTCTCTGAGACGATCAAAAATTTTCCTTAATTTTTCAATGTGTTCCTGAAGACTAGCTGAATGCACAATTATGTCATCGAGGTACACTAAGGAATGGAAACCTTGGAGGCCTCTTAAGATATTATCCATTGCTCTCTGGAAAGTTGCCGGGGCTGTCTTTAATCCAAACGGCATGCGTTTGAATCCGTAATAATAATAGTAACCGGGTTGAGTTGTGAAAGCTGTCTTTGGCCTATCAGCTTCATTAACTTCTAGTTGATGGTAGCCACTTGCTAGGTCAAGGGTACTAAAGTATACAGATTTGCCTAACTTATCAAAAAGGTCAGTTATATTAGGTAACTGATATTTTTCGTCTATTGTATTTCTCATTTAATCAACGATAATCTATAACCATTTTAAATTTAGGCTGCCCGGATGTAGTTTTCGAACTAGATGTAGTTTTTTGGTGACTAAGTGAACCGGTGCGCTCCAAGGTGTGTGAGAATTTTGGATTACGTTATCTTGAAGAAGTTTGTCTATTGTATTCTCATTTAATCAACGATAATCTATAACCATTATAAATTTAGGCTGCCCGGATGCATCTAGTTTTTTGGTGACTAAGTGAACCGGTGCGCTTCAAGGTGTGTGAGAATTTTGGATTACGTTATCTTGAAGAAGTTTGTCTACTTGTCTTTTTACTTCCTCATTTTGGGAAGGTAGGTGGCGATACGGTGTTGTATATATAGGATCTTCGTTAACTATTTTAATATTATGTTTTGCCTGATTTATAAAAGAAAGCGGAATTTTCTCACTATAAAATATGTCGCGGTATCCATGGCATAATTTAGCTTTCCGTTCTTCATTTGTATGATCTAATCGTAGTTTAATTAAATTTTCTTTTAAAATCTCATCTATCTCGCAATTGAAATTTATCACATTTATGGTACACTCATTATTTTCAAATACAGTTACTTTAAACGGTTCTATAAATTTAATATTAGCTTTTTCATTCGACACATTTTGAATAATGGTTCCGGCAAAGAAATTATCACACTTGATAAGGGCAGGGCACATGGCATACGAACTCCCTCACTAAATTGTGTAAAATCAATAATTGCGTCCCCGTTTTGTAAGTTGGTAGGTATTTTTACTCGTGTTTCCGATTTTTGTTCTAAATTAATTTCGTAAGGTGGATTATAAATTATTGTAATTTCAGTATTAGGTGTTCGTAAAATTTGGTGGTTCATATCGATATTAGCTGCCAATTTTTTTGATAAGTCTGACCCAATAAAGCCGTCATATCTACCGTACACATCGTATATGTAAAATTTATGTGGAAGAGTACTTTTGAATGTTTTTAAAAGCGGTATAAAAATTATTTCATCGTGCATGCTTTGCGCATGGATACGTACAACTGTGAAAGTTTCATTGTATTTAAATTCACCAAAATATTGGTTAGCCTTGGCAGGACTAATAAAGGATATACTGCTTCCGGTGTCTATTAGAAATTTCGAATTTATTTCGGGAATTACTATATGAGGTAATTTTAAAATGCTATCGCAATAATTAAGATGGATCATTTCGGAGGGCTTTCGAGGGTTACCATCGAAAAATTTTAATTTTGGTTATTGAAATTACTACTATTATTATTATTGTTTGGTGTCGAATTTGAATTTATAAATGCAGTTGGTCTCGCGAAACTTTGCAGAAATAATTGCTGTACTGGTTTGGCTTTATTGTTTTTGGCGTTATACTGAGCTAAGAAGTTAATTTCCTCTGTGACTATACTTAAAGCGATCTGCAAAGTAGAACAGCTTTTGAGTCGGACAATTCTAATAAGGTCTTCGGGTAAATTGTACAAAAATACGTTCAAGGCGGTATTATTATATATAATCATTTTGGCTGCCTTTATTCCTTCATCACAATGTCTTTGGACTTTAGCAAATAAAGAACTTTTTACATTTTGTATTCTAGTACAAAACTGAATAAATGACTCTCCTTGTTTGATTTTTAGAGATTCTAGTTCGATAGCAATACATTCTTCTGAACGGGGGTCGCCGAAATGCTGTGTCAAAATTTCTTTCAAATCTTCCCACGTACTTAAACTAGGGTTATGACTAAGTAAGTCGCAGCTCTACCACTAAACTTACTACTTATAGCATCATAGCATGGAATCTATATAAATTTTGAATCGGAGTATTGTCGCTTCCTGAGTTTAATAAAACGTATTCACATTTTGAAATTAATAAATTTAGCAATTTTTCATCTCCATCGCTTCTAGGAATTAAATCTAAAATGTGTGCTGGAATAACAGTTACTGCAATTTTTATCTTACTTAATCTAACATAAGCATAAGCTATTAACAAGAATATTATCAGCCTATTTTGTGCCAACAAAATCAGATAATTGCACGTGGATGACAGCCGTAAAAATAGTCGATTCAAAAGGCCCTAAAACTAAAACTCACTTCTGTGAAGACCATTTCGATGTAAGTATTTTTGTAAGTAATAAACTTATCCTTTTTCTCCTCTACCTATCCTTGCCTACTAAACATACCTACTTGTCTACTTTGATTGTTTAGACAGATAGGTATTGTTTAGGCCCAAACATGATCATTTGAGAGGGGGGGGGATGCCGCTTGCAGTCGCTCGACGCGCGGGCTTACATTAGCTTGAGAGTAGCGGTGCGGTCGATTCACGTATTTTGTAGTGACCGCTGCAGCGTTTTTTTGCGCGACCAGTTTTGGTTTTTGTGGTCTAGATTTTTAGTATTTGTACGCGTTTAATTCGCTATATAATTTGTGGTTCGTGAGGACCGCCTCGGATTACTTTGACTGATTAAAGTAATTTCGTTTGAAAGTAATTGCGCCAATTATATAGTGATTGCGTGTTGAAGTGCATTTTGCAATATTTAACTTGCTTGTGTGACGTGGAATATTGCGCGCGCGCCGAGTAGAGATATGCTAGGTTGATTTTGAATTCTTATTGCGGCGTAGTATTTTATATAGTACGAAGGAATTTAGTTGTTGTTTGTAACGCTGAACTTTGTGACTCGTGAAGAGATCGCGTTAGTTCCCTATTTGTAATTTGGTGATAAATGAATCCGGAACCTTGAATATTGAACTTTGAACTACTGTTCGTTACTTGTGTCGGGCATCACGTGTTTGATTTTACGATGAACGTTGAATTAGTTGAGTTGAAGTTAGTTAAATGTACAATAAAGTTGATAGACTGAAATAGTGACATGAAGAAAGAAGTTGTCACTTGGTGACGCCTGCTGGAGTGATGCAGCATTGTGGGGCAGCATGGGACCAGGCCGCTGCTCGGGCACCTCAGCTGGGCCATGTCACATAAATAAACACTACCACACACCACTTTACATGCACCTACACCTACCTACGGCCTAACCAAGCCTTGGTGCGGTCTTAGCTACGGATCCAGGTGCGTACTATTTATTTACCTAGCTTTATGACTATCGTGTAGGTCAATTCTCCATAGGCCGTTGGGCCCCGTCCCCTACTGCTCGTCGAATCTACAGCTGTATGGGCCGCTGTATGGTCGATCTTTGTTGGGGCAGCTAGGGGCGTGTACAGGTATCTTGCCAAAGTTGCCAACTACCTAGCAGTGCTCCTCGACCGACTGTATTGGCGAGCCGCAAAATACACATGTGGCAAAATATACAAAATGTACATAAATATATATTTGCTTCCTACTACAAAATCAAACTCGCGGCCCGCATTTATCCTTAGTTTTGGTTGTATTTTTTTAACGATAGCTATGTATATACATTCAACACGGTTTTTATTTACGTTTTCGAAACGTATGTTTTTAATGTACTATTAGAACGGATTAACCGATTTTGATATATGTTTTATCTATGAACCACTGTTAAAAACAACATTAAATACAAAATAAAAAAACAACACTGTTCACCCATTTATGAGCTACAGTACTACGGAAAGACATACCGAAACACAGACAGACATATAGATACAGACAGATATACAAACAGACACACATAGCGGTCAAACTTATAACACCCCTCTTTTTGCGTCGGGCATTAATAAATAATCAATAAAATGGTAAGTAAAATTTGCGACCCACAAGTTAATCAGTTCATCAATTTTATTTAAATGTTTTAATTTTAAAAAAAACTGCAAATTAATAAACTAAAACGAGCATTTGGATAAAATTAATCAAAAATAGGTAAGTATCTGTTTTAGTATAACAATAGAACAATACGTAACTATTTGATTACTTAGAAAACTGATAACTACGTAAACACCTTGGTAGTAGGACTTACCCACATCTGTTATATTATGGTATATGGGTAAGTATTGTACATATAAACTAACATTGTCTGTAAGTTTAAACTAATAAAACACATAAAATAATCATCGAAAACCTCGAGATGTGGATTACGAGTAGGTACCTAGTATTTTTTTATCGCCTCCCATATTGTGTAAACATTAATTGAAACACACAAACTTTCAGTTACGTTTAAGTTTGTACAAATACCTACATAGGTATTTGTACAAACTTTGTTTTGTCCATGTTCATATTAAGACCTATCCGTTGGGAGACACTATTGAGGTCATTGAGCATAGTGCTTAGGTACTCCAGCGATTCTGCCATAAGGACTATATCGTCGACAAATCGAAGGTGAGTGATGTACTCGCCATTGATGTTAATACCGTATCCTTTTCAGTCCAGAAGCCTGAAAACGTCTTCCAATGCAGCGGTGAAGAATTTCGGGGATATAACATCACCCTGTCTTACACCTCTCTACAATTGGATAGGTTTCGTACTCTGGTTCTGTACTCGGATAGTCATCGTAGCTCTACTGTACAAACACTTCAGCGCTTCGATATACCGACAGTCAACTTGGCACCGCTGAAGGGACTGCAGCACCGCCCAAATTTCGACGGAATCAAAGGCTTTCTCATAGTCCACATACGCCAGACATAGTGGCAAATTGTACCCTTCGGACTTCCGTACAATTTGCCGAAGGGTATGTATGTGGTCTATGGTGCTAAAGCCCTTTTGGAAACCGGCTTGTTCGGGAGGCGGGAAGTCGTCAAATCTGCGCGCGAGACGATTCGTAATGACTCTCGAAAACAGCACGTAGACGCGGCTCAGAAGGGAAATCGGTCTGTAGTTCTTCAAGAGAGCGTTATCACCTTTCTTGAAGAACAAGACCACCGCACTTCTGCTCCACGCCTCCGGTGTAATGCCACCATGGAGGACAGAATTAAAGAGCTTCTGAAGGACTTCAAGTACCGGTCTTCCACCCGCTTTCAGAAGCTCCGCTGTAATTCCATCCTCGCCTGGGACCTTGCCGTTTTTAAGGTGCTGGAGAGCCATTCTAATCTCGTTCAGACTGACGTCCGGGATATCTTCGGAATAGTGTCGGATAAGATCGCTCTTGGATCGTTACTCACACTTGCGTGTTGCTCCAACGATAACGTGTACAGCTGCCCATAGAACCTCTCAATCTCACTCAAAATCTCAGGCGTCCCGGAAACGATGCTGCCACATTCGGTCTTCAGCTTTGACAGTTGGCTCTTTCTGGCAGACAGATCTCTGGCAAAGACTTTAGAGCCTTGGTTCCGCTCGATCGCTTCTTCAGTACGAGCTGTATTGAAGTTGCGTAAGTCCCGCCGCATGCATTTGGAGATCTGTCTGTTCAGTTGCCTGTATGCTGTCAAATCTGTTGAAGAATGTAGCTTCATCTCCCGTCTAACAGCCATGAGATTAAGAGTGTAATCGGAGAGTTTTTGTGTTCTTCTGCGGCGGGTCTTGCAGAACTTAGCTCGACCGCATGGACAGTTTCCACGAGCTTGTCATTCATATCGTCCACTTCATTGCAGACTTCAAGGCACTGAAAACGGTTTTGTAACTCGAGCTGAAAAGTTTCGGGACTTTGGAACAGAGCAGGAGGGGGACGGAGCGTTGACTTCATTAGATGAGACCTCTCCAACTTAACGTTTAGGTTCAGTGTGCCTCTAACCATTCGGTGATCGCTACCAGTTTTCACCCTCGCGATCACGGAGACATCACTGAACAGTTGTCGTCTGGTCGTCATAATGAAGTCAATCTCATTTTTTGTCGATCCGTCGGGGCTCGACCAGGTCCACTTCATGTGGGGCCGCTTCTGGAAGAAAGAGTTCATCATAAAGAGTCCCTCTTTCTCCATGAAGTCGGCCAGCTGCTGGCCCCTTGGGTTCCGTTGCCCTATTCCAGATTTCCCTACTTTTAGCTCACCGTTCTCTCTTTTGCCTGGTTTTGCATTGAAGTCTCCCATTAACACCGTATATTGGGTTTTGTAGGAATGCATGGCTCTAGAGATATGCTCACACATTTCCTCCACCTCCTCATCGGGGTGTGCGGAGGTTGGTGCGTATACCTGTATGACCTTCAGCGAATACCGTTTGGTGATTCTGAGTATAAGGTACGCAACCCTCGTCGACAAACTCCCGATCTTTACAACGTTGTTAACGAGAGACTTGTGGACGATAAATCCGACACCTCCTTGGGACAGATGGTCGCCCTCCCGGTGTAGAGCAAGTTGCCGGATTCGAGGATTACCTTGTCCTCCCCCTCTCTTCGGACTTCGGATAATCCTATAATATGCCAGGACAACTTGTCTATCTCTTCTTCCAGCTGCACGATCTTCTCGTCAGTCCTCAGGGTGCGTGCGTTGTACGTTGCCAGGTCGAGTCGTCTATGGTGGCAACCGAACCTCCACCGGAGATTCTTAGCACCCCCTAAAATTAAGTACATTACTTAAATTTGATTTTTACTGGTTTACACTCCCTGTTGCTCCCTCCCTATCACATAGAAACAGTGTTACAAACTTCTCAACAAATACCCCCTAAAAAGAACGAATTAAATTGCTTTTAACAATTTAATTGTTACCAGCGGGGATTTTCTTTTTTTAATTGTTTTGAAGTTATACTTCTTTTGGCGCGTTTGAGAAAATGATGACAGTGATTTTTTTACGAATCGCGCGCACACCTACAGATAAAAACGACATCATGAAGTTGTTACGATGCGCGCGCACACCGAATCCTAAAAGCGACAACTTCAGTTGGTAATTTTCTATCAACTGTCAAGTTTTCGTGAGAACTGATAACTATATTCAAGGTTGTTACATTAATATTCTATTTGAATCTATAAATCGTGTTTTATTTTATTTATTTTTGTTTTGTTCCGCTAAAGAAATATTACTTCTAACGTGCGTATAGTTCATTTCAAATAGGATGGCAGGATTCCACTTGAGACTTAGCAATTACAACTGTAATGTTAATCTATTGTTGTGTGATTATTTTATTGCTTTAACACTTGAAGTTAAGCATCTGTTGATAATACTGAACCAGTATAGCTGGAATGTCGAATTTTGGTACCTGAACATTAAAACAAATTAAATTGTAGACAAAAAATCTTTAAAAAAATTTTTGGGAAGAATGTTTGTGACCATGTCATAAGAGTGGAAAACGAATTTTCGAGGGATCGGATACAACCATTTATAATAAATACGTGTGAGGACACAGATACCGATGAATGTTCTTCAGAGTGATTGATTAAACAAAATATTAACAAGTTGTTATAAGTATTTAAAATAGTTAAGTTAAAAGTAATAAAGGTTTTTTATTTACAATTTAATTTGTTTTAATGTTCAAGTACCAAAATTCGTCATTCCAGCTATACTGGTTCATTATTATCAACAGATGCTTAACTTCAAGTGTTAAAGCAATAAAATAATCACACAACAATAGATTAACATTACAGCTGTAATTGCTAAGTCTCAAGTGGAATCCTGCCATCCTATTTGAAATGAACTATACATAAGTATATACACGCGTTTTTTTTAAACAACGTTACTCTGCACCACATGAGTAAAAAACGGAACAGAAGCAAAGCCGCCCTATATATAATTTACTCTGTAAAGCAAAGCTTCCAAGAACGTGCAAAATTGTTACCTATTCTGGTAGGGTTGTCACAATAGGTGAAGATAAATTAAACAAAACAATACCTATCATATTATTGCGTTGTCACTGAAGTTACGGTATACAAAATTTCAACACAATCAGACACCGGTAAGTGGTTCAAATCTTACTTGCAATATGTGAACTTAACCTACATACCTAATACATACCAACCCACCCACATACCTAGAAATGTTTAGTAGAAGCTTGTAATATCCATAAAAAGGTAAAAACACACCGTGTAGTACCGTCTTCTTATTAAAAAAAGGATGACACTATTAAATAAAGGCACTTGAAAAAGTAATAATCAAATATTTACTTACCTAGTACTCCTTGGGATGGGGATGGGCCGGCTCGAACCGGGGTACCACGAACTCACATAATACTAGCGTGAGAAGAAGTTTACTTCTGCGTTTCGCCTGGTGAGTGCAGGTGTCCAGAGGCATAATCTCCCCTTTCCCCCATAACAGCGGAGTTAAACACAACACTATCCCAGGAGGGTACCAGTACCCCTGGTGACGAAGAATCCCTCGATGAGCATCCACGCCCAAGTTACCCTACTTTTGCTGAATATAATGTTGTTGCTGAAAACGAAATGGTACAACCAGTCCGTGTTGCCAGTGATGTCTTACGGATCTGAGACGTGGTCCTTCACTGCTGGCCGTATGAGGAAGCTCAAGGTCGCTCAGCGAGCTATGGAGGAGGCTATGCTCGGGGTTTCTCTGCGTGATAGACTTAGAAATGAGACCGACATAGCCCAACGGATTAGTAAGCTGAAGTGGCAGTGGGCCGGCCATGTAGCTCGAAGAACCGACAATCGATGGGGAAGAAAGGTTCTCGAGTGGTGGCCTCGTACCGGTAGGCGAAGTGTAGGGCGACCCCCCACGAGATGGAGTGACGACCTGGTAAGACATGCAGGAAGTCGATGGATGCAGGTGGCTCAGGACCGTGTTTTTGGCATTCCTTGGGGGAGGCCTATGTTCAGCAGTGAACTTATGCAGGGCTGTAATGATGATGATGATAAGGTTGTTAGTGAAAGTATTTTATTTTATCTTTTATCACAAAGTAAGACTGTTGATCGATAAATACGATTTCATAAATGAATTAAAAAGAAATCAATAACATCTCCTTATTTTTTAAATTTTATACAGAAGTACCTAGGTAGGTAACCAGGACATAACAATGAATCATAATTTCGGAATCATTTATATAAAATCACATAGCCAAAATCAAATGTCGGTACCGAAACTGTATAACTTTAACACTAAACTTTCCTGCGCTGCAAATGCGAAAGTATTGAAAGCTAGTGATCATATAACCGTTTTTGAAAGCATCTTTATGAAAGGGTGTAACGGCAAATCAAAAGATGCCCATATTAGCGGACAACATCATGGACAGAAGTCTGCTAACCTCTGTCCATGATTTTATCCGCTTAGGCGCTTATCTACCAAAAACATGATGTGACAGATCAACATAAAAATGTAAAATTAATGTACTATTGTATGTACAGTATCTTTTTTTGGCTGATGGCCTTATAGTCAATGCCATAAATTATGGCATTGACTATATGGCCCATAATAAATAAAAAATATATTTGACAGTGTTGTCAGTAAGTTACATTTCTTACATTTTACGTAACTTTTTATCAACCCATGTAAAACGAGCATGTAACTTGGTAGCTATATGAGTTAAAAAACTAAAGCGATAGCTTTAATTACAACTTTATGGTTACTTAAATTGCAGTAAGCTAGATTTGATAAAAAAAATTGTATGCCAATGTTAAATGGATACTATACCCATGTAGCCGAGTGTAGTCTTCGCGTAAATATAAGAAATCACCATGTAGCATAGGCAAGCAAATTACGTAAAAAGTATGGCGATTAAAATAAAATTTGGATGGTGTTTAGTCAAACATGCACGTATATTTGACATATATTAAAATAATTATAGTACCCTATATTTATACAAAATATTCAAATTTAATAGATTCTGGGCTTAATCATTTATTTCTCAAGAATACTATGTAGTTATGATTTGAAGATAGAAGAAATTTTAGTCTTTATAAATACTTAATGTTTGTAAAAAATGCAGCATTTTAACTTCAATTCTTTTTAAATCGTTTGTACCCATATTTCTAATTTTTCTAAATGTTTCAATTGTTTATTTAAAAACTCAGACAAATTATTAAACAATTATTTTCAGTATTATTTCTATATAACTTACTGTTATTTCTAATATTTGTTTGGTAGATTAATCAAAAATTATAACTTTGTAACTGTTAGTTTATTATTATATTTTATTATAAAAACGTAACTTTTCAGGCATGCATATGTAATCAAAATGTATAATATAACAATATTATAAAATCACTACGTTTTAAACGTAACTTTCAATCAAGCCACGCTGGCAACACTGGTTTTGAAGTTGGCATCACTGCATTTGCATTATTGCCTAATCCAGTGAGAAGATTTGTCATCCGTCTGGAATTAGATAAAATTCGTACGTGATAAAATTACAAATATTTCTAGTAATTGACCGCGCTTAAACATACTCTGTTGTGTTCTGAAAAATCATCAAGACTGTGATTTATCAAATAGTGGTATTGTGTCTTTTTGTGGGTTTGGCTACGTATGTTTAGTTTAAAACAGTTCTACAAGCAAAGATGAATAACATCAGCAGAACACCGAAAACAACACCTATAACGGATGATTACGATATCTCGAATACCGTTCTTGGCCTCGGTATTAATGGAAAGGTAAGTTCAAATAAGTTCACTTTATAAAAATGTCAAAAAACTTTTTAATAATTACTTTCATTCATTGTTTACATGTATGACGTAAAGTTCAAAATTAGCATTGCTTTGGTTTTTTTTTTATCACATCTCGGTTGACTGGACAACGTAGGTCGACGAGATGTTTATTTGCTAAAAATTTCAATGTCGTTTTTTCGACTTTGACGCAAAATATTCGAACAATTGCGCACGATTTATAATAAAACTGCCGCATTTTAAACTTATAATTGGTAATAATTTTATAAAAATATTATTTTTCAATCGAAAATTAACAAAAACATTTACATTATAAAGAAATATACAATCGAATATCCAGTATACCTGTATTGGATTATTCTTTTATTCATTTAAAAATATACTAGCTAGAATCTTACATATCTATAATATTGTTCTTTAAGCAATTAAAGACCTTATACTGAGATTTCTGCTAAAGATCTTTTTATAAAATTGCAAACCAATCAAAAAACATCTTAAGTATTTAATTACCTTTTCGATTACACAAAAAAAAATCATTGTCATCATCATCTTCAATGCTTTCTATCCGTTCATGAAGTTCCATCACAATCAGCTGAACCATTCTAAAATTTGGCCAACAGATAAAAAAAAATTGTTAAATCATGCCTTAAGCTAGTTATTTTGATATTACAGATAGACATGGCATAAAACTAATTTTACAGATTTCATGATGTCTAATTTACTTGTTTTAATTCCTATATTTTATTTCTAATAAAAAATGATTTATTTTGTTTAAAAGTTGCACCTCCCCTGTCTTACAGGGTTCACATCAACCCGTAAAATTAGTTTTATTCAATACTAGCTGTGCCCCGCTGTTTCACCCACGTCATCACGTGTCGGAGATGTGCGACATGACCTAGTTCAAGCATTTTATAATTTCAATTAAATATTTTATTTGATAGCAATAGATGGAAAAATTGGCATAATTAATGGAGTACTTTTATCTGTTGGCATATTATGTATGATGTAGAGCGAAGTTAAGTTTTATCCACTTTCCCTCCCCCTCCCGGTTGAGCAGTTCTCGCAGTTCTCACCGGGCCAGCCAAGTATTGAATTATTTTAATTTTACATTATCTCTTAAACTATGCGTCCAAATAACATGGTGTAAACAACAAAGTTTATCATCATAAAATTGTCTTGATGATGAAGTAACTTTCGTTCGTAAGGATAAATAGGCCATGCCTAATAATAACGCTCATAAATCACTTTTAAATTTTCAATGTTTTTTTGTCACAAAATACCTAATTATGGCTTATGTATAAAAAATAGACATATGGTATCGTAGACTTTTTTTTAGACGGAGTAAAGATCTATATTTTTCTAGAACATTGTATTTACGTATCCCTAACGCTAACACCAGCGTACACAGATAAATCATTTCGGGAGTGCTTTTTCTACTGACTTACTTCACAAATATCTATATTTAAGGCTAGCTGAGTGATATAGCTTAATTCTAGATAGCCTATACTATTTCACATGAATCAGGCTATAATATACAAAAAGAATTTTTCAAATCGTACTTATAGTTCCAGAGATTAGCATGTTTAAACAAACAAAAAAACAAAAAAACTCTTCCGCTTTATTATATTATAGTATAGATAAAAAATTACTTTATAAAAATAATATAACTTATTTTGAAAATTCACAGGAATAAAATAATTTGCATATTCTGCTTTTGAAGTCAGTGTGATAAAGTGTATCACTGAATTAAAGTTCCTCACTTCAGAATCCTCTGCTGTCAGAGTGATTGGTGGTTACACATTGTTTTTCTACTGAAATAATTTTTTAATTTTTTTTCGATATAAATTTGCGTAAACTTTCTCAATTTTCTTTGTGTTGTCTGTGTAATACTTGACGACGATGGATGTTTACGGGGGAGACGCTGAACCACCGGATTTATGCGGTGATTCTAGCTCTGTCAAACGTAAAGTTACGGATACTTTACCCAGCTTCCCAAAGAAAAAAATAGGGCACGAAGATCACCCTTTGGCCTCCTATCAAAATACATTCGTCCACCCTGAATTTCAAGAAAAAAAAAGTATGTAGATAGCGATAAAGGCCCCTTCGTTATTCATTTAAGTCACTCAGAACCTGATCTGTCAGCAGATTATACAATTAGAACTCTGAAAATTGGCCATATCCTCTCACAAAATAAAGTAGCCAATATTGAAAAACAGGGCATCAAAATCTTAGGGCGTAATAGAATTTCTATTACGCCCTAAGATTACTGCTACGGCTACTGATGCTAATAATTTTATTAACTCAGTTTCTTTCACAATATAAACTTTCTGCTGTCATTCCAACTTTTAATGTTACTCATATGGGTGTGATTAGGGGTAACCCAACTGACATATCTATGGAGGAATTATTTTGTGAATCTGAGCTCCCTCCTGGCAGAGAGGAAATCATTAAAGCCAGAAGACTTAATAGAAAGGTCAAGAAGGGTGATGAAGTAGAGTGGGTCCCTACTCAAACTGTTGTCCTAACCTCCTTCTCTGGACAAGTACTCCCCTCCCATATATACTGCTTTTATGCATCAATACCTGTAGAGACTTACCTTCTCCCTACCATTCAGTGTCTAAAATGCTGCCGTTTTGGTCATGTCAAAGCTCAATGTCGATTCAAACCACGCTGCTTTAAATGCAGCAAAGACGTAGCGATAAGGTCTGTCAGTCTCATAAACTTAGTAAAATCAACCAAAAATTTTTTTAGTATTTCACCCTTAAGATATGAACTGTAATGAATACAGTATTAATTATTTTACTCTTAACCGGTTCAGTGCAGATGGCACGCCAGGCGTGCCATCGATTACTTTTGTGTGTGGCGTATGACACACGAATCGTGTCTTTTTAAAAATCGTTATAACTCGCTCAAATTGCGTTTTTGGAAAATTTATTCCGAACAAAATATTCATTATTTTGCAAGTAGTTCATGACTGCGGCTTCGTTTCTGGATATTTTGAAAATTTCTAAATTTTTAGGGGTTTGACAACTTTTTTTTTAACTTGTACATGGTACTCTTTTTACTTTGTGGGTTTTCAGTCATGTTGTGGAAAAATAGTCTAATAAGTAACAAATAATAGCACTCCTTGCGATCGCTCACAAACTCAAGTTGTAAATAAATTTCTGGAAAACAAGTCTCCTGTTAAAAAAACAATGCGTTTGTCTTATTGTTTAATTTTGCTTAAAATAGTTGTTATTGAGAGCAGAAGAGACAGGACCCCAACCTGTCTCTTCTGCTCTGCAAATCATGCGGCCATTGAATAAAGTTGCCCTGAACACTCAAGGCAAAAAGCTATCAAGATAGTAATGTCTCAAGAGAATGTGTCATACCTTGAGGCTTCTGCTTGTTTCCCAGCTGTCAAAAGACCTTATTCTGATGTTAAATCCTCACAAGTTCCTGCAAGCCATCTTCCCTCTACTCAGGCTCCTATAAACCTTTCTACTTTTCCATCTCCTTCCCAATCCTATAGGAAAACCATCTATAAAGCCAAATCTATCCCAGCGCAATCTTCAGTAGGTTATGATAAAGTTTCACATTATAACATTACAAGTACTCCTTCCTCATCTCTCCCCAATGGACATGCTCTACAAAACAATGTAATATCCTGTAATGACCATCTTCTAGAAAATCTTGAGGCCTCCCTTACAGATATTGTTGGCAAATTTGATGATTCCATTTACCGTTCAATGTGAAAAACAAACTAGATGTCCTCTTCTCCAGAATATATAAAGTTCGAGTCCCTAACCCTCCTCCAGTGGAATTGTCGGAGCATCAGGAATAAGAAACCTATATCAGGTTTCTTCACTTAATTAACTCTTATAATCCTTTAATACTTGCAATATCGGAAACCTGGCTTAAGCCAGGGTCCTCATTTAGAATCCCAGGCTTCTCCTGTTATCGTAGTGATAGGAGTGACGGCTATGGCGGTGCGCTGATTCTACTAAACAGGACCCTTCCTTTATTACCTATCCAGCTTCCTCCTATACTAGGCAATATTAATGCAGTAGCTGTGAAGGCTTTGGACATCACACAATTTTATCCATATACATTCCAGCACCCACTCCTTCTTGTATTCCAGAACTCAATTTAATCCTATCAAGCATCCCTTACATTGTTCTATGAGATTTCAACAGCCATCATGTTATGTGGGGTTCCCATAAATCTGACTCTTTTTCTTATTTGCTACTTGATGTCTTCAATGAATTTAATCTTTGTCTTCTAAATGATGGTTCTCCCACCTGAATGCCCTACCCTTCACAGAATACTAGATCCGCAGTAGACTTGTCATTGTGCTCTCCAATCTTAGCTGCTAGCATATCATGGAAAACTATTCCTTCCTCTTTTGGTAGTGATCACTTTCCAATCCTCTTAAACCTAAATAATATATGTGTCCCTACTCGAAGTATATCTCCCCTTTTCAAATTCAACCTGTCTGAAGCTGATTGAGATGTATTTTCCTCAGAATCAGAACTTCATATCAATAACCTTCCCCCAGTTTCTTTAGATAACTTCTGAATAATATAGCCTGCAAAATTTTCCCTTTGAAGAATTCCTCCACAAAAAAAATTTCTTCACCTCCATGGTGGAATGCAGACTGCTCCTCAATTATTAGAAAACGAAAGGCTGCAGAAAGGCTATATTCCTCTAATATGACCACGGAAAATTTTCTAGATTATCAAAAAATAGCTGCTCAGACCCAAAAACTTCTATCCGAAAAGAAAAAAAAAGGATGGCTTTCATTCTGTGAGAGCCTATCTCCCCGATCACCTTCTTCTCTTGTTTGGAAAAGTATCAGGCGCTTCCGTGCTGCTTTAAATTATAGTAATCCCCTTGTGCAGACCCTTCCCACTGGCTAGACGACTTCAGTAACTGACTGGCTCCCCCTGGGTTTCATTGGAAGAAGAGATATTTCCTAACTCTAAATCATTCCCTCCTCATTCATCTAACTCTCTTAATAACCTTAATGAACCATTTTCAACAGCTGAACTGGAGTTAGTACTTAGGCACCTAAAGGATTCCACTCCTGGCATTCATGGTATCCCCTACTCATTTCTTGTTAATATGGGTACTCAGTGTAAATAGTTCTTTTTAAACATCATTAACTTTGCTTTTACAACCGGTTCCATTCCTGATGATTGGAAAACTCATATTATTATACCCATTCTAAAATCTGGTAAAGACCCTTCTTCAGCATTAAGTTATCGCCCTTTGCTATTTCATCAACCTTGTCTAAAATCATGGAGCACCTCGTATAAAATCGCCTTGAGTGGATTCTCGAAAATAGAGGCATTATACCAAAGAGCCAATTTGGTTTTAGAAAAGGTTTTTATCTCAATGGATAGCCTTAGCATCTTAGTATCCTATATACGAGTTGCCTTCTCCAATAACAATTTTCTGAAGGGCGTTTTTATTGATGTTTGTGCGGCATACGATAATGTTCTTCTCCCACTGCTCAGGCAAAAAATGCATCAGCCGAACATTCCTGAGAGAATAACAAATTTCGTATCAAACTTACTTTCACATAGACGCATATTAGTCCGTTCTGAAGGGGATTTCTACCAGCTAGATAAATCTATCAGGTAAACCTGGAAGGGACTACCACAAGGCTCTGTCTTGAGCCCTTTGTTATACAGTCTCTACACTCATGATCTAGACAGATCTGTGAATTACTTAGGTAATGTCCTGCAATATGCAGATGACCTAGCCTTGTTTGTAACTGATGCCTGTATTGCCAAAGCTACTACCTCCCGTTTATCCCAAGCTCCTCAACTTTCTTAATAACTGGCTGTTTGAGCATGGCCTATCTGTGGTTTTCTCTAGGCGAAGGCAAATACCAGGAGTGTCCATATATATTGAAAATACCCTAATCCCCACTGGAAATCAGGTGAAACTTCTAGGAGTTATTCTGGATAACAAAATGACTGGAATTCCTCATCTATCATATCATCATCATTACAGCCTTTCATAAGTCCACTGCTGAACATAGGCCTCCCCCAAGGAATGCCACAAAGCACGGTCCTGAGCCACCTGCATCCATCGACTTCCTGCATGTCTTACCAGGTCGTCACTCCATCTCGTGGGGGGTTGCCCTACACTTCGTACTAATCCGTTGGGCTATGTCGGTCGCTCTGGTTCTACTACGGATATCCTATCCTCATTTCTAAGTTTATCACGCAGAGAAACTCCGAGCATAGCCCTCTCCATAGCAGTCTTATATGCGGAATCTCACAATCTGGAAAGGACTCATTTTCTCAAACTCCCTCAGTTGCCTTCAAATTATTGCATCCAGTCCTTTTCACTCTAAAATAAGATACCCCCTAATTTTAAATATTAAAAAGTCTCTGTACAACTGCCATAAAAAGGGCTGAAAATTGTCTTGGCTTGGATTCCTAGTCACTGCGGGATTCAGGGTAATGAAATTGCGGATCATTTAGCTAAAGAAGCCACCAAATCTCGTTCCCTACCTAAACAATGCCTCTATGCATATGACCTCCTACCAAAGGCTGGATCCAGCCTTCTGTCTACATGGCAAAGTATCAGGCATCAGTCTAAACTTTTAAAATGTAAACACTATTCTAAAGTCCAAATTAATATCCCATCAAAACTCTGGTTCTTTCAATATCGCCACTTTAATAAAACAATCACCTCTACTGTTTGTCGCCTTCGCTTTGGACATGCTTGTACTCCGGTACACTTGGCTAAACTAAGGATTAGGGATAGCTCAATGTGAATGTGAGCTAGACGAAGGATCCGTAAACCATCTGTTCTTTGAGTGTCCTAATCTTTCTCACTCTCTCTATGATATCCTGCCCCATTACGTCCGGCATCCTGTAAATTTCCAGTATTTGTTGTCCCTAGTGAACACTCCTTTTGTAAATATTTTGTGTGATTTTATTCGTACTAATAATATTAAACTGTAAAATTACTAATCAATTTTGGTGATGGTACTTATAAATGTGACGTCTTTTGTTGTAGATTGTGAACCCACTCGTAAAATTAAGAACTCTTTAATGTAATAAATATTTACTTGTCACTCACATGACTGACTTGACATTGGCAGAATTCTACCAAGAGAAGCCATAATTTAAAAGAAGAAGAGTAGAAGACTTCAGAATCTAATGTGTGCAAATATTTTTTTTAAATATTCTTTTTCATCTTTGTAGTTAGTTTTTAATTTTTTATAAAGTTTATTTTTTATATTGAGTAAAACTAACTAACATGTTGAAGGTAACAACTAGAATATAGTACTAAATAGATTATATATTATATAATCTTATAGATATACACTAAACAGTTATATTAAAAATGTCATTGCCAATTTCTGCATCCTTGGGGGTTTACATCTTTCTTGAAATTTATTCGGCCGTTAATACTCGGTGCTCGGCCGAACCCTAAAAAAAGGCCGAATCTGCCGAGTACCGAATCCAAACCGAGTTCTCAGCCCATGTCTAGTAATATATATATATATACTAGACATGGGCCTTTTTTTAGGGTTCGGCCGAGCACCGAGTATTAACGGCCGAGTACCGAATACTCGGCCTTAATTATATTCCAGAGAAAAATAAAGACAAAATGCCAGTTTTTATAAAACATCAGGAACATAAGGAGCAGCAGAAATATTTAGAACGTACTTAAGAATCTATAATAGAAATTATTATTACTAATATTTAAATTTTAAGAGAGGAAGATTGTGATGCAAAAACACTAGTTTTTCGGCCCTATTTTGGTCTAGTTTGCTTCTTTTTGCTTCATATACTAAGCCCGTCTCTGAAAAACGCCGTTCACGGTAAACTGAACTGGCGGGTGTTGATAAGTATTAAGCCGACACTTTTCCCAAAACGGGGTAATGGCCTTTATTAGAAACCCACCATTTATATGGATTTGCATCTCTTGCGGCCCTTGGTACGCTTAAGTAATGATCTAACTCTGCTACAGTGGAATTCTTAGGATCATTAGGTTGGTAACTAGTTGATGCGTCAGCAGCTTCTTCAAAACATTCCCAGAGTAGATTATAAGCTTCAGAAGCAGTATGGTCTCTATCTATCATTGTAGCTCTTTTTTCTGCTGTCTCTGCGTCATTGTAAAGTTCATCATCTTCTGTGTCTAGCGATATTTTTAGAGCTTCTCCTAGGACAGCCTTGCGAACTTGATCTGCTTGATAAGCATTATAAAATTTGATTTTGTAGCGTGCGTCTAAAAAGGTCGAAAGGAGATACGTTCTGTTTTCAAACAAACATTTTATTTTTGTTTGTTTGAAAACAGAACTTTGTTCATACTGTTTACGAGGGCATTTCTTAAATCATCAACTTGATACGTTTTCTCGATTAGTTCTTCTTTTCGTAGGTATCTCATCACTGTGACCGCATGCGAAATTACATCGTAACTAGGAGAATAAGTGCTACTAGTTATTTTCGTCACTTCTTCAAAAGGTTTCAGTAATATGATTAATTGCAGCACTATTTCCCATTGATCGCTTGACAAGTTTTCAAAAGTCAAATTTTGAGATTCTGCGAAGTAGACAGAAATAGCTCGTCTTTGTTCAATAATTCGTTCCAGTAAGTAATAAGTTGAATTCCATCTAGTACAAACATCTTGATGTAGTTTGTTGTTTGGAATGCCAAGTTCCTCTTGAATCTCGTGAAGTTTGTTATAACCACTGTGATTGAAATGTTTCACAATTTATCGAGCAACAGAAATTGTTTCTTTAACAGAAGTATTAGCGTCTATAGCGTCATTGATTACTAAATTAATAGTGTGAATAAAACAACGAAAAGAAGGGAAGTTTGAGTCTTTCACACCTTTTGTTATATTTGCTGCATTGTCATGTACAACGGCACATACTTTTGTAGCTGGTATGTTCCAATCGGAAACAGAATCGAGTAAGCTTTTCTTTATGTTATCTGCCGTATGACTCTCTGCGAAAACCTTCATATCTAGCACTGCATAACCAAACATATAACTTTCTTCTAACCGATGGGCAGTACAACTGAGCAAACAAGTTTTGTTAGTTTGACATATCCACATGTTTGTAGTAAAAGAGATGTGGTTGACCAGTGCCAATCTTGACTTGATATTGTTCATCACTTTGTTATATATATCTGGAATTACATTTTCGCTAAAATATTTACGGCTTGGTATCTCGTACTGCGGTAAAATATTATTGGCAAACCGGCGAAACCCTACATGACTTTCCACGATAGAAAATGGCTCGTTATCCACTGCGATCATTTCACCGATTAAATAATACCCTCTTTGCTCTAGGATCATTGATATCCCACAATTTTTCTTTTCTAACATATATTCTAAAGACGGCTGCTTCAAAACACCACTCACTTGTGATTCACTGGACTGAGAGACAAATTTTATGCTACTTGAAGCAGTACTTGTATTACCTAAAATCTCGTCATACTCCGACTTATGTTTAGTCTGCAAATGTCTTTTCATGGACGAAGTAGTCGCAGTTTTTCCCACACCTCCATGTGATAGTTGGACTCCATACAAATTGCACTTAGATTTGTGTTTTTCAACCTCCACAAAGTATTTCCAAACCCCAACTTTTTCGCACTATTCGACATCTTCTTGTAATAAATTAAGCGTTGTCTACATAAAATAATTAATTAAACACAAGTGCAACCTCTTCTACGTGATTACTCGTACAAAAGTGACAAATGAGTTAAACAAATTATGAAATTAGTGTTTTTCCCGCGCAAATGGGATTCCCCGTGCACAAATTTGTCGCGCTGCAATATTGCGCTATTACTCTGTGTAGGGATGAAACTATACCATCAAGGTATCGATACTTTTACTCTATACTATAACGTATCCGTATCGTGAGAAATGTTAGTTAATTAGGTATTCATTACATAAAATTTAAAAGAACTATGAAATAAGGGCAGTTTTTATGTGTTTTGTTTCCTACGATTTCAAGGGAAATGAAAAAAATCTAGTTAATGGAGTTTTTGACTTAACAAGACTTTTGAGATTTTCCCCCCAAACAAACAAACATAAGGTACACAGATGTGTTACTTAGAAAGTTTAATGAATATATTCATTTATTGCATGTGTACAAAGTACACACATAAAAACAGAAGCAACAAACATTGCTGAGTTCGGCAAATTCCAAGTAAGATGTCATATATTTTTATAACTTCGACTTACTGAGTCTGCTTTTTGAAATTCGTGTTATAAAGTATATAAATAGTCCATTGTATAAACATATTTTTAAGTGCTAGCCATTTCCTTTTCTTAGGATAATTTGGATTTTGCTTTGAGTTAAATGAGAGATACAAGTGTCGTAGTTTCTTCGCTTAAATTTATTGTTTTATTAATAACAATTTAACCTTAGACATTTGAAAAAAGCTATTTGAATAATAAACAAATATGTGAGTAGTCACACATTATAATATGTCCCTTACTGTGTTTTGATTGGGGACAGCCGATTTATGATTAATGTTTTAAAAAAGACATATTGTAATGTGTGACTACTCACACATTTGTTTATTATTCAAATAGCTTTTTTCAAATGTCCAAGGTTAAATTGTTATTGTGACAATATTTATAAACAGCTAATCAAAGTTCTAAGAACTACAAAGAGGTAATTAATTAAAAGAAACTTAATGGGGGAAGTGATATTCCGCAATGTGTTACTTAATGTAAGAAATTTTCCTCAAAACTTGTTTGAAAACAAATAACTTATTAATGTAAGTATAGTTTAAATACACAGCATTTCATTAATGACTTCCAATACTTGTTCATTTTCACTATTTAATATTTTGTAATTTCTTTGTCTACATGTGTTAATGTTGAGAAATCTAAGCGATTTCTTATTATTGAAAAATAATTTGATTATTTATAAAAATATACGGACTTCAAGTAAAGTTAAGAAAAAACATTGGAGATGTTACGTAAAATACAATAAAAAATATTAATTATGATTATTAATATAAAATTTTCGACGTAGGTGAAGTGAATAGTATTTTTCCAGTAAAAATAATATGACTTGATGTAAATATTTCTCGCTTTGCAGACATAATTTATATATATCAGGATTTAAATAAACATCAAACAATGAAAACATATTGTCAATGTTACCGGCTCACAGGTAAATGTTATGTTTAACACAGGGCCATGATCGAGTATCTTCAAGCTAATGCTTGTTTAAGATAAAACTGCGATATACCTACTTAACGAAATAAAACACCGCCTACTCGCCTATATTGTAAGACAAAACGAAAGTAAACTTTAACGCGTGAGATTAATTGCGTAAAAATAACTATTAACTAAAGTAAAAATAAGTATATCCCCTGTTTAATTTCTCTCTGTTGCCTCTTATCATCCCACGAGTGTAGACTTACAGGATGATATGAGGTAGTGAATTCCTTTACGCTGTCACTACACGATCTGATGGTTGTCGATGCCGTGCAAGTTTGGTGTGTAGTGGCGCAAGACAATCCATCAATCGATTTCGCTTCGTTGGTGTCGTGACCGTGTAGTGGCGGTGTTGAACGTGTCGTGGCGGTGTAAGAATATCCACTACCCTGTATCGTCCCAAGGTTGTCGTGAGAGGTGAAAGAGTGAAACAAACCAGGAGATGGGCAGCAGCGTCTAATAACAACTAAATAATTAAAAGCTGCGTTTTCCAACCCGCCTGCAAAACGTGGCAACTATGGCAAATATCTCCTCTTTGAGGCAATGTATGGGGAGGTCTATTTTCAGCGTTGGACTTTTGTTAGGCTGTAACGGTGTAGTAACGGGTGACTATGGGAAAAGTAAAAAAATCGCATATACAGTGAAACCTGGATGACTGGGATCTTAAGGGATCGCTAAATTTGCCTCACTTAAAGAGGTATTCCACTTACCCAGTGTCTCACATATCCAGGCTCATATAGAGGTTATTTCAGTTATAGAGGTGCGGTTATTAAATAATATAACGTATTTAAAAATATTTTTATAATCAATACAAGAATGCATACAGAATGCGTCAATCAAAAAAATCTGTTATTTTAGTTTGTCTTTTAGCAGTATGAACTGTAAGATGTTTTTCAATGTTATAAATTTAGATCGGGCATTATTACTTGATTCTAATTCTTCATCCAATCGGCAAAAAAAGTAGATGTCAATCAAGCTTTTTGATTATTTTGGTAATTCACGAATTACTTTAGCTGCAGCCGCAGGACATTAAAAAAAAAACAATTCTTAAATTATAAATTTAATAAAAGAAAGATTACATTAATTCTATAACTAAATTAAAATAATTAGCTTGGTCGATGTGTGACCGAAGAATGACGAAATCCGATGCTCACTTCCACGGGCGTCGGGTTGTCGGCGCCTGCTGACTCTACGTAATTCACGGCAAACTTTTTACACCTTTGAAACATAAACATCCGGACGATAACAAAACCAAACTAAAACTGGAGGTCACTTTTACACAATTAGCCATTGACGAATAAAATCGAGAGAACTCATCCCAGATATAGAGGTTTGTTTTGTCCCACTAACAGAGGAAATTCAGTGCTAAAGTGTCGGAATCTAAGCATGACTTCCAGCTATGGAGGTTTCTCACTTATCCAGGTCCCACTTAACGAAGTTTTACTGTATATTGCAGATATAAGTTACTCGAACCGACAACAAGTATGGGAGACATCTGATACTGCGACGTCGCAAAATAAGAGTCATCTTAACCCTTTACTTGGCAGATATTTTTTTTCCTTATTTTATTGTTTTTCTTTCAATCAGGGTGTTTAATTAGGTAAATAAAAGGTGAATAAAATATTTAAAAAAATCTTTTGCTTTTAAATCTTTTTTTATTGAACGTATCCTGCAGTGCACACTGCCAGGTAAGCAACAATTTACATGATAAAAAGTACGTATCCTGACAGATACAGTGCCATGTTTACATTGTAACAAAAAATAGATTCTAATTGTAATTAATCAACAATTATTTATCATTTTTATTATCAAATAAACAGTTTTATAATTATGAGATCACGTTATATAATCAAACAATACAAATTATTTGCTTTACAATACTATTTGGTATGATATGCATGAAAACAGTTGCGTTCTTCTACCAAACAAAGTCTTAATTTACATTTTTGACAATGAATTGGCCTTTTGTGCAATTTTTTCCACCTGCCTTTAGTTTGAAATACTGGCATATGCCCAACTTGAACATATCATACAGCGACAAAGGGTCTCTCTGCAGCTGGTTTTTTATTAGGGGTACAAAATTTTTGAGTTTATTGGCAGAAACGCCTCTGTCAAACAAAAGTAAGCTTCGGTAAATTTCATATCTGAATTATTTCAATGGCATTAATTTTGACTTATTTGATGCACCTCGTTAGTACATAAGCCAAGCGCTATTACATATTACATATATTAAACATATTACATATTTCAAGGATTTGCGAAAACAGAGGTAGATACAAACGATGCCCCTTGAATTCTGTACTGTATAACGCAATAAGCATATCCGCTAAATCCACGCCACCCATATTGGAGTTGTACTCTTTTATCATTCATGGACATGGTACTGGTATTTTCTTTCTCAGTACTTTGTTATACCGTGGTACAGTTTGGAGAGTATGTGAGTCTACGTATGTGCTTGCAACAGTGACGCATTTGTTGTCGTACCACTTGGTAACAACAATCTTGTTTTTGTTACACACAACCTGAGCATGTGTACCTCACTTTCTTTTTTATTTTTTTATCAGTAGGAAGTTTCTCCAGTGCTCCACGAAGTCGGTTAAATCTAACAGTTCCCAAAGAAAAAATACCGTATCCATTTCTCAGTCGGTGCATCAATTCAATTGAGATAAAGAAGTTGTCAAAGCACAAGATTTTACAAGCAGGCTGGCAAATGGATTTGGCTAGAGCTATGACGACTTTTGCACCTAATCCCATGCTTTCTTCTTCTTCGGTAAACAAAGTGAACTGGAATGTATCTTCCCCTCCTTATACCAAAGTCATATTCAATGCCCGAAACACCCTAGCTTTGGTGAACTAATTTCAGCAGCTTGTAACAGTAAAATTAATGATGATTGCCTTGGTGACATAATTGATGGCGAAGCGCAAGTATCACTTGCAGGCGATGAGTACAGTTGAAAAGCTGGAGAATTGTGCGTTATTTCATCTACCTCTTTATTGCTATCCGATAATAGGTTTAGATCCAACAAAGACGATGACAAAGATGGAGGTGGAGAGCTACTGTCTGAAAGAGTTGGAGGGATATACTTATATAACTCATCAGCTGAATCATCTCTGCTACCTACATCTGATCTAGCTCCAGATTTTGGAACTAGGGCTAGAATTATGCGGGCTCTGTTTAGTTGTTTTAAACATTTATTATCGTACAGCTTATCTTAAATATGTATGAGCATTTGTACCAAAGCATACATAATTATAAAAAAATATATTTCTATCTACTACAGTTACTGTACAAGTGTTACACAAATTAATTTTTTTTTAATTTATTTAAATGTGTTGATTAGGAATATAAAAAATCAACAATTATCTTTTTTTGCATAGACATACATTCACTGATAAACTGGCAGTGTATCTTCATAGATACATGTCAAAGTAGCACTAGTTTCTTGCGCAGCTGGCAGTGTATACTCAGAGATACATATGGACAAACTGAGTTGTAAAATCGAATATATAAAGTTTTGGTATCAAAAAACTACATCCAGGAATAATATAGTAATACTGCATTTACTTTCACTTCAAATAATAATGAAAAATGCATAAAAAAGTAGCAAAATACATAATACTTACTGGCTTGTGCGTATATGCCTGCTTACGGTCTACCATCTTGCGGGCTACTGACAGTTCAGTGTTACCAGCAATAAAACTATAAATCCCACTAAATATCATAGTTCATAAACTAACTTATTACAAGAAAATCTATGTAAAAATTCGTTTAGTTTTCCTACAATATTTTTTTAAAGAGCAGTGTATCCACTGATGCACTCTGCCAAGTTAAGGGTTAAACCCGACATTGTGCGTCTGTGCGCGACAACTACGACTATGAGGACATTAATAATAGTACTTATTAATTCTGCCTCATTGCCCTATAAAAATAGGCCAAGTGGGCCGTGAAGAAAGGCATATTTTTACGATAAAGTGTAGAATTGCTCGCATCGCTAGTAATTTGATAGCGCTTTATCGGGTATCGATTATAAATTAACTCAATTCGTATATTTATGGCGTGGTCATTCAGTCAAAACGCTGGGATAAGCTCAGGTAAATACACCATCTACATAAATCCCTTTATACATATTAAGCTATTTAACATATATTAAAAGCGGCGGCTTAACGGCGGTGTAACTTAGTGATCAGCGTAGTAGTAGATCGTTCAGCGGATTCTAGGTTCAAATTTCAGCCGGAATTGATATTTGCAAATTAAATAATGTTTAAGGTTATCGCAAATTTGCCAGCAACAAATCACAATCTAAAACATAACCGTACCGGTGGCGCCGCATGTGCCTTGTTAGTACAATACCTATACTTTGCGGATTTTATAGAAATAATTCTGGAACTGAGGTGCGTGTGATATGTGATCACCTTTAGATTTCTACTCTAGACCCTTTGTTATTTAAGTGGTAGAATGTGACCATCAGATTCTTAAGTATTTTTAACCAAACCAGACTTTTTTATGTATAAGTTCCGTGATTTATCGGAAGCGTCAAAACCAATAATATTTTTGAAGTTAAAACTTCTTTAGAATAGTTGTGGATTTGAAACTCGATGAAAAGAAAAAGCGAAACTATAACAAACATATACATCTATAGGATTTAGCCTGCGAGAGAATGAGTTAGAATATTACCTATCGTCTAAATATATAATGATAATGACAGGGTGAGTATTTTTGTGATAAGAGAAAAGTGTGATTTGCAATATCATGTTGTGACCAGGATTAAGAAAGGAATCCTTCGGTGGTTTGCTCATGTAGACTAAGAATGAACGAGGAAAGAGCGACAAAGCAAATCTATATTGCAGATGTTTTTTTTTTATTACTTATAAAATTCTACAATTGCTATATGTACGGCACAGTCGGGAAAGGACACCCTAGACGAAGGTTTATCGACCAAATTGGGGATATATTGAAAATGGGCCAGATTAGGGGTACCCTTAACCGACGAGCATGAATCCGTAGATAAATGGATGTAAAGAAGGCGAGAGAGGTGTGTCAGGATCATGCCAAATTATATTCATTCATGCCATTGTAAGTCCGTAGTCTCTGTCTACCCCTCTGGGTGACAGGCGTGTGTGTTTATGTATGGAAATCAATAATTTGTTAAATAAAATTATATATTTTTTTTTTATATTTCATATCATTTGAAGGTTTCACTTCTGCCGCGTGTGAACTGCACACATGTTTTTTTAAGGCTATTATGCGTCAAAAGTGGAAAATAGGGGATGAAGTTCTTATTGTAACTAATTAATACTAATTGCTGGCTTCGCTAGCCATAGAAAAATCCACCACAGTCAACAAGTCGCCACATCCGAAAATATATATGTTTGCTATATAAATAGCCTTTACCGTTGCCTATGTATGGTACTTTGAGCTTGTGATATTGCTTAGTCGACTTAGATTAAAAAAAAAAAATTAAAAACTAAAAAAAAATTATTTGGAGTAAAAAACTACCGAATTCGGGAGCTTTACTTCTCGTACTTCTCGTTCTCTACTTACTGTACTTCTTCCATATTCACCGACTTTAGAAGCTATTACGTGGAAATCATTTTGTTCTCTTTAACTCCCGACGCAAACAGAGGGGTGTTATATGTTAAACTTGTATCTGTCTGTGAAATCGTAGCTTCCAAACGGATGAACCGATTTAGATTTAGTTTTTTTTTTTTGTTTGGAATGTAACTTGATCGAGAGTGTTCTTAGCTGTGATTCAAGAAAATCTTTTTATCCGTTCGAAGATCATTAGCTCTTTTTGTTTTTAAATTTTCAATTTATGTTATTAGTTTTCTTTTTTAATTTTGAAGTTGGTTATTCATTTTTATTAAAAGTTTAATTTTTATTACCATTGCTAGTAAAATTTCTAATATTGTATTTCATTTAACCTATTTAGGTAACTTAATAATGCTTACTATATTTAGAGTGCTTAACGAAAGTAATCGGATAGCGACTGTACCCTTAACCTTTAATCTGGTAACGAGACAATCCATTTTGTATTCAGCGATGACAGGATAAGTGACAACGCATCTGTATTTTCTGCCGACTTCCAAAAAGGAAATGGTACTCAATTCGACTGTATGTTTTTTATGTGTGTTACCTCATAACTGTTTACTGTGTAAACCTATCTCGATGATTGTATTTTTATATGAAAGCTGATACTTCTCCGTGTGGTCCCATATGAATTTGATCAAGGTCAGACCAATAGTTTTTGAGTTATTCTTAATAACTTATATTGAAGTCGGCTGTAGAAAAATTTTAATTTTAAATTATGATTCTTATCGAGGATGTAATTGTTTACGGACTACAGCATCCACTTACTATCAGCTGGACAATGTGGTCGTTTGTTAGCCCCTAAACACTATGTACACATAGACTTCTATTATATGTCCTGCCCCTTTTACAGTTTCTAAAAGAAATCTAGTATAGACATTGTGTTAGTGTGCGTAGGCCTCGGGAGCGCTCCCGATATCTAGAGACAAAATCTCAACGTTTTCGATCTTGATAACAAAATAAATTAATCTTATTACGAAATACGAGTACAATGCCCAATACAATGTATTTTTAACGTCCGTGTTTATTATGCTATCAACTATAATAAAAAATTTTAGTTTAGAATTAAATTAGAATTAGAATTTTAGTTCAGCAATATAGCCACTTATTATTAAAAACTGCGCTTTCACATAAGAATTAGTTTTTTATAAAACTGAGATGATAAACGAACTTACAGTACGAAAGGCCGATACTACGTCCATAGACACCTGCAACATACTTCAGATAAAGAAGGCTACAGCTGCGTTATTTTCTGAAGATAAGGATGGAATGCCCCTCAGTCTATGATTATACTGACCCTTTATACCCATCAGACCTGAACGCAGCAGTGTACCAACTGCTGTTTGGTGACTACCGTCTACTATCAAGTACAATCGTAGTCAAGCTCTAAATTATAATTCAAAAAAGTGGTGTTTTTTCATTCAAAATATAATTTTTGATGTTATAATAGGTACCTATATACCTATGGTATGTTACAAGTCTTTTTTATAAAGTTTTGATGGTGTCAATAGAGTAGCTATTCCACTTAAATTCGCGACAAGAAATATTAAGGGTCACTTATCAGGATAAAAAGTATCCTATCTCTCAAGTTGGACCAAACACAACAATTTTGTACAGTGTGCAAAATTTCATTGAAATCAGTTCAATAGTTTAGGACTTCATCGCGGACAAACAATGTGACAAGTAATTTTTATATATAAAGGTATAGTAGCTCTTATTATCAGTTTTAATGTTATAAAAAAGTAACGTGTAATCGATATAAAAATAGTTCTCTTTTAGGCGCCAATGACCTTATACTTCACAATTCTATGACTCATGTATTGATAACGCTCGTTCCAATTCCAAATACTCATCTTTACGCTATAACAAATACGAAGTTTTCCTATTAGTCATGATTCCCTGGTGCCTAACTATCGATTTGATTTTGTCCATTGTTTATTATCTGACAGAGGAGCTAACTTTTGTATAAAAGAATAAGTAATTGATGAACACTGATTTTGTTTCTAAAATATATACATATATACAAATAAATAAAATTGAAGTGTCTGTTTGTAATGTCAAAATTACAGCTTTTTACTAAATTCATATGAAAGTATATACGGTACTAATAACAAAAATACAATTTTTAAAGTTTTTGTCTGTCTGTCTGTCTGTTTGCTCCGGCTAATCTCCGAAACGGCTGGACCGATTTTGATGGAATTTTCACTGGCAGATAGCTGATGTCACAAGGAGTAACTTAGGCTACTTTTACTTTATAAAAAAAAATTAAAACTCCAAGTAACACGCGGGCGAAGTCGCGAGCAACAACTAGTTTGTAAAATAAAATTAAATGTTACTTTGTATATATTGTCCGTTTGTTCATCGTGCCTTGAAAACATTGTTCCCGTCACTTAACGGTTAATTATTTCACTTCTTTATACAATTGATATCCGTGAGATGTCACTGCCACAGATTAGATGACGCTATTACCGTTCTGCCAAGCGTGACGATTAAGGCAAATTCTCCCTGCAATAAATATGTTGAAATAAATTCCCGCTGGATTTCTTGCTGGTTCTTCCCAGGACAGTGGTATTTTCCGAGCCAGTGGCAAATAAAAAAATTACTTTCAATAAGTATTATGTAATAATCTATATTGAATAAAAATTATTCTATTCTATTCTGTTCTAATGGTAGAGGTCTAGTGAACTTTTCGCAAGTAGATTGGTGATCGCAGTGCCAGGAAGTGTTCCTTCCCATCGCCACCTTCGATGTTGCTACCCATGGTCAATCTAGAGATCTTGTGCTTGTTTTAAATACCAAATGGTTTTACCGCCATTTGTTGGACATCTCAAGATCTGGAGTTTTCACTAAGTCGCCTACGTCACCCATGGCATGAGATGGAGTGGTGGAATAATATACTGCTACCACAACCTTCACAGCTAAAACTCCACCGTCGATCATATACCTCCCCCACAGATTGCCTTTTATATTTGCCATAGTTGTCACGCGTGGCAACCGCACTTTTTTATTTTTTAGTTGTTATTAGGTAGATGCTGCTACCCATCTCTTGGTTTCACTCTGTCGCCTCTTACGTCAACCACGGGACGATATGCGGTAGTGGATTATTCTGATAGCGCCACTACACGCGCCACTTCATGCTAGGTTGTGCAGATTACATTTATAATGTCAGTTACATACATCATTATTTTATTGGTCTTTACAACAAGATTGTACGTGATAGAGCAACAGCAGCTATATTATGGTTGTAGCACGAATGTGTCGGCTCGACCGTAGTATTAAACTGTTATTTTACGCTGGTATTCTGTAACAGCGTGGCCTCACAGAATACCAGCGTAAAATAGCAGCTTAATGCTGCTGTATTTCGTATGGTGAGAGTAGAGAACCGGAGACCCTTTTCACTGGAAACGAGGCATCCACTTGTCATAAGGTGGGCTAAGTGATCGTTTGTCATTGTTATTCTATAAAAAAAACGTTTTTTACCCTTTAAATGAAACTAATTTTTACGGATTATATCGCGTTTAATTTTAACTTTTTTAATTCCCGACGTTTCGGGTGCTTTACAGCACTCATGGTCACGGGGGGCATTGAGGTATTTGACGTCCCGGTGTCATAGTTAGCCTGGCTACCTTCAGTTTTTTAATATTAATTTTTGGTTCGATTTACGCAGAATGAGCTTACAGTATCTTGAAGTCTAGCAGTGGTATACTTGGGTTTGGATTGGGACCACTGCTAGACTTCAAGATATAAGAAGTAAAGCACCCGAAACATCGGGAATTAAAACAGTTAAAATTAAACGCGATATAATCCGTAAAAATTAGTTTCATTTAATGTGTAGTGTTCGCGTAAATATAAGGAAACATTACGTTTTTTACGCTGTTCATATAATAATTATCACCGTAAACCGTTCCCAATTAAAGAATAACCACTAAATTAGTTGGATAAGAGGTTAATATCATATTGTTTTGAACGTGGGAATGAATACGTGCATACAATGTTATCATTCAAACAAGAGAACTGATGAATGGAAGACTGTCTACAGTGCATTCATTCGGGTGGTGTCGTATCATTAAGATACAATGTATGCAGTTCATCACAATGAAATATGGAAGTTGCCGGCGACAGGTAACACCATCATCATCGTCACTGATATGATAACGCTCATTATATTAGGTAATACTATTTGCACACTTATTTACCACTAACATTCACCAGCGGCTAGTGTGTACATACTAGACATGGAACGAGTAGTGATTCGCCGAGTACTCGGCCTAGATTGGGCCAAGTACTCTGCCGAATACTCGGCTTTAAAAAAAACGCGGTAGCGGCGTGCGGTTATTCCCCTTACAAACAAGACCCAAATAGGACATCACAATCTTCCTCTTTTAAATTTTAAATATTAGTAATAATAATTTCTATTAAAGATCCTTATGAATGTTCTAAATACTTTTGCTGCTTTTCATGTTACTGATGTTTTAATGTGTCTAATATAATAATAATGACAAAAAATGGCTTTTTGTCTATTTTTCTCTGGAATATAATTAAAGGCCGAATACTTGGTACTCGGCCGTTAATACTCGGTGCTCGGCCGACCCTAAAAAAAGGCCGAACCCGCCGAGTACCGAATCCAAACCGAGTACTCGTCCCATGTGTAGTACATAGCGCAACTACTTAAGTGAGTGCGACCCTGGTGGCGCAAACCATCATTGGCTTCTATTGTTATCGCTTTGGGGTTTTCTTTTTTATTACAAACTAGCTGTGCCCCGCGGTTTCATCCGCGTCATCACGTGTCGGTGGTGCGCGACATGACCTAGTTCAAGCATTTTATAATTGCAATTAAATATTTTATTTGATAGCAATGGATGGAAAAATTGGCATAATTAATGGAGTACTTTTATCTGTCGGCATATGATGTATGATGTAGAGTGAAGGTAAGTTTTATCCACTTTCCCTCCCCCTCCCGGTTGAGCGTCCTCCCCCCCACATTTTCACCGTGCGCCTAGGGTTCGCACGCCCAGCCAAGTATTGAATTATTTTTATCTTCATAAAATTGTCTTGATGATGAAGTAATTTTCGTTCGTAAGGATAAATAGGCCATGCCTAATAATAACGCTCATAAATCACTTTTAAATTTTCAATATTTTTTGTCACAAAGTACCTAATTATGGCTCATGAATAAGAAATAGACATATCGTATCACGGACTTTTTTTTAGACGGAGTAAAGATCTATATTTTTCTAGAACATTGTATTTACGTATCCCTAACGATAACACCAGCGTACGCGGATAAATCATTTCGGGAGCGCTTTTTCTTCGGAGTTGCTTAACAAATATCCATATTTAAGGCTAGCTGAGTGATATAGCTTAATTCTAGATAGCCTATACTATTCCACATGAATCTGGCTATAATATACAAAAATAATTTTTCAAATCGGACTGGTAGCTCCACAGATTAGCGCGTTTAAACAAACAAAAAAACTCTTCCGTTTTATTATATTAATAAGTATAGATAAAGTTGATAGTTCACGTGATATTAAGTGGATGCTATTATAATTATATTCATAGACACCTACTTCTATCTATCATCAATGTGGAATCAAAATGCACATTCGTTGTAGCACAGAATAAATAATTGGTTGTAGTAAATTGGGTGTCGGGTTGTTTATACTTACTAACTCGTCATACGGATAGTAAGTGGATACTATTATAATTATATTCATAGACACCTTCTATCTATCATCAATGAGGAATCAAAATGCACTTTCGTTGTAGCACAGAATAAATAATTGGTTGTAGCAGCATTATGGTGCTTAGTTCAGTGTAGCATCTTAGTCCCGAGGGGTGGCAACTCATCTGCCTTTTGATTCTTAATCGAGAATTAAGGTGAACTGTGTGCTCGTTTATCACCGTTATTATATAATAAAAAAATAGCACCAGACGATAACGAAGAATGCTGTGTTCCTCGGGAGAAGCGACCCATTCATTCCATCATTAGAGCCATAAACAACTTACTCTATATGTTTATAGTTATTTATATATACATTTATTGAGATATTATATATATATATATATATATATATATATATATATATATATATATATATATATATGTGTGCATTTATTTATATATGTATATGAATTGTATATATTTTATATATATGTGTATATTTTATGTATATGTTGCATGTATATATTTGAACTGAATAATATCATGACATCTTATCTGCCCAAACTCACTTTCTGTTCTACCCAAGGTTAGCTGGTAGAGAATGCCATATAGCATTAAGCTCGCCTTTTGTACAAATATTTGGTGAAAAACAGAATAAATAAATAAATAAACCTTTTCCTATCCTATTTTCTTAAGCACTCACATTATCCTTTTCCTATTTCCCTTTCCTGTAATTCCTTTCCAAATCTATATCATATCTAGAACTGTAAACGAATCCGCCTGTCGAGCGTAGCGATTATAACCAAACCCTTTCTTGTAGGGGAAGGCACTTCGCGGTATACTTTTATAGGCTGATAGATGAATGACCTTCTTCAATGTAACAATCACACTTTCTAATGATTACGACAAATAAAAAAAACTGTACAAGTTCTTGATTCTTTATAAAAAATATTAACGTAGTTCCTCGAATCGTAAACCGTGAAATTTGTTATACTGTGACGACGACGTCGTGTGGATAATGGAAATGCAATGTAATGCACATACTCAATTGAAGTTATCATCATAAGAGTATGACTTAAGTTATAAATAATGTTCAGCGCCAATGTTTGCCTTGGTTTTCTATTTTCAGAGTCAGGTGTTCAGAATATTTAGAAGTGCCATCAAGCCGTTAAATAGTAAAATGTTGTTGATCGATTGTAGGTGTACAAGGGCTGCAGCAGCCACTTACCATCAGGTCGACGGCTTATAGCACTTTGCTTTAGCGATTCTAGGGTGAACAACTTATTAAATTGTACGTTGCGTTGCCTTAATCATAATCTAATATCTACAAATAAAAATGATAAAAACAACAAAAATCTGTACTATCGCCGAAGATAATTACAACAATACATTTTTATGTGCTTGAAATTGATAGCCATTATATGCTTGGACCCGTATCATACATTTTAAATTAAACATAACTCGGTGAATATCTAAAATAAGAGCTCCTTACCTACAAAATTTTCGTATAAGTAAAAATTAAAACTTATCATAATAGGTCATTAGGACTTGAGTTGGCTGTCTCTCCTAGGTCTATTGATTGCAACGATACATTCTCATAATCATACAGAGTGCACATTTCGTCACAAAAATCCGACCCAGAATCTCCAAGTCAGAAGTGAAGCTTCGACGCGAGTTTGCTGTAGTCCATACAGGTTAGCGTTTGTTTAGTAAGTTCATACGATACTCCGAGCTTCTTTAGTTTCCCAATTTGACAAAAATAAGTAATTGACAACGTCGAATAGCTACACGCTTTATGATAAACACGTTGTAGCTGAGAAGTAGCAATACTCAGAACTGATGTTATGAATTCTGTAAACAACATCATGTTCAAAACATACCATATTAGAATTTTATCTCGATCAACAGATTAAAGCAAACATACTAGCAGACGTACATTGCTCTGTTGTTATCAAATCTATTTGCTTATTATATATACAAAAGTAAAATAGTAAAATTTCATGTTACACCATAAAACAATGTGAAGTTTAGATTAAAATGTGGCAAAATAACTACTTTTGCAGCGAGTTAAAATAAATTACATCATAGGTATAAAAGTTTCTAATTTAACGAATAACACGTGATTGAGTTATTATCTTTAATATGTACGAGTATATAAAAATCTCATGTCACGACGTTCGTACACACCTCTCAACCAATATAAAGGAAATTTTGTGAATGTGTATTGTTCGCTTTAACTTGAGAGTTAGAATATTTTTTTTAGCCCGTTAAGTGACCCTCACTATTTTTCATTGCGAATTTAAGGATTTTTTGTCAACTAGTAATCTTATAAATGACAGTGTAGAGAATGCAGTTTTTGTACACGTGAGCACGTGAGCGAAAGCAGAGAGGTAGTGCTATATTTTTTATTTCCTTTTTACCTCACTGTCCCACAAAGAGGGAAATTCTCTTCGAGAGTTCATGTATGTATGTCTGTCTACTTTTTAGCAAGCTCTGTAGAATATATGGCTTGATAGATTTTAACATAAATTATGGCGTGTCGTTAGATTCGTAGTTGTGGAATTGACATTTGCTTTTGTTTAGTAGGGTGACAAACGAGCAGTTTCTTATTATTGTGCAATCACTCAAGATATCTTTAAAGTAACACAGTACGACCAGAAACTCGCTGAACGATTGCTGCACATGAATAATTGTTAGCGTAATTAGGGTTTGTTATGTGGTAACGTTACATAACTTTCTTAGCATCCACTCATAGTCAGAGTACATGTTTTTTTTTTTATAGGATCGGGTGACAAACGAGCACACAGTCCACCTGATGGTAAGTGGTTGCTGTGACCCATAGACATCTAAATCTATCCTCAATAAAGAATCAAAATACAGATGCGTTGTCACCCGTGAGGACTTAGCTGGAATGCCTCTTTTTCCAGTAAAAAGGGTCTCTGGTTCTCTACACTCACCATACGAAACAGCAGTGTTAAGCTGCTATTTTACGCTGGTATTCTGTGAGAGCGTGGCCCTTCCCCGGTCGAGCCGACCCATTCGTGCTACAACTATACTACTAATATAGCTGCAGCATGGCTCTACCACGTGTAAAATGCTATGAAACATTTTCTCTTTACAGTAATTTTATTACGCATTCGGGTTTTTTAAATTACTTTTTTACCATTAGACTTCATAAATTGAGCCATTCCCGTAAGAATTGAAAGTGTTAAATTATGAAAGAAAAATATTTGTATAATTTTTTATATTTCTTTTATTATTATACAGTTTTAAGGAAACGTAATTTTATCGTTTAGCCTAAAGCTATTAATTATTTTAGGGTAACAAATTCTTATTAAAAACTATTGAGTAATATTTCGTGATTTTTTTCCTATTTTTCTGGTTTAGAACTAATATCCAAATAGATCACAGTTGAGACATGTGATTTAAGTTTTTGCCACGGATCAATGAGGAAGAATAGCAGTCACTATGAAGAAGGCCATGTGAATACGGACTAGGTCATATCATTGCGTCACAATAGAGGGCGGGGGGCCACGGGCCGTATGTCTTACGCGTACTACTCTGGGGTAATGCACATGCTAAATACGAGTAAAGAAGAGTTGAAAAAAAAAACAAACAATCACGGAGTATTGCGTACATTTATTTTGTATCTAAGATAGCTAGGAAAATACATAGAAAAGTGCAAGTGTAAGCAAAATTTTACCGGGTTCATTTCTTGAAATTTGATAAACTATGTGGACAATTATTGCCGCGATAGTTGTACTTCCTGCCACTAGCTGTTTTTTTTTATTACCTATATACTATTATAAGTCCGTGCTTGACCACAATTCCACCTGGTGGTAAGTGGTAATGCAGCCCTAGATGGTAAATCGCACTGTCTTAGCGTGACAAACGCCTATTCACTCTTGCCTTGAAGACGCCCAGATTGTATTCGGACAGAAAGATGGACGGCGGCAAATTATTTCACTCCTTTGCTACGCATTACAAAAGACGAAGCAAACCTTTTGGTTCTAATGCGTGAAATATCGACAACAAAGGAGTGAAGACCCGCCGACCGCCTGGTTGTCCGATGGTGGAAAGGAGAGGGAGGAATTAAAGCGTGTAATTCCTGCGCACACTCAACGAAATGCATCCTAAACTGGTAGCACTGAACGTCAAAATATGGCATGTTGTAGAACTATTTCTGCCGAATGTAATACCTACTCAGATTTATACATAACATAAGTAGGTATTACATTTATTTACATATTTTTGTGTAGAAGCAGTGCATCCACTACTGTTGGCCGGTCAAGGGTATGAAGAACCACTATATATAGGTCATATTTATCGTGAGACAAGCCACCTGTAGCTTTCTATTTTTAAATTTGGTTTCAAATGTCCACGCGCTTTAGCTACTTAGCAACAGGTGAACTGTTTCCCCGTCTGGCAGTTCATTGTTATATAAAATGCGACGACTACCTCGTTGGTCTAGTGGTTGTAGTAGTGCGATAGCTGATGATGAGTTTCCGGGTTCGAATCCCGGGTCGGGCAAACAAATCTGTTATTGAGCTTTTCCATCAAGAAGTTCTCAGTAGCTGCCCGGAGTCAGGAAGTTGGTGGTGTTTCAGCCCCGTGCCAAGGAGAGCACGTAAAGCCGTTGATCCTGCACCTGATCTCTCCGGTTGTGTCGGTAATAGAGTGGCACCTGTGCTTGGGCATACACTTGGGCACTATAATACTGTCCTGCTCCGATCGCTAGTCTCTGTTGAGACTGGCCGCCGTGAACGTAATTCGGTCTGGAGGACATTATTATTGTTATAAAAAATTAACAAAAATTAAAAAACATTATAGTTATATCACTATCCTATCACTAACCCACTGCTGAACGTAGACCTCTCCCATAGATTGCCAAAATTACAGCCCTGAGCCATCTCCATCCATGGGTCGAACAAAACTGCCCTGGCCAGTCAGTACGAGGCTGCCACTCGAGAACCTTTTGTTAGTTTTTCGTGCAATATAACCGGCCCATTAAATTTGCTCGGGTTTCGCTGAGCCTGACCTAGTTTTAAAGGTTGCTAAAGTCGCGCGGGCGGATCTTTCGTAACAATTATTGGCTAAAGTTGCAAATTAAGTTCATTCCTAGCTATTCTCGTAGCTAAATTCGATGATCTTTAAGCTAGGTTTAATTGGTCAAATAGGTTAAATGAAAAGAATTTTACGGATTTTATCGCGTTTAATTTTAACTTTTTAATTCCCGACGTTTCGGATGATTTACAACACCCATGGTCACGGGGGCACTGAGGTGTTTTGCCGTACGTATGTCATAGTTAGCCCGCCTACCTTCAGTTTACCAACCAGAAAACTTCAGAAACTTCAGAAAACTAACGTAAAATAGCAGCTGTGTTTCGTATGGTGAGTGTAGAGAACCGGAGACCCTTTACTGGCAAAGAGGCATTCCATCTTAGTCCTCACGGGTGACAACGCATCTGCATATTGAGTCTTTATTGAGGATAGATATAGATGTCTATGGGTCATAGTAGCCACTTACCATCAGGTGGACTGTGTGCTCGTTTGTCACCCTATCCTATAAAAAAAAAGTTTTTGAATATTAATTTTTGGTCCAATCTACGCAGAACGAGCTTACAGTATCTTGAAGTATCGCAGTGGTATACTTGGGTTTGGATTTAATTTTATTAATCATCGGATCCCAAACAGATGGTAGCACCCATCCATCTTCTCTATTAAAATTAAGATGTTCTTTTCATTTCAATAGCCTAGCGAATCATCCTTGGTAGGAATCGGTGTTCTTTTGCGAGGATTTGTGGTCTATCAAATCTAGTGTAATGGCGGGAACGATCTTGTATTTTACATTAAAAATATAGATAGTGATAAGCGTAAATATAAGAAATCATTATGTTTAAATAGGTGTGTCATTCATCATACGAGTATCATCATTCAATACAGCCTATTAAAGTCCACTGCTGCATATAAGCTTCACCATAGACTGTTGCGTAAAAACATATACCATAGTTGGCTGCCACGTTTGGCAATCGAGTTGGCAACTGCAATATTTTATTAACCCCCGACGAAAAAGAGGGTTGTTATATGTTTAACGTGTGTTTCTGTGTATCTGTGTGTATGTATGTAGCATCATAGCCCCCAAACGGATGAATCGATTTAGATGTTTTTTTGGTTGAAGATAATTTTATCGAGAGTGTTCCTAGCTATGATTCAAGAAAATCTTTTCAGTCGTTTGAAGATCCTCAGCTTTTTTTTTTTAAATTTATTTTTTAATTGTTATAAAGAAGACGCTGTTGCACAATTAGTGTTATTACCACAGAATACTTAAATAGTACGAGGTAGTAAGATACACTATTTTATTTTTGAACACAGATCTTAGCTTAGTGATTTTCACATGTTTATTTTTAATAATAGTCAACATCGTCACCATAATAACCTAGCAAAGTCCCTAAACTTAATTCTCCCCCATAGATTGCCTCCTTTATGGGGATATATTTGTCACAGTTCCAACACTTGGCGGGTGGGTTGGCTACCGTAGTCTTTTTTATCATTTTGAGTAGTTTTTAAGAAGATGATGCTGCCCACCATGTTAAAGTTTCCCAATGTCGACTCTTTTGACACCCGTGGGATAATATGGGGTAGTACTTACGCCGCCACCACACTACCAATAAACATAATATTAATTACTATTACGTTATTTTATAATATTATTATGTATTGATATAAAACAGGTCTATATTATCAGCTTATCACACAATATGTGTATCCTTTCTTATTAACTAACAATCAATTATCATTAGGAGCGTATCTGCCTATCAGCTATATAGCCGATGTATATTTTATTTATATATTATTTTCTCATCACAAACAATATTTAATGACAAACGTGTTGAATTATAAACTTATTTAATATGTTTAAACGTATGATATATATTAAATGAAATGGGTCTGCTCTACCGGGGAAGGACCACGCTCTCACAGAATACCTACGTAAAATAGCAGCTTAACGCTGCTGTGTTTCGTATCGTGAGTGTAGAGAACCGGAGACCCTTTTTAGTGGAACCGAGTCATTAAATCTTAGTCCTTACGGTTGAAAATGCATCTGCATTTTGATTCGTAATCGAGGATAGATGTAGATGTCTATAGGCCGTAGCAACCACTTACCATCAGGTGGACTGTGTGCTCGTTTGCCACCCTATCCTATAAAAAAAAAATGTGTATTTGTTATGGACCAAGTGATTACATAATTAGGGCACTATTTATAATTCCCGGCAATATGAATAATGACAAGTCAAATCGGGCTACGTAATTAATACTGATCTAAACTTCATTATTTATCACATTGTCTGGTCATTATGAATATTGCTACGTAACTGTTGCTTAACCTAACCATGTTAATCACTTTTAAAACAATAAGTAAATAATGTCCCAAATCTGAAATTAACAAGTTTAAGAATGTGAAGAAAGGGAAAAACCACTTTGCAGTGTCAAATAGCAGCAATGGCATATTCCTTCCTTTGCGTTACGTAGAAAAAATACCTTTGTTGAAAAACTTAATTCCCATTGTGGTTAAGTGTTAATTATGTGACATCAAAAAATAAATCTAACCTAACCTATCATTTTATTACTCTGCCCATAAGTAACGGACTTTATTCATAATGCCCGGTCAATTTAATCGTTTCCATAGTTTTTAACACATTGTCTACTCATCATAATTACTTGGTCAATAACATATTCACCAACCCGCCTGCCCAGCGTGGTAAATATTTTAAGCTATGGATAAATCTTTCAAGCAATGTATGCCAATGTCGTACTTTTCAAGCCTCGATCCAGTAATCAACCCAAAAATTCTGGTAATGTAGTTAATGATGGATAGGGTTCAGAATTGGGAAATTCCATTACCGAGAGTACCTACTTGTTACTTGTCCCAGTTCTATTATAGAAATAAAAGAACCGGGAATTGAAAAATTAATTCCCGGTTCTTATAGTACCTTCGGGAATCGGCATCTACGAGTGTTATATAAAATTTCGTTTTTAATTGCGCGCGAAAGTCACGTGGATACTTTCTAGGGGTTGGAAAATAAACAAGTCACAAATTACCGAAATCTGTGGATACGATTTAAAATATTTTATCATCAAAGTTACTATTTAAAAGAATATCTAACAGACTATATATATACAAAAACTATACAAAGAAGGTAGTAAAGCAATGTCATCTGGTGGTGACTTCAGTCCGTAACCGAAAAAACAGCTTAATTTTTACTCGCTATATTTTTTCCAGAGGCAATCGCTTTTAAAATCTTTGATTGATGAAATTGTATTAATTCGGTGATCACTGGAAGATGATGTCATCACTAAGAACGGATAGATGCAATATGATGACCAAACTTGGCAAGTTTCTATCGTCTTACCACCAAAAGCGTATTACTCACGCACAGCTTTAAGTAGTGGGCTTTTAACGAGGCCGTCGAGTTTCGACCGCATCAAACACAATTGCATAAGCTGTCTGCTAGATGAATCGGCTCTTTTTTTCTCGTTTTAGCAATCAGAACAAACTTTTATCAAACAAAAATGCCTTCGTTGGTAAAATCGAATGGCACTAGCGGATACAGCCAAAGAGAAAAGCTGACTTTTTCGCGTCGCTTTTTCCCGTCTAGATAGTTGCAACAACGTACCTTAACTGCCTCACTGCGGTACATCTTTGTCGATGATCCGCATCACTAACTAGGAGGTTCTTATAATCTTGCATGGTGGACACGTTTGTTTCGCCTCTCATTTAGCACTAGAATCTAAGTGTTCAATAGTAAAAAAAGTAATCGGGTATAAATACCCAAATCCTGGAAGCTGGGCAATATGCAGCCTCAGTCTACAAAAGGCAGCCGTAGCCGTACTGTACTATCCGACCAATTTCAATTAGAGCGTATATTGAACACCCACCTTACTACTTACTTGTGCTATTGTCTGTTCTGTGCTATAGTATAGGGTACTACATATACATACTAAACTTAGTATAGGGTACCTAGGTGCAGGTACCCTAAAGTGCAATACCAGGAGTGATCTAGATTATATTTCATTTGAAAAACATGCAAGATTTTTTGATGAAAAACAAACCAATACTCGTATAATTAAGAGTTGATTTTGAAGACTACCTCATCATCATCATCATCATCATCATCATCATTACAGCCCTTCACAAGTCCACTGTTGAACATAGGCCTCCCCCAAGGAATGCCACAAAGCACGGTCCTGAGTCACCTGCATCCATCGACTTCCTGCATATCTTACCAGGTCGTCACTCCATCTAGTGAGGGGAAGCCCTACACTTCGCCTGCCGGTACGAGGCTGCCACTCGAGAACCTTTTTTCCCCATCCGTTGTCGGTTCTTCGAGCTATGTGGCCGGCCCATTGCCACTTCCGCTTACTAATCCGTTGGGCTATGTCGGTCACTCTGGTTCTACTGCGGATATTCTCATTTCTAAGTTTATCACGCAGTGAAATTCCGAGTATAGCCTTCTCCATAGCTCGCTGAGCGACCTTGAGCTTCCTCATCCGGCCAGCAGTGAAGGACCACGTCTCAGTTCCATAGATCATCACTGGCAACACGCACTGGTTGTACAGTCTCGTTTTCAAGTTTTGAGGTATATCTGACGAGAAGATGTGCCGTAATTTCCCGAACGCTGCCCAACCGAGTTGAATCCGTCGATTGTCCTCTCGGTCGAAGTTGGACTTACCCCAGGTAAACATACTCGTCAACAACTTCGAGCTTAGTGCTCCCAACAACTACCGGCATAGGTGTGACATGCACATTAAACATGATCTTTGTTTTGTCCATGTTCATCTTAAGACCTATCCGTTGGGAAACACTATTGAGGTCATTGAGCATAGTGCTTAGGTCCTCCAGAGATTCTGCCATAAGGACTATATCGTCGACAAATCGAAGGTGAGTGATGTACTCGCCATTGATGTTGATACCGTATCCTTTCCAGTCCAGAAGCTTGAAAACGTCTTCCAATGCAGCGGTGAAGAGTTTCGGGGATATAACGTCACCCTGTCTTACACCTCTCTGCAGTTGGATAGGTTTCGTACTCTGGTTGTATACTCGGATAGCCATCCTAGCCCTACTGTACAAGCACTTCAACACTTCGATATACCGACTGTCAACTTGGCACCGCTGTAGCGACTGCAGCATCGCCCAAATTTCGACGGAATCAAAGGCTTTCTCATAATCCACATACGCCAGACATAGTGGCAAATTGTACTCCTCGGACTTCTGTACAATTTGCCGAAGAGTATATATGTGGTTTATGGTGCTAAAGCCTTTTCGGAAACCGGCTTGTTCGGGAGGCTGGAAGTCGTTAAGTCTGCGCGCGAGACGATTCGTAATGACTCTCGAAAACAGCACGTAGACGCGGCTCAGTAGGGAAATCGGTCTGTAGTTCTTCAAGAGAGCGTTGTCGCCTTTCTTGAAGAACAAGACCACTGCACTTCTGCTCCACGCCTCCGGTGTAATGCCACCATGGAGGACGGAATTAAAGAGCTTCTGAAGGACTTCAAGTACCGGTTTTCCACCCGCTTTCAGAAGCTCCGCTGTAATTCCATCCTCGCCTGGGGCTTTGCCGTTTTTAAGGTGCTGGAGAGCCATTCTAATCTCGCTCAGACTGACGTCCGGGCTATCATCGGAATAATGTCGGATAAGACTCGCTCTTGGATCGTCTCTCACATGTGGCTCCAACGATGATGTGTACAGCTGCCCATAGAACCTGTCAATCTCACTTAAAATCTCAGGTGTCCCGGAAAAGACGCTGCCACACTCGGTATTTAGCTTCGACAGTTGGCTCTTTCTGGCAAACAGATCTCTAGCAAATACTTTGGAGCCCTGGTTCCGCTCGATCGCTTCTTCAATACTGCTCGTATTGAAGAAGCGAAAGATTTTAAGTGAGATTGAGATGTTCTATGGGCAGCTCTACCCCAGCTGTATCGCAGTCGCACATAGTTGGCGAGATGATAGCAAAAACTGAGTATAAAACGGTTTTTCAATAGTTAACCTATTTGCCCAAAGAAAACTATTATAGGTCAAAAACTCGCAAGTGATCTACGCGGACGAAGTCATGGGTAAAAGCTAATCATATAGAAAACCTTTAATTTTTCAAATTCATTTCTTTTTCCCACCTACTTCTTTTTAGAAAAATCTTGTTTTTATTCAACTACCGAGGTACAGAAAAGGAATGGAGCGTTATAAATTTAAACTTTTCCTTGTATATCCTTGGCACATGAAATCGGTGACGCATTGACTTACGATAAACTATTACGCCATCACAGCGTCGCCTCGGCGCCTGATTGTTGCAGCTATTTACACTAATGAGCAATTCATGTCTATCGTAGTACCTACCTGCGCCCGTGCGTACACATAATTACATATCATAATTTCACTGCACACGTGTATCGTCGAGTCGAGCCGTGGTACCTGAGGTGTTAAACGCTTGCCGGCCAATTTCATTAGGCATTTACGTGGTAGAGCCATGCTGCAGCTATATTTCTGGTATAGTTGTAACACGAATGGGTCGGCTCGACCGAGGAAGGACCACGCTCTCACAGAATACCAGCGTAAAATAGCAGCTTAATGCTGCTGTGTTTCGTATGGTGAGTGTAGAGAACCGGAGACCCTTTTTACTGGAAACGAGGCATTCCATCTTAGTCCTCACGGGTGACAACGCATCTGCATTTTGATTCATAATCGAGGATAAATGTAGATGTCTATGGGCCACAGCAACCACTTACCATCAGGTGGACTGTGTGCTCGTTTGTCACCCTATCCTATAAAAATAAAAGGCAGGTCGATTAGAAACCCGCCGGCGCCACTAAAATTATAGCTTGATTCGATTGATATTGATTTTAAGTGCTTTTATTTTAATTTACCACGTGCTTAACGGTAAACAGAAACAGTGAAGTACATTACTAGGACATAAGGTGAACATGCACTGGAACAGCGATATGAGAGGAGGTCTGTGCTCAGGAGGGAATATTAAATGTAACTTTTTTATGTAAAAATAAACCTCTAGCCCGTAACGGTCCATCGCTGGGCATTTTTGCCTTTTGCTGATGATACGTATTTAATTTTTAAACTCAAACAGCAGTTTGTTTAGCGCCAGCAATTTGCTTTTAAACGACAATAAAACAAAATGAATTAAATTTACAGTACCTAGTTACACATTTCGAAACCAATGTGTTCTTAAAATGAGGAGCTGAGTCTTGTGGATTTCTTGTTTTTCACGGTTTTCTTGGAATTACGATTGAAGAAGCGAAAGCGAAGTTCCAATGGGGCCCCTATATCTAAATTAGCAAGCAGACTTAGTTCTGCCACAGATTAGATAATAGTTACTACGGTTCCGCAGCATATGCTGTAATAAAAGATAAAAAGTCTCACCAATGTTGAAACAGCTAGGTTAATTTATTTTAATTACTTCTATAGCGTAATGTCTAATGGAATTTAGCCATGGGGTAACACGACTGACATTGAAACCATAATTTTTTTTTGCAAAAGACGGCCGTACTGGCAATTTATAATTTGAATTGCAGCGAGTCCGTCAGAGAAAAAATAAACGTAATAACGTTAGTATCACGATATACATAGGCTGCACTAAAAGTATCGGGAATGGAATATTTCCACTGTTCCTGTCATATTAAAATCTTTTTAATTGAAAAGTCCTTGGTTTTTTAAATTGAATACCATTTATTTATTTAAAAAAAGATTCTCGGTCTTGTCACAAGGTTTTGTCAAACTTGTTTAGTCGTTGAGAAAATGGAATTGACTCGAGCAAATTCAAGAGCGATGATTTATTATGACTTTCGAAGTGGTTTAACACAAAAACAGTGTGTTGACCGGATGATTTCTGCATTTGGTGATGAAGCTCCATCCGAAACCACAATTTATCGCTGGTTTGCTGAATTTCAACGTGGACGTGTCAAGCTCAGAGATGATCCCCGTCAAGGTCGTCCAAAAACTGCAGTCACCCAAGAAAACGTTGATGCTGTGCGTAAGCTGATTGAGGAAGATCGACATGTGACATACCGCGAAATTCAGGCAACTTTAGACATTGGCATGCGTCAAATACAAATAATCTTGCATGAACAATTAGGTGTAAAAAAGTTGTTTTCCCGATGGACACCGCATTCCCTCTGTGAAGAGCAAAAAGCAGCTCGCGTTACTTGGTGCGTCATAACTCTCAAAAGATTTCACGCAGGATCCTCAAATGCTGTATACAACATCGTATCAGATGACGAATCCTGGATATACGCGTACGAACCCGAAACAAAAAACCAGTCACGAGTTTGGGTATTCGAATATGAGTTAAAGCCAACAAAAATTGTTCGTTCACGGAGTGTTGCAAAAAAAATGGTGGTCACGTTTGTCTCCAAAACCGGCCATGTTACGACTATCCTCTTGAGGGACAAAGAACGGTTAATGCAAAATGGTATGCTAGCATTTGTTTGCCACAGGTCGTTTCTGAACTCCGTAAAGAGAACTGCAACCGCCGTCTGTCATCTGCAAACAATATCATCCGATTCTTAGTAGATTTAGGTAGGTCATATAAATAATAAAAAGTAGTTTTATTTGTTGTTATAGTATTGTTTCAACAGAAATACACATTCTGAGAAAATTTCACCTGTCTACCTATTACGCATCATGAGATACAGCCCGCTGATAGACGGACGGACGGACAGCGGAGGCTTAATAATAGAGTCCTGTTGGTTACCCTTTGGCTACGGAACCCTAAAAAATAACTATGCCCCTCTCCATTGGTTGTCACAAGTCTTTTAGGCATTTTAGATACCCTCAGGACGAAATACAGTGACGGAACTTCTTTTATTATCTTTTTCACTTCCCTTACATGACGCAACTAAAGAAAAATAAAGTATCAAAGTATATTATTGGTTAAATTTATAGGATCTTCCAAATAATTAAGAAAGTCGTCGCCCATACCTTGGAATAACAATTACCTACCTAGACTGCAGGTTTTGAAATTGAACTTGAACTGCTATTTATGTGGTGCAGTTAAGAAATGTATAATATTTCCGGGAATTACCAACAAATTTCATATTTAAACAGTGAATGTTTTAATTAGGGACTTTTCTCGAAACATAGGAAATGATAAATACACAAATCAACACCGGAATTCCCTTTGAAAGTAGACAGTATCTGAAACAATTATTATGTCGTCACAATATACGTCATATTGCGCGATACGAAGTGACGCGTAGTAGCAATAACGCAATACACTTCCTCTCGCACCCCGCACTGCTCGCACACATTATTAAGCCAAGGTTGTCACAATACTTGTCTAAAAGTAAAGGCTAAAACGTAGTAATTATATATTATACTCTTTGGTAAAGGCGGAAGGAAATCAATTATAATATATCCCACCCGCATACACTCATATGTACCTATACATTTAATATGACATCATTCTGTCTTTCACTCGTACAGTTCGAATAACATTGTTTTTCAACGTCATTATAAACATAATTTTGAATGCCTCATTAGTCTAGTGGTCGTGAACGTGACTGCTGATCATGATGTCCCTGTCGATGGGTTCGAAACCTGGATCGGGAGTCGATTATTGAATTTTTCTGTCAAGACATTCTCAGTAGCACATGGTGATATAAGTCGCGGCACGTAAATCTATCGCTGAACGAAACGTGAAGGGGATAGCTGCGCATAGGTACTATCGCGCACGAATAGAATTGCATGAATGCGACTGGAGAGCCTATCAGCGCGTGAGAACGACGCACGCCCGCCCCGCGACCCGCTACCTATCTTACTATCCCACGGTACCTTATTTTCGACTTATGCTCAATAACGGTCACTGCTAGACTTTCGTGTCGCTACTTATAGCAAGTTAGCGTTATTTGACCCCCGTGCTTCGGAAAGCACATTAAGCTGTTTGTTCTGCGCCTGATCTCTCTCCGGTCGCGTCGAACTGTCGTCACAGCGAGCGAGAGTAGGTATTTTCAAAAATGCTATCTGTTTCATACCACTTGCTCTGTATCGCCATATCGTGCGATAGAGAGAGTTGCAAGTATTGGAAGCAATTGCCTACCTACATTTCCTTTTTGAAATATTGTTTCGGGTAATAAAGTATTCACCCTTTACGAAATGAGACAATTTTGGTCTCATTAGATTCAGTGCACCTTCGTCTAGGTCTATACGTTTTCTTTTTTAGTAATTCAGTTTTGTTTAATTAAACTATTAACGTTAAACGTTCGAGGAAGTTTTTAAGTCAAAAATATAGATATTTAGATACTAATAACTTATATCGTACGCAATATTTCTGTAAAATAAATGGACCTAGTTTTTCATTATATTTACAACATTCCCAAAAATTATGAAAATTAGACTTAAAGTAAGTTTACAGGGGCGGGAAACGTTATAGCTTTTTGTATGAAAATTTATAGCTTCACAATCCTCTTAACATATTTTGATACTTGTATCGCTCCAAAATAGATACTTTAAATTTATATTATGTTCTCTTATAACGAATTACGCATATCTCTGCTGCGAGACTGTGATCATTATTTAACAACAAGTTACGTTACGTTACTACGTCTTTACTATTCCGGAGGACTGTTGTGATGTTGACTGGTTATCGCTTTGTTTTTTTTTTTACTCTGAAATCTTGTAATTGTTTCTCATTGATCTTTATGAATGCGATTTAAGAAATGGCTTTAATGCCGACAAGTATTTGTTAAGCATTTTAATGATTCGAATAAAAAAAAGCTTGATTGTTCGACACGGCAAAGACGCAACCGTCCATCTTGCAGAGGACTTACCAATAACAACGCGAACCGTTATAATATACAATTCATGAATATTTAAATAACCGATATGCTTACAATAGGAATATTTATTAGCTATGTTAAATAACCAATATGAATACATATTAGCTTGTTTATAATAGCTTTAGTTAAATAGATTTTTTATTAATAATGTTAAGTATTAAATTTGATTATTAGTTAAATTTTACCTCCAAAACTTTTTATTGCATGGCTTGTAAAATGTCAGTAACTGATAAATGGTCACTAATGATAATAAGCGGTTATTGAGCAAATAAATTCTCAAATACTTGAGTATATATTTTTTTTAATTTATCCTCTATTTTTGACCGCTATGAACTAATCATAACAAGTTTTGGTTTAGTCCAATAATTTAAAAGTTTCATAAATTATTTATATTTTGCTAAGCTGACGTCAGAAACAAGAGACAAACGGTCGTGACTTTATAGTGGAATAGTTTACGCGAATGAAAAAGTTATATTTTATGTAATCCACGTAATTAAACTTCATAAAATATTTAGAGAAATAGAAATTCCTCAGAGGATATACAATCATAGCTTACTTATGTACCTATACTCTAAGAGAAATTCTCGTTAAAATGTGCACAAGTTTGAGCTAGTATAATAAATGCATTTTAAATTAAAACTATATTACTTTGACTACCTAAATTAATGCATCCACTAAGAAAACTCGTCTCTCTTAAACTGTATATTAAGTATATAGGGTTACATCATGTCCACCACATTTAAAGTAAGTAGACCGTGTTTATTTTTAGTTGAATCATGTAGGTATTCACAGTTTCAGCCAATTCTTCGGTCTCTTAATGGATTTTAAACCTGCAATTGGTTACTATTTAAAATCCAATCCAATTCTTTGCCAAGTGTTACCAGTTGTAAATTATACGTACTATAAATTCCAGAGACATTATGCATCACGATGTCATAACACAAGTCAAGTCTACTGATGGACTTGACCCTCTCACTTAAAATAATAATTACAAAATGTTATCTAACTCTAATTTAAATACAATTGATGATATTTATATTACATTTTGGTGACCACGTGGCATAGTGCTCAGCTTTGTATGACTACGGCGTCGCGAGTCTTGGGTTCACATCCCACATTGTGCAAAAACAAAAATTGTCGATTTTCAAGCCTGGTTATATTGTGAATTGTGATTGTCTCCGAAATTAAATTTTCAGTAAAAACTTTAATAATATTTTTTTTTAGTTTATTCTTAAATATTTATGAGCAAGAACTCTTTTTCATTTTTCATTTCTCATTATTGAAGGTCTATCTTGATTTCTTGCTAGAATTAGTAAGAATTAATAAGTCGTGTCTGTATTTTTTGTAATATCGATTACGGCAGGCCTATTTAGTGACGACAGCTTCTGTACTTATAATCGCAAATGTTGATTTGATATTTAATCTATTTTTAGAAAATGCTACTTTTGCAACATAGTTTTTAATAGAAGTTAGAATGACAAATGTTCAGACAGTCCACTTGATGATAAGTGAATGATGTGTATAGAGAGTGCACACGTGTTTGCGCATACACTCGGGCACTATAATCCTGTCCTGCACCGATGGCTAGTCTCCGGTGAACCTGGCCGCCGTAACCGAAATTCGGTGTGGTCTTTATGGTCCATTCTTCTATTTAATAACATTGTAAACGATTTGTTACAGGTAGTAGAATGCAAAGAGAAGCGTACGGGCATGAAGCGTGCATTGAAAGTTTTGCACGACAGCGCGAAAGCCAGGCGGGAAGTGGAGCTGCATTGGAGGGCTAGCGGGTGCATACATATCGTTGAAGTAAGTCGTTTATCCTGTGGGTGTCATAAGAACCAGGAGATGAACAGCAGCGCCTAAAAATAAAAAATGCGGTTGCCAACCCACTTGCCAAGCGTGGCAACTGTGGCAAATACCCCCCTGCCAACTGTGGCAAATATGAGGCAATCTATGGGGTAGGCCTATTTAGCAGTGGACTTTAATAGGCTGTAGTGGTAACTATAAGCTACAATCCCACCTAGTGGTAAGTGGTGATGAAGCCCTAGATGATACATAGCACTGTCTTAACGTTACAAATGCCTATTCAGTCTTGCCTTGAAGACGTCGCTGATATTGTAATCGCACGGAAGGACATACGCTTTGTTGTTATCGCAAGTTACAAGCACGAGTTATACACCGTAAACACTTCTCCGCTGGACACGGACCTCCCCTATTGATATCCATGCAAGATTTCAGGGTTGATGAATTTTATTATGTCTACCGCCATATGGCCATTAGGTGTTATTGTTTTCTGTATTAGTTTTATCATTAGATATTCTTATCAGGAAAAAATTCTTTATGTATTTATTTTACAGCGATACTCAATAAATTAAGGTCGCAAAAACAAAGAATGAGTCTAATAATATTTATGGTAGTTAATCAGGCATCTAAAAATTATAAAGAAAAAAGCTTTGTGTTTTTTTTCAAATATCAAATTCACTTAATCATATAATTTTCATTAAGTAAAACCATATTTCGTTTCCAAACATCAAATATCTAAACAAAATATTTCACGTTTTATTTTATTCTAAGCTATAATAGGCTATAGGTCTTAAGATGAACATGGACAAAACAAAGATCATGTTTAATGTCCATGTCACACCTATGCCGGTAGTTGTTGGGAACACTAAGCTCGAAGTTGTTGACGAGTATGTTTACCTGGGACAAATAGTCCGACTAGGTAAGTCCAACTTCGACCGAGAGGTCAATCGACGGATTCAACTCGGTTGGGCAGCGTTCGGGAAATTACGGCACATCTTCTCGTCAGGTATACCTCAAAACTTGAAAACGAGACTGTACACCCAGTGCGTGTTGCCAGTGATGACATACGGAACTGAGACGTGGTCCTTCACTGCTGGCCGGATGAGGAAGCTCAAGGTCGCTCAGCGAGCTATGGAGAGGGCTATGCTCGGAGTTTCTCTGCGTGATAAACTCAGAAATGAGGATATCCGCAGTAGAACTAGAGTGACCGACATAGCCCAACGGATTAGTAAGCTGAAGTGGCAATGGGCCGGCCATATAGCTCGAAGAACCGACAACCGATGGGGAAGAAAGGTTCTCGAGTGGCAGCCTCGTAGCGGCAGGCGAAGTGTAGGGCGTCCCCCCACTAGATGGAGTGACGACCTGGTAAGATATGCAGGAAGTCGATGGATGCAGGTGGCTCAGGACCGTGCTTTGTGGCATTCTTTGGGGGAGGCCTATGTTCAGCAGTGGACTTGTGAAGGGCTGTAATGATGATGATGATGATGATAAATGGTGATATTGACTCTATCTTGTTTCTTACAAAATATTTTTGAACCGTTTCTTATTATTGTGCAATCACTCAAGATATCTTTAAAGTAACACAGTACGACCAGAAACTCGCTGAACGATTGCTGCACATGAATAATTGTTAGCGTAATTAGGGTTTGTTATGTGGTAACGTAACATAACTTTCTTAGCATCCTTTCATAGTCAGAGTACATATTTGTTTTTAAATATAGAATAAGGGGGACAACCAAGAACATAGTCCACCCAATGGTAATTAGATGCTGTGACCAATAGACATCTACATCTACCCTCGATTGATAACCAAAATACGTTGCGTTGCAATGCGTTGTCGCCACTGACAACTAATGGTGCATACACATTATATAACTTAACATGTTATATAACATGTCTCAGTAAAGTGAAGTCTTATATAACAAATGTTATATAATTCGAACGGCAGATCGACAAACGACAATGTCATATAACATTGTTATATTGCATTATTATTCAAATGTGTACAATACTGTTATATGTTGCAATGTTGAAAAATAATGTTACATAATGTGGATGTGTTATAAAACATAACATGTTACTTAAACTGTACGCACCCTAAGATAAAATGCCTCGTTACCAGTAAAAAGGTTGTACGATTCTTTACAATCGCCATACGAAACACAGCAGCATTATTCTACTCTTTCACGCTAGTATACTGGAAGAGCGTATAGCTGCAGCGTAGCTCTACCGTATAAACCACGTAACATTGATGATTACTGCGGCCAGCAGTAAGTGGCTAGCACACACTGCGGCCGCTGCAGTCCATGCAAGCTACAGATGCGATGACACCTCTAAGAACTTAGATAGAATGCCTCACAGTTTTAATTATACTGATTTTCTATAGGCCTTCAGACCGGTACATAGCAGTGCAAGCTGTTTAGCTACTGCTATTTGGCGGTAGATATACATAAGTGGGTACTTTCCAAATTAACTTCTTGGCAGAAAAGTAACACCTACCACTGCCACCTACTAATTCGTTCTTAGGTATGATCATTTACAGAATCCAATTAATTACTTTTACAAAAGTTTCTGATTTTAAATAGCTTTCATCATCACCATTACAGCCCTTCACAAGTCCAATGCTGAACATAGGCCTCCCCCAAGGAATGCCACAAAGCACGGTCCTGAGCCACCTGCATCCATCGACTTCCTGCATATCTTACCAGGTCGTCACTCCATCTAGTGGGGGGACGCCCAACACTTCGCCTGCCGGTACGAGGCTGCCACTCGAGAACCTTTCTTCCCCATCGGTTGTCGGTTCTTCGAGCTATATGGCCGGCCCATTGCCACTTCAGCTTACTAATCCGTTGGGCTATGTCGGTCACTCTGGTTCTATCATTTCTGAGTTTATCACGCAGAGAAACTCCGAGCATAGCCCTCTCCATAGCTCGCTGAGCGACCTTGAGCTTCCTCATCCGGCCAGCAGTGAAGGACCACGTCTCAGTTCCGTATGTCATCACTGGCAACACGCACTGGTTGTACAGTCTCGTTTTCAAGTTTTGAGGTATATCTGACGAGAAGATGTGCCGTAATTTTTCGAACGCTGCCCAACATAGTTGAATCCGTCGATTGACGTCTCGGTCGAAGTTGGACTTACCTAGTCGGACTATTTGTCCCAGGTAAACATACTCGTCAACAACTTCGAGCTTAGTGCTCCCAACAACTACCGGCATAGGTGTGACATGGACATTAAACATGATCTTTGTTTTGTCCATGTTCATCTTAAAACTTATCCGTTGGGAAACACTATTGAGGTCATTGAGCATAGTGCTTAGGCCCTGCAGCGATTCTGCCATAAGGACTATATCGTCGGCAAATCGAAGGTGAGTGATGTACTCGCCATTGATGTTGATACCGTATCCTTTCCAGTCCAGAAGCTTGAAAACGTCTTCCAATGCAGCGGTGAAGTTTCGGAGATATGACGTCACCCTGTCTTACACCTCTCTGCAACTGGATAGGTTTCGTACTCTGGTTCTGTACTCGGATAGCCATCGTAGCCCTACTGTACAAGCACTTCAGCACTTCGATATACCGACAGTCCACTTGGCACCGCTGAAGGGATTGCAGCACCGCCCAAATTTCGACGGAATCAAAGGCTTTATCATAGTCCAAATACGCCAGACATAGTGGCAAATTGTACTCCTCTGACTTTTGTACAATTTGCCGAAGGGTATGTATGTGGTCTATGGTGCTAAAGCCTTTTCGGAAACCAGCTTGTTCGGGAGGCTGGAAGTCGTCAAGTCTGCGCGCGAGACGATTCGTAATGACTCTCGAAAACAGCACGTAGACGCGGCTCAGAAGGGCGTTGTCGCCTTTCTTGAAGAACAAGACCACCGCACTTCTGCTCCACGCCTCCGGTGTAATGCCACCATGGAGGACGGATTTAAGAGCTTCTGAAGGACTTCAAGTACCGTTTTTCCACCCGCTTTCAGAAGCTCCGCTGTAATTCCATCCTCACCTGGGGCCTTGGCGTTTTTAAGGTGCTGGAGAGCCATTCTAATCTCGCTCAGACTGACGTCCGGGATATCATCGGAATAATGTCGGATAAGACTCGCTCTTAGATCGTTACTCACAATCGCGTGTGGCTCCAACGATGACGTGTACAGCTGCCCATAGAACCTCTCAATCTCACTCAGAATCTCAGGTGCCCCGGAAACAATGCTGCCACATTCCGTCTTCAGCTTTGACAGTGTGCTCTTTCTGGCAGACAGATCTCTGGCAAAGACTTTGGAGCCTTGGTTCCGCTCGATCGCTTCTTCAATACTAGCTGTATTGAAGTTGCGTAAGTCCCGCCGCATGCATTTGGAGATCTGTCTGTTCAGTTGCCTGTATGCTGTCAAATCTGTTGAAGAATGTAGCTTCATCTCCCGTCCAACAGCCATGAGAGTGTGATCGGAGAGTTTTTGTGTTCTTCTGCGGCGGGTCTTGCAGAACTTAGCTCAGACCGCATGGACAGTTTCCACGAGCTTGTCATTCATATGGTCCACTTCATTGCAGTCTTCTAGGCACTGAAAACGGTTTTGTAACTCGAGCTGAAAGGTTTCGAGACTTTGGATTAGAGCACGAGTGGGACGGAGCGTTGACTTCATTAGACGAGACCTCTCCAACTTAACGTTTAGGTTCAGTGTGCCTCTAACCATTCGGTGATCGCTGCCGGTTTTCACCCTCGCGATCACTGAGACATCACTGAACAGTTGTCGTCTGGTCGTCATAATGAAGTCAATCTCATTTTTTGTCGAACCAGAGCTCGACCAGGTCTACTTCATGTGGGGCCGCTTTTGGAAGAAAGAGTTCATCATAAATAGTCCCTCTTTATCCATGAAGTCGGCCAACTGCTGGCCCCTTGGGTTCCGTTGCCCTATTCCAAATTTCCCTACTTTCAGCTCACCATTCTCTCTTGTGCCTAGTTTTACATTGAAGTCTCCCATTAACACCGTATATTGGGTTTTGGAGAAATGCATGGCTCTAGAGATATCCTCATACATTTCCTCCACCTCCTCATCGGGGTGTGCGGAGGTTGGTGCGTATACCTGTATGACCTTCAGCGAATACCGTTTGGTGATTCTGAGTATAAGGTACGCAACCCTCGTCGACACACTCTCAATCTTTACAACGTTGTTAACGAGAGACGTGTGAACGATAAATCCGACACCTCCTTGGGACAGATGGTCGCCCTCCCGGTGATAGAGCAAGTTGCCGGATTCGAGGATTACCGTTTCCTCCCCCTGTTTTCAGACTTCGGATAATCCTATAATATGCCAGCGTAACTTGTCTATCTCTTCTTCCAGCTCCACAATCTTCTCGTCAGTCCTCAGGGTGCGTGCGTTGTATGTTGCCAGGTCGAGTCGTCGTAGGTGGCAACCGAACCTCCACCGGAGATTCTTAGCACCCCCTGCCCCGCCGTTACCATGGTCGCCACCGTAGCGAGGAATAGCGGGGCCGCCGGGGACTGGGGGCCGTCTCTTAGTAACTTTATCCATTTGGGGGGTATTTGCCATAGTTGCCACGCTTGGCGAGCGGGTTGGCAACCGCAGTTTTTTTATTGTATTTTTACTGTTACCAGGAAGATGCTGCTGCCCATCTCCAGCCTGTTTCCCTTTGTCACCTTTTACGACACCCGCGGGAAGATATGGGGTAGTGGATATTCTTAACTGCCACTACACGGCATAAAATAGCTTTAAATAGCTTTAACGCTTTGCAACTCAAACGAAAACTGTTTATTGTATAGGTACCTAAGCAATCCATAAAATTTATATTACATAAAGTGTAAAATGCGCGTAAATATCAGAAATACTTTAAAATAAGTTTAACAGAACGCACTCAAGAATTAAACCTTGTAATCACAAAACACATAATTGATTTCAATTTGATTTTGCCAAGTTTAAGTATAGAGATTACTAACTCTCTAATAAACCATACAATGGGCTCAATAAATACCGAATGCAAATTTACTAACCTTTATATTTAGCAACATCGTAGTTTCCTACATTCCACTTTACTCATGCTACAGCTATATTAGTGACTAGCTGTGCCCGCGGCGTAGCTCGCGTATACAGGTTTTACATAAAGAATTTGTCGTTTAGGTAAGAGAATATTAAACGATTTATTTCATTACTGTATCAATAAGTGGTAGGTAACTAAATAAATCATTACCATCAAAGTTCTAAGTCGTTTATGATAGAGCTTTTGTGTAAACGACGTTAGAAGTAGGCTTAGCCGGGGTGTACACAAAAAGGTTACGGGGGCTACTAACGCGGGAAAAGCAACATAGAGTTGGCCATGTGCAAAACAGTCAGTACTGAGGTACACTCCTACAACGCGTAAACTTTGACCTTGCGCTTTATTTACGGTCATCGCATAACACACGCTCACTGTAACTGGGAACTGAACGCGCTTAAAACTGAAAGGAAAGTTTTTTCTTAATTCAGGGTTTTCGGGCAGTGCTGCCAGATAAAAAAAACTCATTCAGCTCTAGGACAACACAAAAAGCGCTAGATTTCATGAAAACAGCGCTTTAAAAAAGCCCTAGATTTCGCGCTAAATTAACTACACACAAAGTTTGTGTTTTTTTATATAACCATAATAAAGAAAACAACATTAAGTTTTTTTTCTGGCAATATTTTTTTGATGTATCAATACTTCGCAGGACATCAACTTATAATTATGGCAATTGCTGTCAACAGTAGTTAGTACTATACGAACAATAAAAATGTCATTAATTGTTTTAAAGTGCAATGTATTTCGCAACTTAGTTTCAGATGTCAGCATCTCATTGCGGTTGCTACACAGTTTCTTTGTGTTATAACTTCTAAGTAACTTTTAACTTAGCTGTGCTCTAAGCAACTGACTGAAACTGAATAAAGCAAAATAAATGCGTTGCCAAAACCATGAACGAAAACTTTAATAAAGGGGATTTCCCCGCTTATAGTCGTCGGTAAAAAAATCAAGTTGATCATCCTAAAGGGGAAGCCAGGAGATCCATAGCACAGGGTATCCTAGTTTGGACTCGTCTCCCATGCTCTTTGTTTTGTGGAAAAAATATGTTTGAAAAAGATAAACTGCAATGTACTATTTGCGGGAAAAAATAATAAAGGTCATTATTATTATTATCGGTAATGTGGACTAACAGTGCTGCTATAAAAGAGTTAATAACCCGCTAGTCGCTAAAATATTGAAATGTGTGCTAAATACACCAAAAAACGCTGGATTAAGCTAGGTGCTAAAATTTCGAAATGCGCGCTATACATTCCAAAAAAGCGCTAAATCTAGTTCCCAAAGCGCTAAAATGGCAGTACTGATTTTGCGTATATTATAAATACAATGTCACGACATTTCGTTGCAAAATTTTTATTTTTGGTCGGGTTCCGTTGTATAGCTTCGATGGATACAAATTTCTTCAGTAAGTCTCAATACGATTCATCGGTGAAAAATCTCAACATAGCAATTCAGAAAAGTTTGTAAATTGTACAACTCCATCTATTACGTCCTTTGTGTGAGAAAACATCCTTTTTAAATCTCTTTTTGTGTTTTAAGTATAAATATATTAATTATTATTGAACGTTTTTTTTACACACAAATCTTTTTATTACTATTTCTGAGATTTTATGGCGCCATTGAACAAATTCGAACCTACATTTCAAAATAATAATCATTACTTTCGATAGAATCAACCAATTTTAATAAAACAAAGATTAAATGTAACTCGAAGATACGCTTTATGATTTTCTTAACGATTTCTTTGAAAATAAAAGATGTTTACTTTAGACGTGATGCGTTCATATAATAACAGACAAATAGACAGACAGACAATGCCAATAATTATAAAATGTTCTTATTTAATTATTTTCAGTTCCCCATAATGATTTTAGCCACCAAAATATATATTATACAATATACAGAAAGAGACACAACATGTTATCATCATTTTTATTATATGTATATATTTAGAGAGAGATGGCGCTGCTAACATCAATTCTAAAAATAAAAGAGATTAATTGACGCGATTGATACATTATATAAAACGCAAGAGAACTTATAAATCAGTGCCTACACAGTAAGCAAAAAATAAAGTTTGACTCTCGCCAAAACCAACGCAATTGTTAATAGCTCTTTTAAAATTTGATTTACCACATAGAGTACTCGGCGGTAAAGAATAAATTGAGTTTGTCAACACGCAGTAGGGCAGCGAGTAATATAATAAAGATTAGCAGTAAATATGAAAACTCATCTACAGGAGAAAACCACATTGCAATTGCATTACATTTTCACAACACCACCATCTATCGAAGAAATGGGTTAACTATTGTGCTTCAGATTTAGTTAATAAGGTTAATATATTTTTGTATAATATATTTAATACGTTCTTTAATACTTTTGTTTACTGCGTTTTAGATATACATAATTATATCATTATTTTACATAATTTAACTATGATTTATGATATGATATTAGTTTAAAATGCACTTGATGACTCAAACAAAGCCACCGTTGAGCAAATTCGTACCTATACTTCCCTACCCATACTTCAGAATATTTATCATAACTTTTGATGGAATGAACTGATTTTAATGAAATAAAGACTAAATGTAACCCGAAGATACACTTTATAATTTCCTTAACAATTCTTATGATATAAATTAGTACTTTATACGTGATACGTTAACAAACAAACAGACAGACAGACAGACAGACAGACAGACAGAAAATTCTAAAAATGGTAGAAATGTATTTAATTACTTATTTTTAGTACCCCTCAATCACTTTTATTACAAAAATATAAAATGTACAGACATCTGCTATTTACAGTTTTATTATATGTATAGATATAGTTGTAGCACGAATGGGTCCGCTCGACCGGTGAAAGACCACGCTATCACAGAATACCAGCGTAAAATAGCAGCTTAACGCTTTTATGTTTCGTATGGTGAGTGTACAGAACCGGAGACCCTTTTTGCTGGAAATAGGGCATTCCGTCTTAGTCCTCAAGGGAGACAACGCGTCTGCATTTTGATCCTTAATTGAGGATAGATGTACCACACTATGGGCCACAGCAACCACTTACCATCAGGTGGACTGTGTTCTCGTTTGCCACTCGTATCCTATGTCGTAGCACTGACTTCAGAAGCTTTAATGTGGAAATATTTTATACTTTTTAGTTTTTGAAGTCGGCTTTTACTTTTCATTGAAAGTTTAATTTGGATAAAACTACTTTTACGGTTTTTATTGCGTTTATTGTTGTGTGATTATCCGAAAGCGATTATATACATATACTAATACATGATTTCAATTAGTATGGTACTTACATACGGTGGTAGTTTTACGTGGTAACGCCATACTCGTTCGTCTCCCTTATTTTATAAAAACAACTAAGAAAATACTCGTATCTCCTTCATCTTAAATCCGCAGACTATTGGACCTTAGCTCAAACTAAACTATTTCTTGCCTACTTAAAAAAAAAAAAACACTACAAAATAACAAGTATGTCGTTTATAGGTTATGACTTTTCTCTTTGAAATATTTATGAAGAAGCATAATTAATCTCCCTATTGGCTGTGTCCAAAAAGGGTCAAGTTTATTTTTCTTTTGATTGATCTACGCCTGATACAGCAGTTACACTTTCCTATAATTTTTACTCAAAAGGAGAATAAAAAAGAGTAAAGATAAAATGAATTGATGTTTCTGAGTTCTTACCAATGGCTTAGTTTTTCTACTGACATTGCTCATTGTTACGCTATTTGTTTTCATATAGGAATAAAGCATTGATAGGTTTTTAAGTCATTAAATGGAAAACATAAGACGTACTTTGTTATTTGCCGAAGATTCCATTCCGTTGGTATAACAGGAAGCGATTACGTAATTTACCTATCAGTACTTATTCTATACGTTTTGCACACGTGTTGTTTGCTACAAAGAAACCGCTCTTACAAACATCTGTAATATTTACAACAATCTATACTTTTCTCATTAAAACTTCTTCATTTTATATGCAAAGAGCAAAAAGGTGTTTGTAGATGGTAGAAATAGCCATATTGAATATCTGGAACTAAATGTGTGATGTTAATGGCCAAGTACTCAAACGCCACTCAATTTTGAGATGTCGATAAGTCTCGTGTTGCCACAGTCACTTTGACTTAAAATGATAGAGACAGCACGAGACGCGTCAGCGTCTTAAAATTGAGTAGCGTTTGAGTACTTATTTGGCATATGTTTGTTATATTTGACGACTGCGATTTAGACCTAGTCCAGTGTTTGGCTAAAATTACTAGACTAGATAGTGAACTTAACAAAAACCTATTCACTTTTGCTTTAAAGACACCTAGAATTGGATGGAAAGACAGATGAAATAATGGATATTATTATGCCGAGTGTTGCGAATCACACCATCGCGTCCCGTGGTTGTCGGACACGTAAGTGCGACTATGCGCAATTCAGAAAAATCTGACTTCCGATATATGGCGGTTATACCATACGGTTTGTCATACGTGGTAGAGCCTTGCTGCAGCTATATTAGTAGTATAGTTGTAGCACGAATGGGTCGGCTCGACCGGGGAAGGGCCACGCTCTCACAGAATACCAGCGAAACAGCTTAATGCTGCTGTGTTTCGTATGGTGAATGTAGAGAACCGGAGACCCTTTTTACTGGAAAAGAGGCATTCCATCTTAGTCCTCACGGGTGACAGCTCATCTGCATTTTGATTCGCAAACGAGGATAGATGTAGATGTCCATCGGCCACAGCAACCACTTACCATCAGGTGGACTGTGTGCTCGTTTGTCACCCTATCCTATAAAAAAAATACCATCTCAACGCCAGACGTAAATTACCTGTATCTGTGACGGGAAGTGCCCTTAAAAGTGAGAGATGTCTGTCACTACTCACTACTACTGTTGGCAATACCTCTGCCAAGTGGACAAGTCCTTTCACGAACTTACCACCTGCAAGTGGCGACTGCATTTCATGGACACCTCAAGCCAACTTCAAACAAGGAAGGCTTCAGATGTGTTGTCACCTCTAAGGTCTGTGAGTACTGGCTCTCTGTACCTTTCAGACCGGAACACAACTGTGCTAGCAGTGCAATTAGGCGGCAGAAATATGTAAGAAGGCGGTCCTTACCTTCCTTTTAGGACCACCTTTACCCAGACGGACGCGTGGACTTTGCACAAAATGATCTATCTATACGTGACACGTTATAAACCATGTAGAGGACGGTGGTAACGAGGAACGAGATTGTCGAGAATAGATTTAGTTGTACTCCGGGCCACATCATTCACTTCCATCAGATGGGCTGTGAATTAGTTGTTTGATTTGATATTGAGTTGTTTAAATGTGTAACGTAACGGCCCTTACACTATCACGTGATAAAAAAAATTCTTACTCATAAACACCGACGTAAAAAAAAAGAACTATTTACTAACTATTATATCTACTGAAAATGTGTGCAACATCCTAGGTCTCTCAATTTTGTTTATCATACACGAGCTACAGGCACACAAATGACAATCGGCGCTGATTTTCGGACCTTGATGTATTTGTATGCGTGTACCAAATTATAGGACCTAGGGTGCTTCACAAATTTTCAGTGTAACATGACATTTGTATTCTTTTATAGATAAGTGCTTATAAATTCTGTAATTTTATTATTTTTAATTAAGTCACTTGTTTTCAGATTATAGACGTATATGACAATACATACGGAGGAAAGAGATGTCTGCTGGTGGTGATGGAATGTATGGACGGCGGCGAGCTCTTCCAGAGAATACAAGACAACAGAGAAGGAGCATTTACAGAGAGACAGGCAGCTGAGGTAAGAGCATATGTACATTTCCTAAAATGTTGTTATCGTGGCAACCCCGGTGACAAGTTGTAAAATAATTGCTCCCAACTATTTTAAAATATTAAATATTGTAAATTAATAATATCCACCTCAATTTTGAGTTACAGTTGTTAAATACGACTTATTTGTGTTTGTGATATAAGTAAAAGTCAGAAGTACCTATTTTAATTACATACATTGTGTTTACTGTTTCAACCAAAAGTAACAGCTGTAACGAACATCGTTTAAACGTATTGTAAGTGTAATTTCTTGTTATCCCTTTAACATTTTAAGATTTACCTATTAAGTGTTGTTGTGGATTTCATTTTGAATTATTTACATGATAATTTAATTTGAGATCTGTAAATACGCCCATACATCTCGACATTTGCTTACTCTGCTTCTTTGGTTTTCTTTCTTTGTTTTCTTTTGCTATTTACATTTAATAGTAAAATGAATACACGCAACGCCAAAACGCGCCAATTGGAGAACCAACTTCAAATGGCGCTTCAAGAACTTAAGGCGTCAAAGGAGCAGTGTGAGCTATTAATTAAAGAAAGGGATGACAATGAAAAGGAAATAATAAATATAATTGCTAAAAATACTAAACTAAAAAGTGACATGGTTAAGTTGCATAAAGAATATACATTTGTTACAAAAGAAAGGGATCAACTTCAGAGAACAGTCGATGAGTTTGACCAATGCAGCAAGGAATATGAGGAATCCCTCAAATTAATTGCTGCATTGCAGTTACAGTTAAGTGAGGCTAATGAGCAGATTGTTTTATTAAAACATTACATAGATAACATGAAAGCGTCCCAAACTCAAAGTCTGTTCAACGAGCTCATAGAGTGTGAATCTACTAAATCTAAAGCATTGCAACCCTCCACAACAATCGATTTGACTGGTGATGATTATGTCATGTCAAGAACAGCAGCAAGAACTACCTGCAGTAGAAGAAAATTAAAGAAATATATAAAAATTAATAAATATATTAGAAAACTACAAAAATTAATTAAAACTAAAATTAATGTTAAAAATTATATAAATGTATGCAAAGAAAAGCAAGAACTAATTAATAAACTTAAAATATATTCAATTGAGGTGGAAAATATGAATCACTGTTATGAGACTGATATAGAGTGTCTACATTCAACAATTTTATCACTTAAAAGCTCTCTAGAAATTGTATCAAATAAATATGCATCGGCTCAAGATGAGATAAAAGAACACATATTGGCCATGAATGATCTGGTAAAATCATGTAAATATAATGAGGAGCGCTTTGACTCCTTAATAAAAAATCAGAGTGAGTATCAGCGCTCCATACCAGGTTCATCGGGGACAATATGTGTAAATAACAAAGTTAACAGTAAGACCTCATTATTTTCATCTACACTCTATGACAGTGCTATGACAAAGGATATAAACTTAAAAAGTAATGTAAATATTAAAAAAAATAAAGTTATTATGTATTGTGATGACATAGGCAAAAATTTGGGCATGATGTTAAATAACTGTTTAAAAGGACATATGATCACTAATTATTGCATGCCTGGAGCATCCTTTAGTCATATAATGAATAAAGTTTTAGCTAGTAAATTTTGTCCTAATAGCACATTAATTATTCTTGTTGGGAGAAGAGGCAATGTAAACAAAAATCAATTATTAAAATATATTGATAATCTAAATACTTTAAATGTACATAAAATTATCTTGTTTACATTGCCTTACATACAGGGTTGGCCGCAGGAAAATAAAATAAGATATGATTTAAATTTATTAATGAATAACTTTTCATGTAATAATAATTTAAACTTGACATTTAATTGTTACAATTATAATGATAGAATTAATTTAATAGATATAAATAATTTAATTAAGAAATTTTTGACTAGAGATAGGTATTACCTATCAAAATATAATTTAAGACAGATAGCAAATGTGCTATCTTATTATTTATATATTAACTCAGCCAAGGACTTGGCTACACAGACATCTGCTTCTTTTGAGCAGTGTAATGACTTAACATGCAATTTGGAATCAGTTCCAAGTAATTTAAATTAGAAAATGAGACAATAGAGGTAATCTCTAGCAGTTATAATAACTTAAATAATTTAGAATGTGGCTTACAAATCTTTAATTGTATGACTCCACAGAAAGATAATGAAAATTGTTTACACCTGGTGCATCAAAATATACAAGGCATGATAGGCAAAGAGCTAGAAATTGAGTTGTTCTTAAATAGCAACAATATTCATATCTTATGTATTACTGAACATTGGTTAAAATCTTATAATTTAATGTTTAACTTCAGTAATCACCAGGTGGTCAGTTCTTTCAATAGAGATACGGTTTTAAGAGGTGGCTCCTTAATATTAGCTAGTAAATTATTATCATGTAAAGAACGTAAAGACATTGTGAGCCTCTCTGTTGAGCGTACTGTAGAAATGGCATGTGTTGAGTTTGAGCACCTCATTGTTGTGAGCGTCTACAGACCCCCATGTTGTACATATGATACTTTTGAAAACATTATGGAGGAAGTTTTTGCTAAGCTTAATAAACAGAATAAATCTGTTGTAATATGTGGAGATTTTAATATCAATCTCCTAGAAGCTTCCTCCATCAATATTAAATTTAGATCATTGTTTAAATCATATGGTCTTTTTAATTTATTTATAGAGCCAACGCGTATTTCTCAATCTAGTGCAACATGTATAGATAACATTTTTACAAATGTGAAGCCGTTGCATAAATGTATAATTCAAAAATTAAGTTCTGATCACTGTGGACAAGTAGTTTCGTTACCTTATGTTCACAAAAAGCAAGTAGATGAGAAAGTTGTGTCTGTTCCAGTAAATGCACGTCGCTTGGAGAAATTTAGAAGTAACATAGTGAAAAAACTTCCATCACTTTCATACCAAAATGATCCTAATTTTTTGTATGGAACATTATTTAAGCTTATTTGCAATGAATTTAATAATACTTTTACTTCTAAAACATTCTCCTTGAACAGTCGAAAGTCATTCAATGAATGGGCGACAGTAGGAGTCCATAAGAGCAGGCATAGGTTATATGATCTTTACCATGAAAGGTCATATAATCATAGCGTCGAATTTAGGGAATATGTAAAAAAATATTCAAAAATATTTAAAAGAGTGTGCTCCATAGCCAAGTCTTTGCATTTGAGCAACAAAATTAAGACGGCTTCCAATAAAATTAAAATGACATGGAGTATAATTAATAGCGAAACTGGTAAGATCAACTCTCGCAATTCAAATTACCAGTTAAGTGTTAACAACAAATTAACTGTATCAGATCAGGACGTAGCAATGGTTTTTGAGAAATATTTTACTGATATTCCGATCTTGACCACTAAGTCACTAAATTCTTCTCCTGCCGTCGCCGAATCATTACTTAAACATAATGTAAATGTGTGTACAAAGAATTTTACATTTCATAAAGTGACATCAAAAGATATTGTAAAATATTTTAAAACTATTGATGTTAAGAAAACTGCGGATCTGTGGGGGATTTCCGTTAAAGTTATTGCGTCTATAATAGATACAATCGCGCCTCATTTAGCTATTATTTTTAATACTAGTATCGAATCTGGTGTGTTTCCTGATTTAATGAAGCATAGTAAAGTAATACCTTTATTTAAATCTGGTAGTACATTAGACCCCGCCAATTTTAGACCTATTTCTGTACTACCAACACTTAGTAAGATTTTTGAAAAAATTGTTCTTGATCAAATGTTAAATTTTTTTAATATAAATAATTTACTTCATAAAAATCAATTTGGTTTCACAAGGGGTCGCTCGACAACTGATGCCGGTGTTGAGCTGATTAAATATATCTTTAATGCATGGGAGAATTCACAGGATGCTTTGGGTATATTTTGTGACCTATCCAAGGCCTTCGATTGTGTTCACCATGAAACATTAATCAGGAAACTTCAACACTACGGTGTAAGAAGTGATGCCCTTAAATTAATTATTTCATATTTAAGTAAGAGAACGCAAAAAGTTGTCATTAACAATATGAGCTCTTCCGGATCGATGGTACAAATGGGCGTGCCTCAAGGCTCAATTCTCGGCCCCTTTCTGTTTCTTGTATACATTAATGACTTACCTTACATAGTAGGGGATAACCATGATATAGTATTATTTGCAGATGACACTTCTTTAATTTTCAAATTAAGTCGACAGTTACTAAAATATGACGAAGTAAATAATGCTATATCTAAATTAGTAAATTGGTTCGATGTTAATAATTTGCATTTAAATGGCACTAAAACAAAATGTATGAAATTCGTGACTCCAAATGTCAAACAATTAAATACTAATGTAATTTTAAATGGGGAGAAACTGAGTCTTGTAGATACCACCATTTTTCTTGGAATCACACTAGACGCGAAGCTTCAATGGAGCCCCCATATATCAAAACTAGCAAGCAGACTTAGTTCTGCAGCATATGCTGTAAAAAAGATTAGAAGTCTAACCAGTGTTGAAACAGCTAGACTAGTTTACTTCAGCTACTTCCATAGCATAATGTCGTATGGTATTTTGCTATGGGGACACGCAGCTGACACAGAAATTATATTTGTTTTGCAGAAGAGGGCCATAAGAGCAATTTATGATTTAAAGCCTAAAGAGTCGCTGCGACAAAAATTTAAGGAAATTAATATATTAACTTTGGCCTCTCAATACATTTATGAAAATTTAATGTACGTACACAAAAATAAAAGTAGTTTTATAAAAATAAGTGATATTCATTCTGTAAATACTAGGAACAGACACAAGCTAGTAGTACCAGTTACTCGACTCCATCGAGTCAGTAATTCATTCTTGGGGCGATGTATACGCTTTTACAACAAAATTCCAGAAAATATACAAAGTTTGGCCTGTTCAAAGTTCAAAAACTTTATTAAACTAAGTTTGTATAAAAAGGGTTATTATAATATTAAGGAATTTATGGATGATAATAACCCCTGGAAATGAGGTGATCGCTACCAAGCTATTTCTAATTTGTTGTGTTGTTAATTTGTGTAACATCATGATTGTAAGCTGTTATTTAAAAAAAAAGTCCCGCTGGGTTTCTTGCTGGTTCTTCCCAGGACAGAGGTTTTTTCCGAACCAGTGGTAATCAAACAAAAGAATGACTTTCAATAAGTATTATTTATAATCTATATTGAATAAAAAAGTTTCTGTTTCTGTTTCTGTTTCAATAGTCTTATCTCCCATATTATGATCACCGTTTGTAATTGATATGTTACCATCATAATCATTACAACCCCTCAAAACTCCACTGCTAAACAGAGAACCCCCCAAGGGAGCTCGGAAGCTACCTGCGTCATTCAATCCGTAAGCCGTCACCAGGTCGTCACATCATAGTAATTGTATACTATTTTTAACTTTTTTTTTCAATATGTTTTTATATATGTGATTTAACTTTTACTGACATTATGGCCATTTTTTTCCTATTTATCTTTTTTATTATTTCTTTACTTCTTCCCTGGTACTCTTTCCTTTTACGATCACTCAGTATTTCTGTTCTTTTCTGTCTGCTCATTTCGATATAATATTTTATTTCAGTTATTACTTTCACAGATAATGCACTCGATTTGCGTGGCGGTACGTCATCTGCACGACTCCGACATCGCCCACCGCGACATAAAACCAGAGAACCTGCTATACACAAGCATGGAGCCAAACGCAATCCTAAAATTGACAGACTTCGGCTTCGCTAAAGAGACACTTTCGCAGGCGGATACATTGCAGACCCCGTGTTATACACCATATTACGTTGCACCGGAGGTATTTTTATTTTTTAATATTGAGGAGGAAAGAGATTTGTTCCATGGGCACCCATCATTCATAGTCTTGTTGAATCCACTGTTTTTCTCGGAATTAAAGTTGTCTCGAAGCATCATAGCTATTAAAAAAAAGAGGAATACACTTATAATATAGCTCATTAGCTTAGCACGCTTATTTCTGCAGCATATGCTGTAAAATCTCCCAAAAACATCGCAAAGTGACGCAATAACGTATCATGAAAAAAAAGGTTTATATATTTCTATGAACGCGTATTTTAAACAGCGCTTGATTTATTGTTTTTGGATAAAGACCTTGTAACCAGTGCAACAATAAATGAAAAAAAAAATATTCCAGCATTATCGAATGGCCATTTGTCGGCAGTCTTATTAATTAGTTAGCAGGGTGCACTGCGCGCAGGTGAGGTTTGGATTTTGAGGAGATCAATGAGGGCTAATAATTTTCTGCTCACCAGATGTACTGTGCTAATGTGTAATACAAAATATAGCCAATACCACAGAAAGAACATTAACTTTTACATTTTCCAAACAAATTAACTTCCCCGCTATGATATCTGACAAATATTATACCTCACTTTTAAGTGGCGCCGCCCTGGTGGCAGAAAAAGTCGTTGAAACGAATCGAAGGTCATCTTCTTATCATTTCCCTATATATGCAGATGATGTTAACATAAAACTTACACTTACCCGTTTTGTAACCATTTTTGTACTTCTGTCAAATAGATCATGATCGCATCGAATTACGCTAAACTATAAGCATTTAGTAATACTTTAAATTTTTTACAGGTTCTCGGTCCAGACAAGTACGATAAGTCGTGTGATATCTGGTCCTTGGGTGTCGTGATGTATATTCTTCTGTGCGGTTTTCCACCCTTCTACTCTAATCACGGACTCGCCATATCACCCGGCATGAAAAAGGTATTTTTATCTGTTTGGAACAATCTATTGTTTTTTTTTTTTTAAATAAATAAATCATAAAATTACCATCTTGTATGCGCAGAATGGGTTATAAGCTCGAATTGCATACTGCAATAGTCGTAAGTACTAAGTATGAGCAAACGATTACGTGGTAGAGCCATGCTGCAGCTATATAAGTAGTATAGTTGTAGTACGAATGGGTTGACCACGCTCTCACAGAAAACCAGCGTAAAATAGCAGCTCAACGCTGCTGTGTTTCGTATGGTGAGTGTAGAGAACCGGAGACCCTTTTTACTGGAAAAGAGGCATACCATCTTAGTCCTCACGGGTGACAACGCATCTGCATCTTGAGTCTTTGTTGAGGATAGATGTAGATGTCTATGGGTCACAGTAACCACTTACCATCAGGTGGACTGTGTGCTCGTTTGTCACCCTATCCTATAAAAAAATGAAAGTATGCCGTTTCAGTGATCGAAACTCGATGGATGCATGTGGTAGAGGACCGTCTTTTGAAGCAGCCTGTGTCTTAACTTGTGATGGACTGTAATGATGATGATATAGATATAGATGAATAGAGTAGTACGTTTGAAAAATAGAAATAAATGAACTTACAAGCGAACCCAGATGTAACCGCAATAAAGAATTCAACTTGTTCTCTTTCCAGCGAATTCGACTAGGTCAGTACGACTTTCCGGAGCCAGAGTGGTCAAACGTTTCCGCCGAAGCGAAGAATCTCATCCGTGGTATGCTGTCTGTCGACCCGGCGAAACGACTCACAATTCATCAAGTCAGTGACCATTCTACTTTTTGAGTCTATTGAAAAATCAGCATACGATTTGTTTTTATTTTGTATATTTATATAGTTACGTAATAGAATTATAATGCACAGGAAGTAAGTAAGTAAACGGAAGCGCAGTGTGGCATTTTGATGTAAGCCACAAATGGTTTAATTTGCTGTCATATATCCGTTAACAAATTATATTTAATAGCTTTTTACATAAGAACACAAAAGATTTTTTTTTTAATTTTCATCCGTTTAGTTGCGGATATACTTATTCACTACCCCATATCATCCCGTGGGTGCCGTAAGAGGTGACAGAAGGAAACAAATCAGAAGATGATCAGCAGCGTCTTCCTATTAACGACGTAAAATAATAAAACGTGCGGTTGCCAAACCGCTTGCCAAGCGTGGCAGCTATGGTAAATATAAATATGAGGTTATCTATAGAAGAGGCCTATGTTTAGCAGTGGATTTTAATAGGCTGTAACGGTAATTTTTGTCTGACGATTGAAAATTCAGCCCTTATAAGTTTAAAGTTGATAATTTATTGATCACGCCGTGATTTGCCCCGACAAAGGTCGACTGGACTAGGGCCCATAAGTAATCCCATCGACGGGCAACAGAGGACGGGGCCCAACGGCCTATGGATGAATGTTCAAAAAACGGCTGACAAATAAGCAAGCACTTACCTATTTCAGGAGGTAGGGTTGACCACAGGGTACCAGTCAGGTGATAAGTAAGGTGCATGTAAGTAGTGTGTAGTAGTGTTTATATATGTGACCTGACGGCCCGATATAATCAGGCAGAAGATCCATAGGAGCTGCAGTTCTCCCAAGTGCGCTCCCTCCAGTCGTAGATCACCAATTGGCTTCTGTCTTCATTTCACTATTTCAGTTTATCAACTTTATTGTACACTATTTCAATCTATCCACTTTATTGTACATTTAATTCACTTCAAACTAAACTAAATCCCCGTTAATCGTAATCAAACATCGATCCAGCGGTCGCAAATAATACACTAGTAGACAGAGCCGCTGCGGCCAAGCTACTACCTCGCACTCGCGTCCGGCGTACGCGCCCTCTGCCAAGCGACCCACACGGGAGAGGGGGCGATGGTGATCTTTACAAAGTCAGCAGAAGGATACGTGTGTTGAATGCAAATTTCAAATGTTAATTATTTGGCCTAAACATTTATATTTTATAATAAGGCTTGAAAATCGTATCTTTATTGAAATAAGCCTTAACAAGTATTAGTTATAAGCGGTGCAAGGTGTTGCATATGGCGTGTCCGGGCAGGTGATGGCGAGTCCGTGGGTGCGGCAGTACACGCAGGTGCCGCAGACGCCGCTGTACACGCACGCGCTGCTGCGCGACGCGGGCGACGCCTGGGCCGACGTGCAGGACGAGATGACGCGCTCGCTCGCCACCATGCGCGTCGACTACGACCAGGTGCGTGCGTCATGCTCTCCTGATACTTGCGCAATCAAATCCTATCTTAATCATAATAAACCGTACGGCCTCTTGGATAATTAGAACGAGGGACTTTAAGTCAATGTGCTGAAAAAAAGTAATGAACCAAGTAAATTATGATCTCCAGACTCCTGGTACATAATAAACAAATTCATATCATTATTTTTTTATTTTTTTTTTATTTCTTAAAACGTTACTCCCACACTAGGATTTCCTCCTGTATCGTGGAGGCAGCTTACAAACACAAATTGCACAAGGACAAACATCCAGACCCGGAACAAATATTTGTAGGCCATACAAATACTTGTTCCGTGCGGGATTCGAACCCGCGGCCCCCAGTGCAGCAACTCATTGCTAGGCCACTGCGCCACGGCGCCGTCAAGTATCACCACAAACCATACGAATAATTTACCACTTAGCATCTTTTTATTTCAAGTCTGTGTGTGATGATGAAGCAAATATTTTTTACCACACAATCCATGTTATTTTATCTTTTTCTACATTTTATTTCAATTGCAGAGCATTGTATTGCATTTTGATTCCATGTTGCAGCTATATTAGTAGTTTATTTGTAGCACGAATGGGGTCGGCTCGACCGATGAAGGACGACACTCTCACATAATACCAGCGTAAAATAGCAGCTTAACACTGCTATGTTTCGTATGGTGAGTGTACTCACGGGTGACAACGCATCTGCATTTTGATTCTTTATTGAGGATAGATGTAGATGTCTATAGATCACAGCAACCACTTACCATCAGGTGGAAGTTGAGGTTTGTGCTTGTTAGTCACTCCCTATCTTATAAAAAATATTTTAAAGCTAGAAAAGTTTTAAAATGACTAAAATTGCCCTGTTATGCCGCCGTTATTAGACATCCAGCAAACAAATTTAACGAACACAAAAATAGAAGAAAACATACATCTGCAAACATGACCACCATCCATCTTTTATTAAAAAGATCAAAATCTCTCCAGTATTGGAGGAGTAAACAAGGGAATACTAAACGACGATTTCGTCAATTGTGAAGAGTGAATTCTCTAATGCCGCAACTACGTTTATTGTTATTCGCTAATGTATATTATATTATAAAACTCTCTTGTATTATATTCTTGTGTTGTTTGAAATTAAAAATTTAAGTACGTCAAATATCTTCATTTGTTGTCATACATGTTTGGTCCTTCGAGCCGGATAAGTATTTATATCCAGTACAAAAATAATATTTTTCTCAATTTTGCAGATAATAACAATAAAATACACAATTACTACAGTGAATTGCAAACCGTGGTGGAGAAGCTCGCTATCAAACAGTGCCTTAACTTATACCGTTTCGTATTTCTAAAAAAGATTGTTTTTAATGTTTCTGTTCTGTTCTCAGGTACAAATTAAAGCCTTGGAGCAGAGCAACAACTCCCTATTAAATAAACGACGGAACAAGGTGGGAGCTTAAGAAGCAAACAATAGCACCATTTAGAACCAAATTCCCTAATGACTGCACTTCTGACCAGCAGCGACTAGACTCGACCACGTCTATGATAAACAGACATCACAAACAATGACTTATAAGAAATATTGTTTCTTTATTTTCTGCTGCTAATGATGTTAGCGTATGATGTAAAATTTAAAGTAAATATTATATAGAAAAGTTTCAAAAGTTTTTGTTTAGTTCTATTAATTTTTTATTATATATACTTAAAATGTCTTTAACTAAAACAGTAATTATAAATACTCGACTACGTAAAAAAACTGTACTGAAAAGAGAAAATTTCAAATTTTATACTCTATATTTACTTCTAAACCCACACACGTTCTACCATCCCATATGTTAAAAACCATCCCGCCGTTTAGGCTACAGAGCGTGCCAAAGAAATAGACATACATACAGTCAAAAAACCTCACCCCCCTGAGGCAGTCGGGTAAAAACAGGGTGTGCCCTCTGTTAATTGAGCTAATAGTTGGTTCCCTGCTTAATTTTATTTCTTGCACAAACTATTTTAGTTGCCTCTATCTATAAGTGCTCTGTAATAATGCATTAACTAGTCTTCCTTTTATGTTAAGTTTTATTTACAATACAAACATATCACAATATTAAACACACTTTATATGTAACAAGATAATGTGCAATAGAATCTCTACTAGTACAATCACAGCATGTATGTATTTTGTTATGCCACTTGCCAAGTATGAGGTAAGTTTCTTTAGTCAGATATAACTTAATGGGGAAAAAATATCATACATATTTGCTCTAAAATACATAATATTAGGTTCGACTTAGGACACATCATATTTGCTAAATAATTTTCATCCATCCTTGTATGAAAAAAAAAAAGATTGTTTAACGATCTGGCCTATACAAGTCCACGGCGTAATTAAAAAAGAGAGTTAGTTATCTCCCGCGTTTGTTGTCATTACAAATGTTTTTGAATATTCATGTAGATAAATAATGAAATCAGTATTTATTTAACAGTATAATGTATGTAATGTAACATATGTTTCAAATATCTCTTGTTCATGGCATTATTTGTTGTACGTATGAGAATGTATGTGAAATGTTTGTAAACAAATACAATTAAAATACTTAATTACAAAATTCGAAGGTACAATTGAACATTGCAATTATTCAATTATACTTTGAGGTATATATTAGACATACACCTCATTATTTTTATTTTTACATGTAAATTCACAAAAGATATCGAAAGATTACGCACCGACGCTAGGCTAAGCTAACATGTTAAATTTATAAATATCATTTTTGAAAAATTATTTTATTTTTAATGAAAAAACAAGGCATTTGCACTAAATGGTTTGTTTTACTTTTGAGATATTTAGTCTACTTAGTGAATAACGCAAGTGTTTTTTGTCGAACCGACCATAGCTAATTTATTTTTTTAGATATTTTTTATTTGCTTACTGCAGTTCTGGCATATTTTAAGTGAGTAAAATGAAAGATTTCGTTGTTTTCTTATATATATCTGATATGGCTCATACCTTACGCTTTCAATGTATTTTCGGTGCAATCAAACACTGGTGGAACGTCAAGGTGGAGACAGATATTACGAAACCGTTTGAGATATCGCTCGTAAATTTCGTACCGTGCTCACAACATTTTTATTAATAACTATAACTATGGATATGTTGTCGAGATCCAGAAATCACGCACGCGAAGCCGGAGCGGATCGTTAGTTATTTTTAAACCGCAAAAATATGTCAAGAAAAACGCATTAATATTAAGAGGAACTGATTAGTAAATCTATTTAACTTTTGCAATACTACCAAAAAAACTTGTAACGACTAAAGCCGCGGCCCTCATCGTAACGTAATGTCCATTCCCACCTTTTAAGAATACTTGTACTAATTTAAAACTTACTGATAGCATTTAATATTTCTTTTTAATTATTTTGAAATTAAAAGCTATAATATATTTTGTATAATTTTCAATGAGTTGAACTTATCAGTTTTTTTTTTTTACTTCATTGTACGTTCAATAGTGAACCTAAAGCATCAGAATGATTTCTTGGTTTCCTAACATTGATGGGAATATGAAAGTTAATACCTTATAGATAGTATTACAGTTTAACTTAAAATAATAAACCTACGATGTGCGCTATTAGTAAATCGAAAATAAGTAGTAATCATATTGTTTAGAAATGTCATAGCTTTTGCTTTGAAAATCGAATAAAATAATAAATGTTATTGTTTTTCCTTGTTATTTCTATTGAGTATTGTATTCAATAAAATAAACATGACAAACCACAACCCAATTCTATTAACTAGCGAAAGGCGAAAAGCCTGCCGTGTATAGTAAATACAAGGATTGTAAGACTTTAAATAAACGCAGTTATTTTAGTTTCCATAAAAATAATATTATATACTTCCGTACTTTCGTTCCTATTCAGGTCAGTGCATTTCTTTGTTTTATTTTTGTTTTCTTAGTTATATAAGACATGTACAAAAGTTATTTTCGTAAATGTAGTTCGTAATACATACTTAATTTTCAAATAGCCTTAGATTATATATTATATTTGTTTCTAAAGAAAATATGTGAAATAAGGGCGTATAATAAAATATAAAACCATTCTTTATTGTCTGTTCTATCATTAAAATGACATAATAAAAGCTGGGTTATGTACCTCCTTACCACATAATAACAAACATTATTTTTAAGTTAGAGAAATGTATGTTTAAGGCTGTAGTAACCATATTTAGTACCTACACAATAAGTCCGTTAGCTCGCTTATCTAAGAAGATAGACTAAGAAAGATAATATACTACACTGAGTTAACTTTCTATGAAAGCAGCCGTTTTTTCAATTATCACAGAAATGTATTTACGTATATCATTGATCACAATTAATAACGTGAGTGTACAAATTAACACTCACTGTCCGATCTTTAGACACAATAGTAAGACAATAACAATGAATTATATCTAATACACGGGACAGCGAATGGGTTAATAATATTGCATTTATAAGGTGCTGGTTGACCATAAAACTGTTAAAAGAGGCTAGAACTCAGAGCCGTAAAGCCAGTTTAAAAAAAAACTTAAAAGATTACTATATATAATATCTTGCTTCGACTTGTTGATATAAACCCTGTCCAGTATTAAATATTATACTACTGTATTGCACTGTACAATATTTTTGCGTCAATAACACCCATTATGTTTTACAACCTTCTAAACAATTTTCATGGTTAAAGGTAAAGGGCGTAAAATCTTTATTCTATAGCATAAAATTTATTAATATTATTAATATGATTATTACTCTATAAGTAATGTAAAATCATTTTAAATGCTCATTCATGTACTAAGACTTTCGGCTTATGTCACCGCTATGTATCAATTTAGTTCTTTAGTATCATCATTTTCGTACAAGTACATAGTTAAAGTACTATAAAAATATTTCTAGCATATTTAAAATTAATGTTTAGCAAATAAAGTCAATTTAAATTAAAAGAATTATTAGTTATACAATAAAACGTCATAAATAACTTTATTTGCATATTTTTAATATACGATTTTGACTTATACATATTTGGCAACATTAAATTATTATTTGCCGTCCATATTTAAAAAAATACAGAGTATATTTACACAATATTAAACGACGTATGTACTTGCGTCAGAATTAGACTTCGTATATCGGGCAGTACGCGTAAGTGAGTAGGAACATAAAACACTTGACGGTTACTTGTGATATTGATTGGAGGAAAAATATAAATAGAAAATATTTTTATATAAGTATAAAAAAACATGTAGTCTGTAGATACGAGAAGTACAGACAAGTAAGAACTGAATTATTAAAATTTCAAATAAGAGTGCCACTTAAATCACAAAATAGTACAGATGTATAAGTCGCTCAGATAAAGAATGGGATTATAAATGGTGTGACCTCTATTTACCTCTCGCTTGCAGTCTCTCTCACACCCGTCAGTAACGACCATAAAAATATTATACATTAGTTGCGATAAAGTGTTGCTTTTTTTTTTGCTTACATAAGACACGAGGAAGAGAACTACTGTGCAATATACTTTAAGTATTTAAATGTTTTGTTTTGTGGTTTCAGTAATTCAATTATTAAAAATAAATATTATTTGTAAATTGATTTAAGAATACCATACAATAAGAATTTTTTGAATACCTAAAATTTCCAAACAAACCAACCTAACCTGTTAATTTATATAATTATAATAATGGTATAAAGTTAGTAGCGCTGTTTATGCTTTACGTACTACCGTGTGTGCTGTCACTACAAACTCGATGAGTCGCCATTTCTAATCCCAATCTTTTATCCGCACGGGTAGTACACGGCATACAGAATAAGTAATACAACTGAAAGTACACGTTCATTTATCTATGAGTGTAATGGACGTTACGTATAACATGTACAGGCGACTGTACGTCCCGTAAGGCTATGTTTCTAGGGATCTCTGATATTGAGTAATAGAATATTCTGATGATGAATAGATTAGGTTGTGTTTAATATAAGTTTTGTGAACCTGCAAGATTGTCACAAATCGTATCCTAGTTATAATCATTTCTAGGTAACCATGTATGTTGATATACCTATAATTCAAGGTAATCTTTAAAAAAATATGGGCAAACAGATATTTTTGTCCATATTTTTATGCTTTTCACGCAAGATATGATCAATGATAATTTCAAAAAGTAAAATTTATATGATGAAATAGCAAATATTAACGTCGAAATTTGAAAATAAGTAATATGAAAGCAAAGTGTGGACATTCTTGTTCATTATAATCATATAATTGACCGCAGTGTAAACAATTTGACATCACATTGCCAATATTACATTTATTCTTTGAGTACTTATTACTTTCTTAAACGTATTGTTTTTTTAGGACATACATAAATGTATCACTAACTTGTATGTAAACGTTTAGCGGCGTGAGTCGTAAGCACCAAGGGACAGTATTTGCGCATCTACATTTTCCAGCCAATATACCTCTAAATGGATTATGCGTGAATATCCAATAGATGCCGAAGATTAACTAACAGGCCAATCACGTGAAAAACTGTTCACCGTACCCACCCCGCGCCCGTGTACTTTACCAGACACCTATAAATCAACTATTGCGCATGTCAAGGCTGTACCTACGGCTCGTGCCGCTATGTATACGTTATTGGATGTCGATTAATGTAAGTATACATACCTTAATCTATAAATAAGAGTGAATAAAATAAAAAAATGATGATATCCAATATCTATTTCATTTGCCTTGTCCTTTTATCCATAAAATACAAATAAATCTTATTACAAACTATTGATATCACGGAGCAAATGCAGAGATATTTTAATTAGATGTAACAACGCGTGATAATTTGCGGGGTGAGGGGATGTTAAGCCCCGCCCACTTTACTATTTTCCACCTACCGATAAATAGTAAAACTACTCGCATCATTCCATATCGATGTTGCAATGTAGTTTAGCTACCTTGACGATAGATAGCGGCATGTTTACAAAATGATTATAAAAACTATAAAAATAATATATTGGCGATTAAAAATTATTTAGGACTGAATGCAAAACAAATTTCAACACCGTATGATTATTTTACCAATACTGAGCTCTACGTACCTTGATATTTTTAGTTCCCATGACACAGTGTCACCATCTAGTGTCGAATATATTTAATTACAAGTGAAAGCTGACGAAGATTTTTCTAGAACCTTTTTAATAAATTAGGTATAAAATTACTTAGAAATGAAATGTGATGCCATCCATAGCATCAGAGCGTCTATCTGAGTAGTTTTTACACAATAAAACACAACACTTCACCCTAATCTTCTTAATACTACGAAAATACACCGACATCAATACATAAGCGCACAGGACGAACGCTGATAGTATACTATTATACTAAGTAAAGCCACGGCCACTGTGATGACCTCAGGACCTAGTTAGAATCACAGTGCATAGTTGCTTATGCCATCTCCTCTTTGTATTTGCTCCGTGATTGATATGAACAAAAACGGAGATACGCTACTAAGCCGTAGCCGTAAAAAGTGGACCACGAAACCACCGTTGAGGAATGGAACTCCGTTTACTAAATTATAAATTACAATATTTTTAACACGCTTTTTATTTGCTTGCTATGTGTATATATATATATATCTATGTAACGAAAATTTTTAATGTGATTTTTATCCCCTTCAAAACATCGGATTGATTTGAAACCTCGCACACTTATCAAGGACAAACTCTACTTCGGTTTAATGGACTATATTACTAGCTGAAAGCCTAAGTAAAATACCCGCATTAAGTTTAGTAGCAAGCGGAACCCGTTAATTTTCTTTCGGTTTATAATTTGCAATTGGGTCCCGTCTGCTATTAAACTTAAGTTGCAATATACAGTACCAGGTTTAGTGGAACTTTTTTTTTGTAGAATTTAGATACGAATAAAAAGTATGCTTTCATTTAAAAAAATGAAAAATGAATTTCTCGAAATACTTAAAACAGTACTTTATTGCCTCGGGACCTCCAAAAATCTGATTCTGCGCATGAATACCCTTAAAATAAAATGAAACGTCAGAAATTAGAAATAACTTTTTTATTAATCATATAAAAATACAAATATTTAATAATTGAATACAAATTTGCCTTTTCACCGAAACAACTGATAGAAAAGAAACGTAAAAGTAAGATTTTCGAAATATTATGCAGCTTTGAATTGAAATCAAATAAAAATATAAAACTCGCAAATTACACATGGTCTTTTTATTTTTCCATATACATCTAGCCGTAAAACTATCGAGAAATAAAAATTTACAAATTTAACAAAAAATTAAAAATCAGTATAATTTGTTACTCTGACACTACAAACATAAACTTCAGATCATACAACATTTTCCCTTATATTAAATTTATTTTCAATATTTAAAAAATATATTTTATATACCTATAGTATTATATCCATAAAAATAAAATATTATATCCAACACAAGTTTTATTTTATGTTATTTATCATTTTTATACATATCAACCAGATATAATACTAGATAAATACTCCAAAGAATAGTAAATTCAGATACATAGCACAGCACCTACTCATCTTTCAGTTTTAAGCTTTACAATAATATATAAAATATATAGGTACTTTCTAATATATGGTTTCTTCTGACGATTTTGTTGCATAGTTTTATCAAAGTTATGAATAAACATTAGAGCAGAGTTCTTCTTATTTCTCCAAATACATTATAAGAGGCACTTGTAAGGCCGAAGACTAAAATACAAGTAATTTTATAAAACCAATAATTTATCTTAAAAATACTTACATTACTTCTGAACTTATTTCATACTACAATAATTACCACTACCATTCTGTAAACTATAATAAAAAATGCAATGAAATAATTAGTCATATTTTCGAAACATAAGTTAGGGAATGTTACCATATCATAGTCGAAGCGTTTTTGAAGAATACTTAAGAAGGAAAATAATGTTGATTTTCCATGGAATTTCTGTTTATAAGAAACTATAAAGCAGGTAAATAGTGGGCGGGGCCCAGGCGCTTTGAGTCATTGTGAGACCAGTGAGACAAGCAACAAAATACCACAGTAAAGTAACTATCAGAATCTGCCAGATGATGTGCGCGATGAGGAGGCTGTAAAAACGTAAAATTAATTTTTAATAACAAATATTTCATAAATCAAATATTGATCGTGCCTATGCGCAAATTAATCTAATCTCTTAACAAATTAGTAAAGAACCGCCGCTCTCAAAGACACTTTGAAATCTTTTTAAACACGCTTTATTACACGGTTATATATAGCAATAGTATGAACGTAGTTAACGGAATTTCGGTAATTAATTTTCACCCAGTTTCAGACGTCTGAATAATAGGACATTTTGTAGATAATGTATTAAGAACCGATAAGAATATAATAATAATAGTTACTGTATTCTAGTTAGTATTCTTACTAGAACAATGCGTGTTATTTTTTTGTTTAACGTAAATTTTATTATTACTTTCCATTGTATTATATAAATTCAAAATTTAAAAAAATCATAATATAAATTTATTTAAAAATTATTTCGGTGGATTAGCCTTAATGTCGTGTTTTTCCGAGTGTAATTATGGATTTTCTCCACAGTTTAAAGACCTTACAGTTGGGAAATGAATGGTACTTGCGCAGAGCAACGGTGGGGGTTTTGCGGGGCAGGGGACGGCGTGACCTTGAGCTCGCGAAATCCACTAAGTCTACTGTACAATACGGTTAGCGCGAGCGTATTTTATAGTAAATATTTAACTAATTTTAAATGCCGCTTTCGAATAGTATAATAGCTATAATGGTGAATTACTGTTATAGTTATATGATTTACTGAATAAAATTGAATTCAAACGACGTCCATGCTTGTGTTTTCCTAATTTTTTTTTGATAAAATTGTTTATTCGAATGCGATACACATGAACACTACATAATTAAATTTAACAATTGAAAACTGAAAACATCCTATAAAAAGAAAGTGTCACGAATATATTTTGCAGTGCAACACTTGTAAATGTGCTTTTCTTGTAGTAATAAAAAAATATCCAGTTCAATAAACGTTTTTAACTTATAAGTATGTACCTAATGTTAATAGATGATAATGAGATTATAATATCCAAAATTATTTTATCTCTATTTTCGTAAGAACCCCTAGCATATATGCTGGCCGCGTAAATACCTACGCAAGCGGCGGCATCGCCTGACAACAAAGTCATTTCGCAACTGTAATGTCTTAACTGTGACTACACGCAGTTTCTTTTCATAATAGCAACAGTTAGTTGCTAGACGAGGGTTTCTGCCAAAGTAGGTACGATTTGCCGTAATCAACATATTCCTCCTCGCCAGTTTGGCCTGCCGGCATATACGAGATGAAAACTACTACTACTATGGCAAAATCCTCTTAGGAGGCAATCTACGGGAGAGGAATCTTTTCAGTAGTGGAATTTTGTAAGTTGTAATGGAAGGACTACTCCAGGCGGACTGCTCTTTGAGACGTGTTAAAGTCTTGCTGCAGCTATATTTGTAGTATAATTGTAGCACAAATGAGTCGGCTCGACCGCGGAAGGACCACGCTCGCAGCATACCACACGATACGAACGCTCACGACCACGCTCGCACCATACGAAACACAGCATAGCAGTTGCTGTGTTTCGTATAGTGAGTGTAGAGAACCGGAGACCCCTTTTACTGGAAACGAGACATTCCATCTTAGTCCTCACGGGTGACAACGCATCTGCATTTTGATTCGTCATCGAGGATAGATGTAGATGTCTATAGGTCACAGCAACCACTTACCATCAGGTGGACTGTGTGCTCGTTTGTCACCCTTATTATATAAAAGATGTGGACTTTAGCAGGCAACGAACTCTGTTTGTTCGCGGAATTTACAGCGAGTCCTTAGCCCCTAAATTATTACAGCTTTTGGTCTGAGTTAGATACCAACAATAAAAATATACTTACACTGTATCTTTGCTTCTCGCTGCTGGCAAAGTGGTCTCTTTCTCCTTGTTCAAATATCTCCGGACCCCCAAATGCAGGCTCACAAAGTATTCAACCCACTGCAAAAAAAAAAGCAGTATTCTATTATCTTCATCAGCAGGTATGCAGACCACAGATGGACATCAAAATTTTACGTACGTAATTGCCACCCTTGGCATGCACAAGCTATCACGATTTTGAACAAAGATCGCGATCGGGATTAGCGAAAGTCATACTATCCACCTTACACGTTGCGTTTCGTCACCTGTCTAGATGATAATGTTAAAATATCCTCCTGAACACTTTCAAAAACGTCAACAACTTCCCAACATCCGCTGCCACTAGATTTCAACTGTTCAGTCAATATGATAGTGCTATAAGTGACATAACCTAAATTTACTTACTTGTCCTAGACCCCCCCCCCTCGCCATCTTCCTCATTGGCGTGTCTGAGGCTAATTATAGATTTTTATAGTATTGGGTTTAATTCAGATTGTTTCTTTACATAGATAAAATTAAACAAAAACATTTTTCAAATAGTGTGTTGATTACAGAATTATTAATTAATTAAACTAATTTTCAGCTAGTAACCCAATATCCTAGGGTGAAACCAGACAATTCTGGGGAAGAACTGTTATATTTTTTTAAAATTATTAATTAAGTACAACATTGAATATATTTTACTTATATGGATTATTGGTCTCTATATTAAAGATATCTATATATCTATATTACACCACATCAAAGTTCTAGTTGTCATGAGCAAATATTTTCATTTATTACACTCTAACTTATAAAAATATATGTATTGCAATACAAATATTTCCAATTTATTTTTTTTAGTTAAGGGGCTACTCCATGCGAACGACCTTGAGCATTTGACCGGCGCGCCGTTCGCTACAATATTAATATAGCGGCTCGCCGGAAGAAATATGTAAGACGCCACCTATTGTACGAAAGTAGTATTATTTTTTCAACATCAATAAACTATTTTATGGAAATACACATAGCGTACAAAGATAAATGTATTTTAATTTTTTTATTCTGTATATATTAGTTGCATTATATTAGAATTATGTATTTTCATATATTATCTAATTATGAAATTTTATATTTAATTATATATTAAAACGGAAGCATTGAAAATTGTGAGTTTAAAAGATACCTATTCACTATAGGTAAATAAATAGATAACTCGGCTTTTGTACAAATATTTGGTGCAATAAAAAATATATAAATACAAAAATCAACAAGAAGTATAAGGGTTCAATCTTTCAATTTCAGTTGTAAAAAAACGTTACACCCACACTAGGATTTTCTCCTGTGTCGTGGAGGCAGTTTACAAACATAAATTGCACAAAGACAAACATCCAGACCCGGAACAATTATTTGTAGGCCATACAAATCTTGTTCCATGCGGGATTCGAACCCGCGGCCCCCAGCGCAACAACTGATTGCTAAGCCACTGCGCCACCATGAAGCTAATACAAAGACTAACTTTGTATTTGCTTTATGGTCGCCGGGTTATAGCTAAAGTGACCATACGTCCCGTTTTGAACGGGACTGTCCCTTTTCTCGGTCTCCTGTCCCATTGTCCCCAAACAAAGCTCCGGGACACAAAATTGTCCCGTAACTCGTTGGATGGAAGTATTCAAAGTCAACAATCTTCAACATAATTTTTTTTAATCGAATATATTTTATGTCTACCTGGTACGAATGCTCCGGTAGAAAGAGTATTTTTTTATTTTGCATAAATTGTGGACGTCTGAAAGAAACACTTACGGTTCCAGAGTTCTAAAGGCGATGTTGTTAACAAAGATAACAATAAAAAACTTGAGCAGAATTTTATTCTTATTTAAAATCATCACCAACTTTATTAAAGCAAATTTAATCCACTGACAAATGTAATTAATAATTAAAAAAAAATATGTTGCATTTAATAATTACCGTCTATACCGAATATAATTTTATAGTGAACACTAATTGTATAAAGTTATAGTTTTTAGAGTATAAATAAACCCATGTCCTGTTATGAGTTAAAAAATAAATGGTCAGTTTAGTCTTTTTAGTTAAATTTAGTTTTAAAAATTTTTAGTTTATATTAGTACTTTTTACCGAGTTATAAGTATAGAACACCTTATGTACTCAATTATTTTTTGAAAAAGAAGAAAAAACAAGCAATAAATAATATACTATATTTTAGCAAAAAACTATAACTTAGTAATACTAATTATAATACTAATTATAACTTAGAACATAAATGAAAAACTCATAACTGACTTTTAGGCCCGACCCAGGATTCGAACCCGGGACCTCATGATCAGCAGTCGCACTACTACAACCACTAGACCAACGAGGCAGTACTATACCTGATAAGATATTGTGGTTGGGTGATAATATTGAATTAGGCTTTTATAGTGTAAATTATAATATTTGTCGAAATTTTAATTATGGATTCGAACCTTACATGCTAATGGTGCTTCATTTTTTTATTTGCATTTACTTCAAAGAAAATACACGCAAAAATCTTCATCGCGCAGTAAAAAACACAACAAATATATGTATAACTAATACGAAAAATTATACCCAAAACAAACAAATAATACTACCTATAAATAACCTAATAAGTAATAATATTATCGACTCATATGACGTGGCGTATGCGTTGGTCGACGCTCTAACGACACGGGCTTCACGTCGAAGAGCTCAGCGCTCACTGACTTAGCAAGCCCGTGAGCAGTAAATATGCCCAGATTTAAAAATAATTTCTTAATAAAATCAAATTTTGGTCTTTTGAAAAAAAATTTACTATAGAAATGTTTATTAATAAATTGCCTATCCATTGGTGTAAATCGCAAAATAAAATAATACTTACTTTACGAGGAGATGCATGTTATCAATAATAATTTCACATTTATGTGGTTTCGTTGTAAGGAGATTATATTAATATTTATTCCTTTAAAAAAAAATTGGATATAGCTTTTATGGAATCAAGATTATGTAGAAATATAATGTGTTTTTTATTTGTTGATATATCTTTTAAATAAAAAGTAGATAGCTCCTAAAAACCGCCCAAATAACGACTAGCGCGACATTTTGCTCAACCTGCGCCTTAACTGTACATCATAATACTAGATAATGAATATCCTAGGACAAAGCAAAAAAAAATCTATTAATATTTCTATAAATGTGGCCAGTTAATTTTCACTCACCTCAATATCCGATATATCTATATTGAAAAGTTCACTGTCGGTCGAATTGAGTGTTTTGCATAAATCTCGTGTATTCGGGTTGTGGAAACGCCATTCGTTGAAAATGAATTTCTCGAGACGACCCAGCGACGCCCACACGTTTTTATGAAGCCGGAACAATCTAGAAATTTATAACAATAGACACAATACATAAATAGCGAAACGCGTGTAGTCGCCGAGGAGATAAGCAGAGTCCAAACAGCAGTAGAGTTTCTTGGACCACGTTTAGCCAAAAGTGTGAGTATAGACGAAAAATGGTGAGAGATAAGAGATGGCTTGCCTATCGCCTATACAATCACAAAACCCAATATCCATTAGTCAACTTTTACAATATTTAGGCATTTTAAACATTAGTTGCACATTCTTTTCTATTTATAATAGAAAAGAATGTGCAACTAATGTTTGCATTATAAAAAGAAATAAAAAGATAACTAAAAATTAAAATATTTGTACAACCGACTTCAATATAAATTATTAAGAATAACTCAAATACTATTGGTCAGAACTTGATCAAATTTATATGGGACCATAAGAGAAGCACCAGCTTTCAAATATAAAAAGAATCATCGAAATCCGTTCACTCAGTAAAAAGTTATGAGTCGAATTGAGTACTGTTTCTTTTGTGAAGTCGGTAGAAAAGTGGACAACAAACAGAAAAAGACATTGTTTTTTTTTTTACATCTTTATAATAGTAGGTATTTAGTATTGAGACAAATACCATACGAGTACTGTCGAATTTGCGGCACATCAGTACTTAATTGCAAAATTAATTTATAACCCCCCTGCCCCCTTTTTTAAGTTGGATAAAATACGACTCATATATTCAGTTTTAATAAAAAGCTATATTGAACTACTGTGTTCTGCTTTTAATTAGATTTTATTAGCAAACTCTTTCAAATGCAGCAGTAACTATTAAATAATAAGAAACATTTTCGCTTGATATCGTCACTTATTACATTATCTACCTAATAGCTGTGTATTGATAACAAGTTTCGGGCAAACTTCAATATCTACATTTTTGTTATTTGTAAGATATAAAAATATGAAATATAAAAAGTATCACTACAGCCTATATACGTCCCACGGCTGGACAAGTCTCCTTTTATTTCTGAGAGTTATGGAGCGTCTAATCTGTCGCACTGCTCCAAATGCGTGTTGACTTCACATCATGCGATCGAAATATTTTATTCCTTATCATGCAGGTTTCCTCAGGATATTTTCGTTCACCGCCGGAAATTCAGTCTCTAGCACACAGTAATAAACTTAACGAGATTCGTCGCTACAGTATATTTACCATTACAGTTACAGCCTATTAAAGTCTAGTGTTGAACATAGGCCTCCCCCATAGATTGCGTCTTAGCGGAGATATTTGCTATAGTTGCCACGCTTGGCAAGCGGGTTGGCAACCGCAGTTTTTATTTTTAGTCGTTATTAGGAAGACGCTGTTGCCCAGGCTGGTGCAACTTCGTCAAATTTTAATGACGGTTATCTCTTCTTTCTGCTTTTCGTAATATGTCTTAATAGAGACAATACGACATTGTCAAATTAAATAGGTTCAAATGTCAAATCAAACAATTATATTTGTAAATATTTTATTTATTAAGATTGCTTTTAATTACGCTATAGGAGCCGTTGTTCATTTACAGAATTGTTAAAAAATTAAATATGTAATATAAAACTTTCCAATTAAATAGTGCAAGAACCGGAAAAAATGATAACAAGAAAAGGCTATTTTTAGCAATATTTCCCTTAGATGATGATAGGTACGTGGTGATTTCAACTTTAATAGTAATATAATATTTAAAGCGAGTACATTTTTGGACTAGCCATCTACATAGGACAGGTTTTCATAGTGTATGATTGTGTGCACAAATACAAACACACTATTTCCTAAATCTGATAGTTCGATGGTATGGCAATCCGAAACGAACTATACTTAGAAACTACACAGTCATTTGTGACTGCTAACATTCTATTTGTTCAATAAAAATGTGATTTTATTGATATTATTTTTCCAGATGCAAGCAATGGGTGAAATACCTGGCACATGCACGAATTGAAAAGATTCACATGTTAAAACATATTTGTGGCAAACATTGCATTTGAACCCAACTAAAACGAACTGTTATGTCATCAGTGGACTTAATTTAAACTTCCCCAATTATGTGTATGTTAATTAGGTTTCATTTATATGTAGCAAAAGATAATATCCCCCTAAAGTCACATTTTGGTAAGAATTCGATTATATAAATAAACTCCAAGTTATTTGTAATTACCTGGTTATAAATATTTTTTTATAGATTCATCTACAAACATTAGCTATAATGAGCACTCATTTTGAAAGCGACAATTAGTAAACGATTTCTGCGAATAGTATGTACATAGGTACCTCTGTGAAGAAACCTAGCGATTTGTACATAGTATTTGTTACACATAAAAGCAATTTAATCTAATCAGTGATAAAAACCTAATATTTTTACCCTTAAAAAAAATAAACGTTGAAAACAAGCATCTAGACGCAAACTATTTATTTTACAGCATAGCCACACTTGTTCAGTGCGGGAACGAAGCCTCGGTCCTTCAATGCCGCAACCAAACGCTTAGCCACTGCGCTACGGAGTCGTTGTTTATTTTTTACTGAATTAATTACTAGTATAATAGTGCGTTTTTTATTTTATATTTTCTTTATACATATTTTTATACCTAATTGAAGAGATATAATTACAAATTGCTGTGTGTAAAATACATTGATTTCTTATCCTCATCGGCATTTTTACTCAATCTCCACGTTAAAATTTATTTCTCATAAATAATTCAGTATAGAGATCTAACTTTTATTATGTAAAAATATCGATAAACAATATATCGATAAAGGTTATATCGATAAAATTATTCGAGGATAGACATTTACAGCACTATTGTAATTCGTCAATGTTTATCAAAACTAAATGAGGCTGTATGGCTTAGTTCCTTTGCCTGCTCTCTCGAGCGAATAATAAAAACAACCACAACAAAACTAAATGTCATATCTTAATGTTGGTAGAGTAGCTTAGCGTACTTTCATGCATTTTACTATGGAAGTCCCGCCACTTAAACGTAGTGGTTATATTCTCTTTGCTGTTGCCTATCACTTGACTTGTTTCCCTCTGTCGCCCATTACGACACCCATGAGATGATATAGTGTAGTGGACATTCTTACACCGCCACCACACACAATATTCGAAACAGTGAAATACTCACATCGGCTTCCCTCCCGTCAACCGCAGCAGCATATCAAGCAGAATCGCCGGGAAGAAATGAATAAAGATCGCCGACACTCGGAACATCCACAATGTTGGCACAAACTCCAAGTGAGGGTACCTGAAAAAAAATGTAATTCTAAATAATTAACAATTGTAATTTATGACAATGGACTATCGAATACTTAGTAGGAAATTAATTTGGAGAGATATTTTGTTACCACACTTGGCAGGTGGTTTGGCATCCACTACTTTTGAGATACATATCATACTAGAAAGTTTAAACGCGGTAGAGTCATGCTGCAGCGATTATAGCTGCAGCACAATTGGGTCACATACTCACTCAGTATACGAAACACAGCAGCATAATGCTGCTGTGTTTCGTATACTGAGTGACGAGAACCTGAGACTATTTACTTGTATAGAGAATCCCATGTTAATCCTCAATCAGATCAATATATTGAAGATAATGATAATGATGTGTAGAGTTAACTTTTTCTGCGAACTAATGATATTTATATATAAAAAAGTAGATACAATACTAGCACGCTAAAGCTGAAGCATCTGAAAATGGTCAATTAGCCACTCCGGCCCTTGGCTAACAAATTGGCCTTGGCTTAAAGAATATGGTACCAATAGACGTTCCAGAACTGCTGCGATAAGAACAAGAAGAGCGAGAGATTTAAGTGAAATATAAGTAAAACGTTAAAATGTGTGTGTGTTGCCGCTGCGACGGCCGAGTTCAAAACATTTTTTTCGATGGTTCTGTGGGCATATAACATATCTATAAAAATATCATTGCTGCGTATTTGCAAGTCCCTGGCTACTGTGTGGTTAAAATCGAAATCCTTAAAAAAATATACATTTGATATTACAATTGAATTTATTATAATTAACATTGTCATTTACAACTAATAATAATATTTTTTTTTTAATTTTAGGCTTATTTGATGTTATTGCTTATTTAAATCTACAAAATGGGTAAAGCTTCCTTCATTACAAAAAATTTGCTCTAGTATCATTATCCAAGGAAGACACAGAGGAATACGTTTGTATGGACTAAACGCCAACCGGATACCCTCTCAAACTTATCATTTCACCATTTATAATCTTTATTAAACAACCAGCTGGTATCCGGCGCATTGCTGCCGCAGAAGGAATAATTATGGAAATATATATCGTTTTAAATTTGAAAGAGTTATATTGTTTAATTAGGTATGATAATTAATACAATAATTAAAGTTGAATGATAAATAACTTTCAAATAAATTTGTCAGTACGATACGCACGCCACCTACTGTAATTTAATGAGGGCATCCACGACTTTTCTGCCACCAGGGCGGTGCCACTAGAAAGTGAGGTATAATATTTGACAGATTTTATAGCGGGTAGGTTAATATGTTCGGAAAATGTAAAAGTTATTGTCTCTTTTTGTACTATTAGCTATATTTTATATTAATAAGATTAAAAATAAATAAACCAAACCACAGATATTCATAAAAGTAGATTTTTTTTAAAAATGTTAAAAATGTGCAAAAATTTAAAGAGCAAACCACTGACGCATTGTTTTGTGTATTAATATAATACTCTAGAAACTGATAAACTTTTATTAAAACCCAACTTCTCGATCAAATTACATTGTGTAACAAAAAACTTTACCTCAGTGTCAACTAGCGACTTCTGGTGAGCAGAAAATTATTAGCCCTCATTATACTTCGTCTGTATTACGGTATGGCAACGCATAAAATACGAACAAACAAACATTAATTTTTATATTAAACAATAACATACCAAACTGCACTCTTCAACGGGTACTTATGTAACATTTCATTCACTTGCGACTCCAGCATTGTCCAGCGGAACGGCTTCTGCGTAGATGAAGAACAGTGATATACTGTTAAGCCTGACCTGGGACGAAAAAAACATAATTTTAAAAGTTTTTTTCTTAACTCACTTTCCTTCTATAGTAATAAAATACAAAATGAGCTAACACACCTGACCAAGATAGCAACTGTAGCCCATAGATTTGCCACCGATTTCAAACAAAAGAAAGTCCTCCCTGCCTTATACTGGCTCTCTTACCTTTCGAACTGAAACACAGCAGTGGAAGCACAGATGCTTGGCTGTAGAATTTGACAAGATGGTGGTACCAATCCAGACAGACTCCTAGATAAATGTGGTCTCCTAACTAATAATTTCACCAACAGCTCCAATAATTTCGAAGATACTAAACGTTCATCATTTTATCATATTTACAGCCCTTTTTATTTTTTATTCCCCACTGCACATAGATCCCCCAAGTAATGCCACAAAGCACAGACTTTCTATATAATATATATCTTACCAGGTCATCACTCCGTCTCATGGGACGTCCTATACTTCGCTTGCCGGTACGAGGCTGCCAATCTAGAACCTTTCCCCATAAATCGTCGGTTAGTCGTGCTATATGGCCGGCTGATTGCTTTTTACAACTTCAGTTTACCGCTTTAGAAATGGAAAGAAGTGGTCTCTGCCTACCCCTACGGGAAAGAGGCGTGATTATATGTATGTATGTATGTATGTATATAGTTTACCGCTTTGTTGCGTTATATCAATTGATCTAGTTTTTTTTTTTATATAAGAGATGACCTGATGGTTAACGACTACCGCCGCCCATGAACAACTGCCACACCAGGGGAATTGCACATGCGTTTTAAAAAGAGTAGGCTCTTTTCTTGAAGATCCTTAAGTTGTATCAGTCCGGTTCTGCTGCGGATATAAATGTTACGGATTCTATCACGCAAACAAATCTACTAGCACAACCTTCTCGATAGCTCGCACAGCGACCTTCAACTTCCCCATACGGCTAGCAGTAAAGTAGCACGTCTTAGTTCCATATGTCATCACTGGCAACACGCACTGGTTGTTCACTCTAATATTAAACATTTAATAAAACTAAATTGACGGATTTTATCACGTTACTTGTCATTGTCTTGTGGATATCATTGCAATATGTGAAGGAATCAGCACTTACTTCTCTTTTGCTGCATGCCATCCAGCCACTAGAAGCTGATTCACGACAATATCCACTGGAATGTAATCAGCGATGTTCTGTTTTGCTAGAGGAAGACGTCGCACCACGCCTGTAAAGAAATCCTGTTGTTATACGTACTCTGAAGGAAAAAAGTTCCTCGGCGCTGAATCAACGCACTTGCTATTAATATGGTCGAGGAGGGCAATGGTTGTCATACGCGTCATATCTGTGAATAAGCGCTGCTTGTGTATGACCTAAATGGCAGTATACCAGACAGTAAAAAATCCACGAACCGCTAAGGTCTAATAGTTAATAAAAATTTAAAAAAAATTACATATCCATTTTTTTATACTCGAAGTCGAGCTTTACACTATGTAACATATAAAATATAAAGTATATTATACAAGCCTTTTAATTTTATTCATACTAAAAATATTTTCAAATGAACTCTCAATGCAGCGTCACAGACCAGTATCATAACAACCTATCAAAAATTCTACTGCTCAACATTGTCTTCCCCCATAGTTTCCATAATTGCCACGGTTGCAATCATACTTTTTTGGTTGTTATTTAGAATATATGGGGTAGTGGATAATCTTTCACCGCCACTACACGGTCGTAGACACTGATCACGGATCACACGGATCACGGACACAGTCTCGCAGACGGGATCACAAACCCGAAAACAATTTATGTTTTTATATAAGAACAAAAGAACCGCGACGTACTAGCCGGATATCTAAGCACTAAGTCTCAGTATTTTTAAAGTCAAACAAACTTTAATAAAGCAAGATAAACAATCTTTAAGTTACAACGGTAACTTGTAAAAGTATAGTACTTTGAATCTTCAATTTTTTATTATAAAGTGTAAAAAATTAAAAATAAAATAAAACGTTTACCTTTAGCGGCACCCATCAGGAACCCCTGTGGTCCAACTTTCGAGCAGGTCCAGCCAGGTCGAGGCTCCTTCCATGCTGCAACAACTGTTAACAATTTTTTTTGAAATTGAATACACATTATTATTATTATACAATGTCTATTAAGCTTTGTAAGGCCTATACTAAGCAGTGTACAGAACGTTACCGTTACAACCTATTAAAGTCTATTGCTGAACATAGACCTCCCCTATAGATTGCCTCATAGAGGGGATATTTGACAACGCCTGGAAGATGCTGCTGCACATCTTTTCATTTGTTTCCCTCTGTCGCCTCTCACGACACCTATGGGATGATATGAGGTAGTGGATATTCTTACTTATACATGGTAGTGTGTGGCGGTGTAAGAAATATGAATATTGTGTGGTACAGACTATCCTCCCATTACTGCAAGGGTGTAGGAAGAGTCCGCCAAACTGCCCCAAAGGGTGTTAGCGGACTTCATGACTTTTTTTTATAGGATAAGGGTGACAAGTGAGCACACAGTCCACCTGATAGTAAATGGTTGCTGTGGCCCATAGACATATCTATATCTATCCACCCGTGAGGACTAAGATGGAATGCCTCTTTTCCAGTAAAAACGGTCTCTGGTTCCTTACAGCTTTAGTTTCTCGACTCCACAGAGTCAGTAATTCATTCTTGGGGCAATGTATACGCTATTACAACAAGGTCCCCGAAAGTGTACAGTTTCTCTCTATTACCAAGTTTAAATGTTTTATTAAGCTGAAACTGTATAAAAAGGGTTATTATAGTATAAATGAATACATGGTTGATAATAACCCCTAGGAATGAGGTGGTCGCTTCCAAGCAGTTTCTAAAATAAAATTTGTAAATAGTTCGTAATCATTTCTATTGTAAAATTTATTTTAAAAAAAAAGTCCCGCTGGGTTTCTTGCTGGTTCTTCCCAGGACAGAGGGTTTTTTTCGAACCAGTGGTAAAGTAAAAAATGACTTTCAATAAGAATTACACATGTAATGTATATTGAATAAAAAATATTCTATTCTATTCTATTCTACACTCACCATGCGAAACAGCAGCATTGAGCTGCTATTTACGCTGGTATTCTGTGAGAGCGTGGTCTATCCCCGGTCGAGCCGATTCGTGCTACAACTTATACAATTAATTAGCTGCAGCATGGCTCTACCACCTATAAAAAAAATGTCAAATTACTTTGAAATATGTGTTTTAATTTCTCAAACACACAGGTTTTCTAACAATGTTTACTTTTACCAAGTTGCAATATATAATTATAGATAATTATTCATCATCATATATAGCCTATCAAAAATCCACTGCTGTTCGTTTAAAGTATATTTTAAAGTTCACGAGAGGATTGACATATTTTCGAGGAATCTGAGTGACTAAGGTACTTTTATATATAGTTAGTTATGTAAGTTAGTTGTAATACATAGTATATTTAAGTAGATTAGCGACACTATCGTAGTGGGTTTGTTTAGCCTGTAAGTATAGTTGTTAAGTATGTGTGTGTAAATAAATAATTTTTTTTAACACAGGTTTCTTCTAGATGCTTTCCTTTACTTTCCAGTATGTAGTAAATCCACACATCATGAGGTGGTAGGGATCCTGCTGTGCTCTGTGTAAAATGTATAGAGAACCAGTATAATTACAGGCATTCTATTTTAGTCCTGGTGACAACCATCGGCTGCAGTAGCCACTTACCATCAGGTGGACTGTAACTCTGTTTGTCACTTCAGTTTTACAAAAAAGACTTAAGATCGGTAAGGTGAACCCAGCTCCTAAACTACAAAGCTACCACTCGAGAGCCTTTCCTCCACATCAGTTCTTTTTTTATAGGATAGGGTGACAAACGAGCACACAGTCCACCTGATGGTAAGTGGTTGCTGTGGCCCATAGACATCTACATCTATCCTCGTTTGCGAATTAAAATGCAGATGCATTGTCACCTGAGAGGACTAAGATGCAATGCCTCTTTTCCAGTAAAAATGGTCTCCGGTTCTCTACACTCACCATACGAAACACAGCAGTGTTAAGCTGCTATTTTACGCTGGTATTCTGTGAGTGTGGTCCTACCCCGGTTGAGCCGACCCATTCGTGCTACAACTATACTACTAATATAGCTGCAGCATGGCTCTACCGCGTAAACCAGTTGTGGATTCTTTGAACTATATGACCAGCCCATTGCCACTTCAGCTTCCCGATAAACTGAGTTATGTCAATTACTCTTGTTATTCCGTGGATATCCCTGTCCTACAAGAATTTAATGTCCTCCAGACCGAATTTCGGTCACGGCGGCCAGCCTCAACGGAGGTTAGCCATCGGCGCAGGACAGGATTATAGTGCCCAAGTGCATGCGCAAGCACAGGTGCATTCTCTAGTCTTTCCATTGTACGCCAAGTGACTTTGAGCTTCCTCATAAGGTCAGCAGGGAAGTATCATGTTTCAGTTCCATATTTCATCATTGACAATACTCACCGATAGGTACAACATAGATACAACATTGAAGGGACTAAATGGAGCATAAATTTAGTCATTTCGTTACCAAATCATTAATTTATTAAGACCTTGTAGATTGCTTAAATACTTATTATTGAGGATGTATTATGATGGATTTCACTATTATATGATGAATCATTATTATTATATGCGCAATTATTTAAAATAAAAGAAAACATACTCATAGTAGGCCTGACGATGGTGCAAGGGAAAATATCCGAGCAATTCATCACCTCGTGTTCCGCCAAGTGTTTGGTGAATGTATATGTGTTAGGATGATCCTTAAGAACTCTGTAAAAAAAACGTTGATACACCAATTTAAAAGTGATAAAGTTACTCAACCAAAATGATTTAAAGATGGACTAAATAAAAACTACTTTTAGTACTAAGACAGATTAAGTTTCTTATTTTAGGAAATTATTTAATTTAGGGCCGATTTTTCAATCCTCGGATAAAAGAAATTCATTGGATAAAACATAACATAGACAAATTAAAAACTACAGTTGTATGAACAAAATAGTTGTTTCACTTTTGTATTGTATCTTATGAATGAACAATCGGCTCTCAGCCCTTAGGTAATCAATTAGATTCACCTCAAGTAAATGCTATTAAAAATTATGGTATGCCTCTGATATATAGGATAACTTTCCTTTAAAATTATACATTTAAAAGAAATCAACGGAATGTTGAAAGTGATAACTTTTTTAAGTATAACTTACTGAGGTTCAATTTCAATCAAAGCATCATCATTCATGGTTTCAACTAAAGCAATGACTTTCTCTACATCTTCTGGAGCATCATACACTTTCTCATGAGCTTCTGTTAAATAGGAATTAACATATGCGGATGAGACATGTACCATAACCTGCAAATAATATTCATATTGTATTAACCATTACAGAACATAAGGCAAAATACACAAATTTGTACACAACTGTTTTCCTTCTTTAAATGTAATAAATAAAAATGAGATTTCTCATGATTTTAGTACATACAGCAAGACTGACGCAAATTATAATTGTTAGTGACATATATATTTATAATAACACTTTGGAAATAAGAAGTGATGCAAGACAATATTAATATTAAGATTCAAATTTGGTTTTAAAGACTACATTGAAATAACATCCCTACATAAAATATTAATTTAGTTTTTACTAAATATAATAAATAATTTTAATTATTTATTATATTTAGTAATTAAATGTTCTATACATCTTTTTTATTTAATATGTTTTAGTTATTTTTAATTTTCTTGTAACACCTAAGAACTTTTTCTCATTTTTTTTCTCTATTTTTCCTGGAGTTGTGCTGGTAGAGAATGACATAAGGCAATTTTTTTTAAATTTATTTACCAACATTTACAAAAACATAACATTATTTTATAACTTCGCCAAACTGTAAAGACAGTTTGTTGGCAATTAAAGTCACCCATTGTAAGTCTTATTTTAAGGAGTCTTACAATAAAGATTAAATATATTAATAAGTAGTGGCTTTTCAATACCTTCAAATCCTTTATCTCCTTACAAAGCTGCATAACTCTCCTCGTTCCTAATAAATTGATTTTCACGGTAGGCCTCAGATTGTCTTCAAAATCTAAAGTGGCAGCTGAATGTATGACAACATTTACATTATCAATGAGTAACTTTCTGTCAGTCTCACTTAAGCCAAGATCTTCTTGTCCAACATCACCTGATACAGGCACAAGCTTCTTAAATACATCTTTTGTTTGGGTTTCGAGAAGTTTTTCAAAAACCTGTAATAATATACTTATTATTGATACCCAGTTCAATCCACATTTACATGCCTAGCTCTGTTACAATTTTGCAAGCATACTGATATTATTCAGCTCTACTATTCACGAGTTGAGGATGTGTGTTTGACACTTTTATAAATTTACAAGTCATGAAAAATGTTTTACTTCAATTTTTTTTCGTCATTACAAAAAGATTTCAATGTAAGGAAGATAGAATTTACATTTCACCAGATTAAAGGCAGACGGTAAGGATGAATTGTAATAATTGTCATGACTGACAATTAAAATGGTTCTGCAGTCGTTAACATTTAAGTATATTAAATTTATCAGATAATATAAAAATATATGCCCTCATTTACAACTTAATTAAAAATGATATGCCAGAATATCAATTAAAACTAAGTCAATAACAATTTAACAACTAGGGTTTATATTTTATCTGTAGTTGAACATGAATGTGGGCTGTAATAATCTTTTTCTCCAAATGCTAGTGTCGCCTAAACATGGAGAACCTGCTAAGAAATGAACAAACCTTTCAAGACCAACGAGTTATCTATTACTCAAAAGCCATATAGCATGAATTGACGATGAGGCGAGACTATACCAGTGCGAGATATCGATTTTGTGCTCACTAAGTCCACTCATCACAACCACAGCCCAGGATAGTGAGTATGGGCAAATCAGTAAAGGTATTATTCATCACATGCTATACGTATTATTTAATATATTATATGATAGACTTAAAAAGGCAATATAGGTCGAAGGAAGTAGTAGCAGTAGATAGAAAACAAGTGTAAGAACTTAAAATCAGTTGTTATTTTGCACAGATTTTAGTTTTACTTGTGATCTAAATGCTCAAGTCACAAGTCAACATGCCTCAATCAACCATGGAGTATAAAATTATAAAAATGAAGTGATTTCCAGACAGGGATGGAAAAAATCATGATTTTTTTAATTTTAATCAAATCATGCTGATTTTTTTTTAAAAAATCATGATTTTTTTGATTTATTTTGATTTTTTTGTATATTTTGGAATTCATGAGTTGGTAACACTTTTTGACATAGTAAGATTAAAATGTTGAACCTGGCAACACAAAAAAAAAAACAATTCGGTAATTGTCATTCTTTTCTTTGAATACTTTTGAAATTGTTGACATTGTTGCAAAATTACTTGCAAATTTTGATAATAATGAGTAATGCTGGAAGAAAAAAGGACCCAGTTTGGGTAAACTTCATCGAAGTGTCAAACAAAGAAAGGGGAAAATCTGGATGTCGAGCAGAATGCCGAAAATGTGGAAAAAGTATGCAGGGTTTGGTGAACAGATTGAAGGAACATTTGAAAACATGTAACACAGGTAAACAACATATGAATTTTACATTCATACCTATCTGTCAATTATTCAGAATTTCGGCTCTCAGGCCTGTCGGCTGTGCTCTTGTGTTTGTGCCTATACCTATAGGAATTAATTATGCTTTATTTTTATTTTACAGATGTACTACCTAATCCTTCAATGGAACACTCATATTCGAGTTCGAGTGCAGAACATGTTGAAAATGAGCTCGGGCCACCCTTGTCTCCGGGTCCGAGTCCATCAAAGAAGAGGAAGCTGGAACCAAAGCCAATTGCTTCATATTTTTTGCTTACTACAAGTGAGCAAAAGGAGAAACTAGACAAGCAGATAGCAAGGGCAATGTTTGCTACAAATTGCCCTTTTTCATCTATAGAACACCCAGAAGTACTAAAAGCAATTGAGATGCTGCGGCCTGGATACAGACCCCCAACCCGCAAAACAATAGGTGATCGATTGCTGAATCAAATTTATATGGAAGAAAAGAAAATAAGTGATGCAAAACTAAACGGAAAATATGTTTGTATGTCCATCGATGGATGGTCCAATGTCCACAATGACCCTATCATTTGTGTATCTTTGACTACAAACACCGGAGAAGTATACCTGTATGAAAGTATAGACACTTCAGGTAGTCCACACACAGCGGATTACCTGACAGACTTAGCATCAAATCTAATCAAAAAGTGCAAAAATTACCATGAATGCCAGGTAACTAGCCTGGTCACAGACAACGCCTCTAATATGGGAAAAATGCGCGATAATCTAAACCTAAATCAGCACTCCGATATTAACATCTTTACCTATGGCTGTGCAGCACATATACTAAATTTGCTATCTAAAGATTTGGTAGTGCGTGAGATCAAGGAACAAGTAGTTCATGTCGTGAAATATTTTCGCAATAACCATTTTGCGAATGCTAAATACAAGGAAGAGCAGGGAAGACAGCTGATACTTCCCCAAGATGTACGTTGGAACACATTTACTGACTGCTTGGCAAGTTATCTTGCAGCATGGCCTAAGTTGATAAAAATCTGTGAAGAAAACAAAGAGAACATTGACAGAGTTGTTGCACAAAAAGTGAGTAATATAATAATCAAAAGATCGGCAGAAGATATGTTACAAATATCAAAACCGATATCAGTTGCACTTGATAGGCTCCAAGCAAGCTACGCAATACTCAGTGACACAGTTCAGTGCTTTAAAGAGTTAGAGGCCACATTTGGAAGTAACGGAGCTTCTGCGGAACAGATTAATGCTTTAAAAATGAGAAAAAATCAAGCAATCACTCCAGCACATTTGTTGGCTTTTCTAATAGATCCAACAAAAAATAACCACAAATTGACAACTGAAGAACGTGTTTCAGCTATGGACTTTGCCCTAAAATTTTATCAAAATATTGGACTGTTACCGTTAATAATTAAATATGAAGCCAGATCTGAGCCTTTCAACGAGTTCATGTTCACCGAAGAGATTTTAAAAAATGTAAGGCCAATGGAATGGTGGTTATCAATTATAAAAAAATATGATGGATCAAACCATGCCTTAATTAAAGCAGTTTCAAGCTTGTTCACAGCTACAGCATCTTCGGCGTCAGTTGAAAGAATCTTTTCAACATTTGGTTTAGTTCAGTCGAAGTTACGAAATAAATTAGGGAACGAAAAAGCTAGCAAACTTGTTTTTCTTTTTAAAATGTACAATAGCAAAAACTAAATATTTTATTTCAGATGTTTACGCAGGCAAGCATCCTCTTATATTTTATGTAATTTACCCATTTTGGATTAATTTTCCAAAATTTATGAATATATATGTATGAGACTGATTTAAAGATTCTTTAAGAGTAAAATAATACTGTATTAATTACAGTGCATACGTTAAGTATGAATTTCTTAGAAATTATTTGGTTGATTTTATTAAGTATATGAGACTGCCAGACCTTATCGTTCCAGTCTTTGTTGATTTTTCAAAGTTTATGAGACTATTGTAGTTGAATAATAAGAATAACATAAAACAATAAAAGATTTTACCTTATTTTAAGCCAGTTTTATTTCATTTTCTGCCTATTACATTAATTTATACATGTTGATTTAAATCTATGATTTTTTTAATCAAAATCAAGCGATTTAAATCGTGATTTAAATCATGATTTAAATCGGTCTGATTTAAATCAGCCAACCCTGTTTCCAGATTATACAAAACAACACAATAAAGGTCAAACCAGATCAGTAAGGTTAATTATGCAACTATAATTACATAATATGAGTTTAAACCTAAATAAACATAACTGAATATACTAAAAAGTACAAGGTTGATTGTAAAACTATCATTCTGTACCATTACTTCGTATTTTATGTTAGACGTGAGTTACATGATCTGCCTGGCATCATCATCAGACTGAACTGATGCCAAACTGATTCCGGGATTGACTGACTGATGAACCAAACTAACAGATTTTTAAATATTTGGATAATTTTCAACAGTTTTGATTGAATTGATGGCAGACTTACAGTACAAATGTATTTATCAGTCTCACATGAGTCAGAGTTTATATTTTATTATAGTGTAAGCTTTTTTGTATATTTACACTATAATATAATATATTTTGTAACTACATATAGTTGCACAAAAATGCTATTTCACCACATGCACCACCAATTCAAATGAGGAAATAAGCTACCCCATATCATACCATGGGTCAAGTTGGAATTATGGTACATAATCAGGCAATCTATATGGGAGACTGATGTTTACAGGTTAACTCTTGATGGGATGTAATGAATGAAAAAATGTATTGATCATAGCAGGATTTCCTTAATTAAATTCAGGTGTGTATGTGTATAATTCTTTTTTTTAGTAACAACTGTCAACATCATCACTTTACTTTGTGCATTTCTTAAAATTTCAGGCTAAAATTATAACAACACAAGATTTTTTGGTTATAATATCTATATAGCAAATTTTATCTTAAAGATGTTTTTGTTTGGACTAAAGCTTAAATTGTCAGTTATGTAATGCTGCACTCAATGTTCAGACTGATGGAATAAACTGTTGACAAACTGAATATGTAACCTACGTCTTAGTTAGCTATATATGAATACACTGTTTTATTTATTATTTTCAATGCATTCATATAAGTTGAGTTTTAGATTCATAATTCAGATCTAGAAATTGTCTCGTTATTATTTTTAAGAGGAGCCACTCGCCAGTCACAACTTCTCGTTATTCACCACTAAACGAAACAATAATAAACAATAGCATTATACTGCTACTTCTAACATTGGAAGAAACAAGATTTTACGCTCATATTGCGCGGAGGTAACTGTACCGCGGTTTATCCAACCCAGCCGTGTTACTGCCATTTATCACTGTTGCGTCTCTTCAAAAGTTAAAAAAAAATTTAAACAAAGCAAGAGGAAGCAAATCTTACCGGATTTCCAGGAAATTCTTCTAATCTTTCTGAAATATCCTTTCCTTTTTTAGGTCTCATGAGTAAATACAATTTTCCAACATCAGGTATCGTTCGTAATATTTTCTCAATTAGACATATTCCCACAAAGCCTGTACCTCCGGTTATGAAAAAATTCTTGCCGCTGTAAAACGCTCGCACTTGCGATTGTTCGGACATTTTTTAACTTTTAGGTATTAAATGCTTGTTTGTTTGGATCTGAAAAAAGAAAACTATTGCTGTTTTAAATAAAACAAAACAAAACAAACAGCATAAACATAACCTAAAATTCGAAAACCTACAAGTTAAATTGAATTGAATTATTGAAGCTTATACCAGTGTTTCCACTAACGATTTTGGTTTTACCTCCCGTATATTAGGCAGTATTGGGTACTATACTGTTTGGTTTGGATATACCCTAGTTCATTTAGGAATTATCCCTAAATATACCCGAAAATATCTTTGATAGGTATTCGTAGATTTGGGGCGCATAAATATAATAAAAAACAACATATTACATAACATAAACATTTATTTTTCAAAAATTGTGTGCTTGTTAGAAGTCGCAATTTTATATGAAGCAAGCCGTTAAGGGTTTCGCTGTTAAGTTTATTTCTTTTGCTGTTTTTACTTTTTACCTTTTTGATGTGAATCATCTATTGGTACGTTTTGGCATTGTCACGGCATACGAGTAAAACAAACTCGTATGCCGTGACGGTGACGGCAAACGGCATGACTTAGAGCAATAAAAGATAGAAACTTTATTTATGAAGGTAAAAGGTGAAAAGGCTGCTATTAGGGGCAAGGCTGGTATTAGGGGCATTCACCCTACTATAAAAAGACAATATGAAGGTTTAATATATATACAAATTATTCAGAAGAAATTAGATATAGCTGTCATCAATTATTAAGGAAGACTAAGGCACCCCTCGAAATTCCCCCATCCCTAAAACTACATAATATAAATTATCTGTTAAAAATAAAAATATTTGATTGACGTCAAATTTACAGTTTAGTGCTTGGTAGAGAGTAATTGTTTTCTGTGGTTTAGTGTAACTGATCCTTTTCTAACAAATATTTAACTATTCTGAAAAATGAGATAGGTAGAATCTTACGTAAGAAGAGGGAGGGGGTTTCGAGAAATCTTATGTACCCTTAACTGGGGGTAGGGGGTGTCGAAAATCGCCAAAAATCGTTACGGTATTAATGAATGGCCCCTCTTTGATGCGTTCACAGCTTGTACATCAGAGATTTAAATATATAGATATACTAACTTAAATATCTTTGTTGATATTTAAGTTAATAAATAAATATGAATAATATTATAAAGACATATAGTGTGTGTATGTACACACACTATATGTCTTTATAATATTATTGTATAAAGGACATTGTTTAGTTCTTAAAAGATTTCGAATCATTGACTATATTGAAGATGGAACTAAAAACAGTTTTTGTTAATGAAATGGCTTTGCTTGGTCGTCATTTTCTTTCACGTTTAATTATACTAATAGTCTGTCATTCCGCAATGCAAAATTAAACAAAAAATAAAACAAATCTAGGTATAAAATGACTTTTAACAACGCTATTAACATAATTATTACGGTAAACTAAAATTAGATGGATTACATTTCTCAAAATTACATCAGTTAGAAATACATCAGAATGTTAATTGTTAAAAATAATAATAGTGTGAGAGCGTATGTTCAAATTTCTCTCCTGCTTACGCAATTAATCATTATCATCAATAAAATACCGTACCTACTGCACTATACATTCAGTATAGAGCAATTACAGTTCGACCATACCATAATATATTCCCGTCACAATTACAGAGTAGTGTAATATGAGGGACCTAATTACATGATAACACCAAAGTATGTAAACCAACAACAACACCGTCCTCCTTGCCTGCACTAGAAGAATTAAGTACTACACTCGTAGAATGAATAAGCGGAAGCTCTCGAACACGGCGCTTTCAGTGAACTTTATACTGCACAAACGAGTGGGGGTTTCTTGATATACCCTCAATTCCCCTCGCCACAATCGATATGACTCTCCGTTAGAGTGACGCAAATTCTCGCTCACTCTCGATTCAACCGATATTTTATAGACGCGCCGACATATTAATTGAGAGTTTAAGCTAATCCCCATTTATTAAATTGGTGGTGTTCTCTAATATAAAGAAATGGATTTACGTAACCATACCGTAACCGTATCACTGTAACTGTATCACCATCGGATCACTTCTTTTATTTCCACTATAATTCACATGCGCAAACAATTATTTAAAAGGAGCAGCAAAACTCCAGCTTAAATTTGAACTTGAATTGTCCCTACTAAATACCTAAGACCTGTCTAAGCTCAAAAGCTTCTTAAACTCTACTAAATGTACAAACAGCAGTAGACTTTCAACAAGAAAGTCAACAAGAAAATTATGATAGACTTGTCGTGAAGCGACAATTAAGAACAAAAAGAATCTAACCTAAGAGCAACAAAACAACAAAAATACAACAAAAACAAATAAT